>ML776587.1:1595190-1635819 GCA_009831015.1 Picea engelmannii | reverse complement strand
GTGCTATTTCTGTTCAAGTGCTATTTCTGTTGCTATTTCGTATATCATTTCTGTGTATTGTGAAGATTATGCTGGATATTTTACTGTTATTCTGTTATTTCTAGCATTTCGTTCTTGTTCTGCATATTTTATATATCTGGTATGTTGCAGATTATGAGGACATTTAAAATCCATGGTCTATAATTGAGCTCTACCCCCTCATTAATGGCGATCACCCCTATTCTTAATGCAAATAAATGCATTCATCAATCAATAAAGGACTTAAACATATCTCGAATAAAAAACAAAGGAAGTGTTATGCTTGAAACCTTTTTAAGAGGACTTGGAAATAAATTAAAATAAAGAAAAAAGAAAATAAGGGGTTTGGAATACAAAAACCATCAAGGAAAGGGTAACTCAATCACCAAGCACACCCTCTACAAAGGCATTCATGGAGGTGAGCCCATACATCGTCTTACATGTTAATGACCCCATTCCCATAAGTAAACCATGTAACCACCTCACATTCATTACATATCTCTAATGGGTTATTTTGGCAAATATCTCTCTACTTGGGTATTGACACAACTAATAGGTTCCTTTGATGGTCCTCCCATACTTAAACTTTCCAAATTGCATAAAGTCTTGATCTTCTATGAATTTTGAAGGGCATACCCAGTGTGAGTTGTTCATTTAACTTTTGTATTAATTGATGGCCTACTTTGTATGCTTCTTAGGACTATTGTAGCTTATGATTGTTGGTCTTCCTTGATTCTATGGATTTGATTGACTTGGGTACAATTGACATGGTTCTTTAGAGCATGTCCCATACTTTCACCCAAAAAGTTGTGCCTTTTCATGCAAATATGACACATGTGATGTAGAGCATTGGAGCATTTGATGACTTGGCACACCTAGAAACATCCTCTCAGACTTCTTGGACCCTGGACGATGGACAAATGAGCTTTCATTTTGTAGATATGGTCACGTTGGCAAACTGATGGGCATGAATCCCACACTCTGGACAGTGCACCCCCAAGACTTGTCAGGCTTTGGATGGAGGATGTTGCACTCAGAGATGGTTGCGCACCCCTTAGAGAGTTGGTGAGACTCTTTTCCACCTTGGACGCTAGCCTTTTTCACCCTTGATGATGACATCATGCACTAGGGTTTCTTGATGATTTTGGGGCTTTCTTGCCATTGGGGAACCATAGGATGGCTTGGGTCCCTAATGATGTGACGTGAACCTCTATGAAGAGATATGACCTTCCACCTTGGTTGCATCATTTTATGATGACACGTAGCCTTGGGAGGCATTCTTCACCCTCTTAGAGAATGACATCATCCACACGTGTGACTTTGGAGGGCACATTTTGGTGTTTTAGCATGATTTGTCATTGTTAGAGGCTATTTGAGAGGTCAGTCCCACTTGTATCATGGATTATTGTTGTTTTATATCATTATGTGGATATGTGTGATAGGCTTGCCTCATATAAAGAGGATAGATCTTCATTGTGACAAATCATAACTCGCTCATTTGTGGGATCACTACTACTTACTCCCTCTTATCTCTTTTTCACCCTAGTCTACTTATGTGCACCTTTGGAGCATGATCTCATGGATGTATTCTCTTGTTTTGGATGGATGAATGTTGAACTAGAGTTTCTCTTGCATAATGACTTGGATGAGTAAGTCTTCTTCTTCAAGTTTAAATGTCATTGCATGGTATCTTGTTGTAAATGCTAATTGTTATTGCATGTTACCTTATTCTTGTTGAAACCATAGTCATAAGTCTTTGTCCCCCTCCCTTTTTCATGTTTCTTAAATTGGTTGAGGCATTTAAAGACCTAGTTCTAGGGATCATAAGTCTTAGTACCCCTAGGGTTAACCTTAGCTACTTCAAGATCCTAAGGTGCACAGGTCTTTACACCTTAGGGTTTTGATTTAGTTCACTTGGATCAAGAACTGAGTACTTTTGAAGAAAGAAAATGGCACATAGGGTCCATAAGTATTCACACATTAGGGTTTGTTTTCTTGCAAGGTTTGATCCAAGGTCCATAAGTCCTTACACCTAGGGTTTCAAACCCTCATTCTTCTCGGATACCTAGGTCCAAATTCAAGGTCTGACTTGACTCCATTTCCTAAAAGAGACAAAACTACACTTGTATTGAGATCATAAAGTTGTGTAAAACACAAAACCTTTCACCTCTCTCTCAAAGCAACCTAGTAGTTGGATACCCAACTACTCTCTCACCCTAAATCTAATCCAACACTTGGAAACTTGGTAATTTATTTGATGTTGATATAAATGTTTGCTACAACCATTAGGGATGATTTAGATTGCTAATAACTTACTTAATATCGTGGTTTAAGAAGACTAAATTCATTGTGGAACACTTGGAACCTATTCCACTCATTAAGTGCTATATTTTAAGATTTTATTGGCAATTTTTTAGGTCTATTTTCTTGTTGTTGTTATAAATGTTTATTATTGGTATAAACTGTTAGAAATTGCAAAAAATTGTTGTAGCAACCCTCTTTTCATTTATAGTTATTTGATGGGATCATTGCTTGCATTTATAGAATTGATAGATGCCTTGCACACTCATGGGATGATAACATAGGAGCCAAGGAGGATCTTTGATGAAGAAAACCAACTTTTAGTTTGGAATGATTCCTAGCCAAGGGGAGTTGGTGACTAGGGTTTTTCATGGTTTCCCTAGCTAGGGTTTTGATAGCTTGAAACTGTACCATCTTGTGCATGAGTTGTGAGTATGTATATGTACTCCATATCTTGTATATCAATGAATTGTATCAACTTTCCAGTTGTTATTTACTTGTAGATTTGATTTTGAGCTTGTGTTGTCTTCTTGATTGATTAATTTCCAACACTTGTTGTTCACGTTGATTTGACACAACATTGTTGAAATAATCAAGTGATTTAACATATTTCTTGAAGATAAGGAGAACAAATTTATTGTAGTGATTCTAGATATGTTACATGCATGAAAATTTGTTCCCTAAGAGTTGTAACTTGTTGACAGTGAAGTGCACTTATTTGGCATCTTTTCTCTTTAGCTTCCTAATGATTTGGACTGAAGTATTTGATTTTTTTCATTGTTGTGATTAAATATTTTAGATTGTCCCTAAGGATGAAAGCTCCGAGAATTAGATCCAAGAAACCTGTAGTCAGAGGTGAAATTTCTAGATTTACATTAATTGCTCTTGACTTGCAATTTCTACGTGGTATCACAACTATTTTTATTGAGATTGCTCTCTAAGTGAAGAGGGAGTTGGATATTTTAATCGAGTAGTGATTGGGAGTGGTATTGGACCTGGTATAGGGTAATTAGGTGTGATAACCTTGCATGATCGAGAGAAGCATTGAAACTCTGGAAGGATTGTTTTACTTCATTTATTGTTCATTTGTTGCTTTGAAAAATTTGTAGGATGATGACCCTTGGTTCTAGAGAGTGTGACAAGTTGGATGGTGTTTACAATTTCATGCATTGGAATCTTAGGTTACAAGTGCTTATGGAGAAACTCGAGATATGAGAGCATGTTGAGAAAAATATAGTTGTACTTACCAATCCAACAAAGTTGGCCATCCATAATAGGAAGGAGTCCAAGGCAACATGAATCATTCTTTATTCAGTGAAGGATCACTTCATCCTATACATTGTAGAGAAGATGACCAGTAAGAATATGTTTAATCCTTTGTTTGGTTTATTTCAAAGTACTTGTGTTTCTTGATAGATGCTCTTGCAAAACATGCTTTCAACCATATGCATGAGAAAGACAAATATAGTAGTGAGCTATCTGGCCAAGAAACTAGAGTTGAGAGATGAGTGAGCTGCCATAGGGACAAAATTGGAAGATAAGGAGTTGGTGTACATTGCCTTGAATGAACTTGTTTTTTCGTAGAGGGCCTTTTGCCTAAGGCATCTATGCTCACGAGAAGTTGCCTACCTTTATGAAGCTTTGGGATGACCTTCTGTAGGAAGAGATCAAGTTGTAGTAATGTTCAATGTAAAGAGGAAGTAGAAGAAGTAGCTTTCACTAGGAAGATGAAGAGGGGAAGCAAGAAAAAATACAAGAAGGGTAATAAGGAAGGTTCAAGAATGAAGGATTTAAGTAAGGTGAAGTGTTTTGGGTGTCACAATATGGGACATTATGTCCACCATTGTTCGGAGAAGGAAGGGAAGGCCAAGAACCAAATACACGATGCATGGATTGTTTATACTATCACAAGAGTGAATGAGTTATTATCTCAACTTGAGACTGACTTGTTTATCTTCCAACATTGTGTCAAGTGTTGGATGGTATGTGGATAGTGGGGCACCTAGACATATGACATATAACAAGACACTCTTTAGCGATGTTCAAGAGTGAGAGGTAGGTATGAGTGTGGAGTTGGGCCATGATGCCACTTATCCTATGAGACGATTGGGATCCATTTCCCTATAGATGCATTCAAGTGATGTTATTGAGTTGAATTATGTTCTATTTCTCCCTAATTTGAAGAAAATATTCTTTCAGTTGATTGTATGGTAGAGCTCCAATATAGAGTTACATTTGAAGGACAACAATGCACTATCGATGATTGTAGTCTAGCAAGTTAGAGGAATTTGGCTGGAGGTGTGCTAGATGGTGGCCTCTACATGTTGCCTATGGATCATGTGGCACTTGTACATTCCAAGGAGAAGATGGATGAGCCTTGTAGTCTTGAGGAGGCATATGTAGAACATGCATGGTGGGATGTCTTGGAGACAAGTTCATTACCTATTGTGGAATTAGGGATTATTTCTAGGCTTGTAGCTAATGGGAGTGTTGTAGAGTACAAGGATGAGGTTCTGGGATTCTCTCAGGTAAAGGGAGTTGACAGTGATGATACTCTTGCTTCAAGAATAACTCATAAAGAGGGAGGTGACCTTGTTAAGTCTCGTGCTTTAACTGTCTGAGTGTTTAAGGTGCATGGGTGATATACCCATGATTGCATATTGTTGGAGGACCTGCATTTGTTGTTGCTTGTACCACAAGCCTGGTATTTTATAATGGATGGGATTTGTGTTGTTGTCTATCTTTGTGATTTTGATAGATTTGATCCACTTGTCTTGGTCTGGTATGGCGATGTGATTATCTTGGCAGGACATCTTAAACATCTCATGATGTGGTGTTTGGAGATTTTGGCATGTGATGTTGACTTGAAGGATGACAAATTTTGGTAGGTTGTTGATGATTTAGAGTTATGTCCATTTAGATTTAAATGAACGAAGTTCACTTACTAAGGAATATCTATCATAAGAGGGACAATGTGAAAAAATCCATATAGGACAAATAATAAATATAATTGAATAAGATATGATAGATTGTGCGATATGAATACAATGCCATGTGATGGCGTACTTATACGCATTGACTAGTCAATGGTTGATAGCTCATCTCATTTACTTAGGACATGTCACTTCATTTATTGCCATTGTTTATTTATTTATTATTATTATTATTTATTTGATATTTGTTTATATATTTGTGTTTATTACGTTGCCTATCCCTTCAAAGATGCCTTTTCCTCCAAGAATTTTATAGACTCAAAGAGACATCCTGTAGGGAGAAAGATGTCAGGGTCCAGGACGAAACCCTAGAAGAATATTAGAGAGAGATAGACATTGCAAATTATACTTGATCTTATGGATTCATTCATTAATCACTTGTATTAAATATGTAAGGAGTGGAGTGCACTATTCTCTCTCACTCGTTATACTCTTCATTGTATTATCACTCTTTTTATTAGAGCACTAGAGTTTTGGAGATGTTGAACGACAATTCAAGAGTTAGGGTCTCATACTAAGGAGGAAAAGAAACTAGTGTTTGTGAGAAACCCTATAGGAAAAAGAAGCATTGTTCTTGTAATTCTCTTGTGAGAGAAGATGACTAGGGTTTTGGAAACCCTAGTGCTACTTGTTATGCTTGATGAAGGGGATAATATGAGGAGACACCTTGCACACTTGTATGATGCAATAGTAGGAGCCAAGAAGGATATTTGATGAAGAAAGTTATTCGTGGCTAAGATGAGTTGGTGGCTAGGGTTTTTCATGGTTTCCCTAACTAGGGTTTGGAGAGCTTGAATTTGTGCCAGCTTGCGATGAGTTGTGAGTGTACATGTACTTCATCTCTTATATATAAATGAAGTATCTTGGATATCCACTTATTGTCTACTTGCACAATTGATTTTCAACCCATGTTGTCCTTTTGGTTTGGTTCTTTCTAGCACACATTGTTCATGTCTACTTGACTAACATAGGGTTGAAATTGTTAAGTGATTTAACATATATCTTGAAGATAAGGAGGGCAAATTTATTGTTTTAAGATCTATTGTAATAAAGTGATTGTAAATTTGTTATATGCATGAAAAAGTGTGTCCTATGGCATGTAACTTGTTGACATCAAAGTGCACTTGTTTGGTATCTTTCCTCTTAAAATGCTTAGTGATTTGGACTGAAGTGAATTATTTGCTACTATTCGTTGTTGTAATTAAATATTTCAGACTGACCCTAAGATTGAAAGATCTAAATGATTTGATTCGAGAAATATATAGTGAGAGGTGAAATTTCTAGATTTATATTGTTTGCCCCCAATTCACAATTTCTACACAAAGGACTACAAGAGAATTTCTGACGTGGGAACTCACTTCACTAACTTGTTAAGTATACACATGTAGTATTAGACAAAGGATTTTGATCCTAAAAGGGAATATTTTGACCCTGCAAAGGATGGCTCCTGATTGGATTCATTACCACTCAATGCCATTAGATTTTTAGAACGAGGAAATCATAGAGGATATATGTAATACGCTTGTGGTATTTGTAAAATCCTTTAAAGCCACCAAAGAAAAGAGGGACACCTTCTACGAGGGACACCTTGTATGCTTGAAGAGAAGGAGAATCCCAAGAAAAATACTCCTCAACAGAATTATAAACCAAGTAACATGGCCTAGTCCGATACTAGTCTAGAACATAAATCTAGAGATAGGAAAACAAGTGGAAAACACCAATAGATAGATCGAGGGTGTCGAGGAATGATAAATAAAGTTTAGTAAAATAGAGAGGGAGTTAAGGAAAGTTGAGAGAAAATAAATAATTGATAGACATAAAATTGTGGAGGTCAAAATAGTAAATTAAATAACAACTAGAATTGAGAGGAAGAAAATCAATTGGAAAAGCAACAAAATAGTATGGTTGAGGAGACTAAATTGTAGTTCTTTGGAGGTGGGGACATTGACTTGTATATTTTAGCTTCAACATATGATCAATATGTTATGACCCTAATAGGGGTATATACGAGGTTAAGTATATATGTAATAGAGGTCGACCTAATAGTGAGTCTATGTCAACGAATATAATGACTCTATTTACCTATATATACAGATATTCTCACTCCTTTCCCACATGGGCTCATTATTAGACCAACCCTAACACATATACATTTAACCCCATATATATTCATATCAGAGCCATACAATGAAGCGTCCAAACATTCTCTCTAAATCAATCAACAATATAACCATACTCTTATAAATATGAGAGACTTGCTCTTCCAATCCTGCAAATCTCTCCTTGGATCCATGCCTTTGTATATTATTATAGTCATCCACCATGGATAGGGATTGGGGCTATTGCTTTTCCTACCTTGTGTCGATATCTAGATCCATATAGTGAATTTTTGTCACTATATGAGACTTCCTAAGTTCAGTGAGTATATGCTACAACTATTCCATAGAAAACCCCAAAGAAAACTACATTGGTACCAATATGATCTATAAACAACGTTGGATATTCTAACGGATAGTTCATCATAATAGATATTAAAATTCAATTGTAAATACAATGATATTATAATGTACAAAAAAAGTGATGACTTTTGGTTAATCTTTTCGTAGAAGAAGCATACCACTTTCATTGTGAAAAATAAATGAGAAAATAAGCATAGATTGTAGTAATGGAAAAAAATAAGCATAGAGTTTAGTAATGGAAAGAATGCACTAATAGTAACAAGAAATACCATGTAAAAGCATTGACAGAAAAAATCCAACAAGAAACAAGGTGAAATCCTTGTTCTTTTACTTTGGTAGTGTTGAGCACTCAACACAACCTAAAAAAGCCTATGCCAATTTTTTACTATTTGGGTACCACTTGATCTTTGCATTGTCTGATTCGACTTCATTTTGAGAAATGTTTTGTCTTTGCTTATTTATCATGACTCTCATCAACTATTCAGGTTTTTTTGAACTTATGAAACCCCGTGACTTTTACTTTGGTAGTGTTGAGCACTCAACACAACCTAAAAAAACCTGTGCCAAATTTTTACTATTTGGGTACCACTTGATCTTTGCACTGTCTGATTCGACTTCATTTTGAGAAATGTTTTGTCTTTGCTTATTTATCATGACTCTCATCAGCTATTCAGGTTTTTTTGAACTTATGAAACCCTGTGACTTAAAAGGACTTAACACCTAAATAAAGAATCAACAACCAAAACATTTCATCCGACACACTCAGATTCAACATCGGAAGGAATTCAAAGAAGGAAAAGAGCCACTCGGGAAACTCTGTCACCGAGCGACAATCTCCACCAGCATAGGCAAAAGGAAGTTTTTGTTGGTGTCAAAGACTTACATAAGGATATCGTCGATAGTCGATTCCCCTATTGCAAGAACCCTACGGTCTAGTTTTACGACGAGTCATTCAAGGTTCCATAGGTCTAAGTCACACGTCCGAGTCAACTTTGACATGACAACATTGTACGGTGAGATTGATCGAGGTCAGAGCTTTTGTAAAAGGACATCAATGAAAACGTTCATAGCACATCCCCGATCCACCCACTAAGAGAGTGACATGATGACGTTGTAGCACTAGATATGACCAAATTTTGAGCATATAAGGGTCTAATTAATACCAAATCCCGCATTAGTTGCTACCTCGTGCGCCAATCAAAATAGTCGTTTAAAATCACCAATAGACCACATCACCCCCGCCCCTCCGCGATCAACCCACGATGAATTTAAGTTGCAAAGATTCAATGATAGATTTGTTTAAATTTCACTCATCTCCCAAATTGAATGGTTGATGCGACGCGGGGAGTTCTTCCCTGGTTTAAATTCTCTTGAGCCATTGTAAATGAAATCATTATGGGCGCAAGGCAATTCAGAGCATCCAAAGAAGCAAGACGAGTAATTCGAAGGCTACAGAGATCCCGTGAGTATCAAAATAACTAGTTTTATCAAGCTTTACAGGTATGTATCCAAGTCTCTGGATTTTACATGGTTATAGTTCATATATATTTTTTATCTGGTTTTGTTCTTTACACGGTCTCTAAAATTTTATTGTAAGTTGCAGGAACAATGCCGCCAAGAAATCCAACCGCCAGACGATCGTTGAGGGCATCGAAGCTGAAAGAACCAGAGGTAGGCAAAGGCTCTTCTCCAGGGGTTGCAAGGCAATTAAAATACACTTTGAGGCTGAAACCTGTCATCAAAACAACAACGAAGAAGGTTTTTATCCAGCCTCCAGTCTTTGGAGATACAGAGGCCAACACAAGGTCCAAGATGACACTCCCACATTGGGGAGAACTCTTTACCAGGATCAATCGGGAGGAATACCCATAATATGTCCCACACAGTGATCCAGATGTGAGAGCGCTCGATGACAAAGTGTTCCCGAACATCCAAAGATTGTACCTGCATATGGTGGCGAGCAAAACCCTTGTTTTTCCCTATATTGAACTCCTGAAGTGGCTCATCGACCATACAGACGCACATAAATTTTTCATCAACGATGACAATGGTGGGTGTGTCGGAGTGTTCTTACTGGTGGAAGTTTAGAAGTACTACAAGCTTAGAGATCCTGAGGAGCGGCTAAACACAAGTTTTTTCGTGAAGTTCTACGAGTGCCACAACACCAGTTGGGTGATGGCCTCATGGTGGAGGGAGGACAAAAAGTAGACCAACCGGAGCACTGGCTAGTACGCTATGGCCAATTTAAGGGAGCCATACATCTATTTGATGTCTCTAATCTATTGATTGTATGGAGAGAAGGATTTCTCCAGATTTTCAGAAGCGTGGATTCCCTTGGCTTACATAGTGGCGATCTCCAAGAGCAGTTTCAACTAGGGAGCAATAATTTCTAAACAACTGAGCATCTATATACAACAGGCTCAGATGCTGAAGGAAGGAGAGCCACTAGTTTTCTACATGGCTTCATATTTGCTTGATGTCATGTGCGATAGAAACATCTTTGTTGGCATGAATCTGAGCTGGCACGTAGCAGAACTCTTGTTCCACCTCTATTTCATCGTGCTATGGGAGAATAGGTATAAAAGGTCTTACTCCCTCAATTGCGATGAATTCATCACGCGAATTTATTTCATTATTTTTAAGAAGGAATGCTCGAGACTGTAGGTTGCAACCAAGAAAATGATTTCCAAAGTAGGCAATTAGTACTTAGACGAGCGCGACACCTATAACAGGGTGTTCGGGGCCAACGGAGCACCACATCTCTTACTAGCTCATGTCCCGGACCGACTTGTATTAGGAGAAATCTGCTATCAAACCATCTTGCAAGGCTACAACGACACCTTGGTCAAGGAAAAGAAGCGGGCGTTCATTCCCTATGGTTTCCACGTAGGTTTCTACTTGGTTAAAGATACAGATCAAGTCAAACATGAAGGGTTGAGCCAGCTTGAGTTCATATTCGAGACATGCTGATTTTGCAAGCATGATACTAGTCTTGCAACACGCTTCACAAGTGTCGTCCTGTTGTCCGTACGACCATGACAAGTTTGGAGATGAAGGCTTCACGAAAAATGCCCAGGGTCGGGACGAGGTGGTAGCAAGGATGGCCAACCCCAAAATGACCAGGTTTAGGGCCATGAGCATGGATGAACAGGCGATGAACATAGATCAATCGACTCAAGAGGACCTAAGAGCTAAAGAAGAAGTCAGAGCGTCAGAAGCAAAAGAGGTTCCTCTAGTGGCCCCGATGCAGGATAGAGGATTCCTTATGACATAAGACGCACAAGCAAGGGGATTCATCATGATAGAACAGGCGCAACGAGTAATTTATTAGCTGCAAGATGACCCAGACCTCATAGGAATGTTAGGGGCCCCTACCAACAACCCAGATGAAAGCCGGGTAGTTCCAAGCCGCCCTGAGCTAATAGAAATTGATGAAATCGTCGGGTTAGATAACCCTGGAATTACAACGCCACAAGCCGGATCACAAGGGTATGTTTCAGCTCAGTCGGAGATAGTAGGAACATCAGGGAGAACACGTGCACCAAACCCCCTCCGCGAATTGATAAACAACTATGATGATGAATAAATTTTGGAGGTATCCTTGGTGACTCCTAGTACATATTACAGAGGAAAAGGAGCCCGAGAAGGCATCCTCCCCAGCTCCCTATGCTCAAATTCAGAGCCGTTCACAGAATGACCAGGAGGTCGAAAGTGTCTTAGACACTGAACTACTCAAGGTATTGAAAAATCAAAAGGACAGTCCGACGGATGAGCCAGGGTCGGGCAAACAAAAAGAAGAACCTCCTCAGCAGGAAATCAACATCTCAACGATCGATTATCAAGTAAGTACCAAGCGTACCCCCGATGCTTCAATTTCAACCAGTACTCAACCTCCCGATGAGAAACAAATAGAGGTCGGACCTTTGGAACACATGAAGGAGGTTCAAGAACCCAATCTTGAACAAATATACACCATTGAGAGCCTGGGAAATACACTCACCTGGGGAGATCAACAAATCCCGAACTCGTGGATGAAGTCACTGACATACATTCCATCACCTATGACCAGAAAAGGAAAGCTATCGTGGAGAGAACCACCAGGAAGAGGAGGATTACTCTATATCGCTCCATCCTGATCACCACGAAGGAAAAAGTGATCAACACAGAGCATGCCAAGACATATGAACTTATCGGCACAGGGATGGCAATCACAGATGCCACCCTGGACAAAGCGAAAAGGGATGAAGAGGAGTTGGCTGCTGCTTTGAAGGGATTGGAACATTTGTGCCACTTGGCAAAATATTACCAGGACACCACACAGGTTGTGGTGTTCCTAAGGAGCGAATTCCAGGAGGTCTACAACAAATTTACAGATGAACGAAACCTATTCACTGCAAGGATAGCCAAGCTTCAAGAAGACACCCTCATGGCACTGGAAATGTGCAAGGATATGGAGAGGTGGTACGAGAAAGCACACCAAGCCATGGAAAGGATCGACTATATCAGGGCGGTGCAATAGGGTCGAGATGCCGAAGAGCACTACATCCAGGTGCTAAGGGAAAGGAACATCGACCGCATAAGGAAATCAACCAAATATTGGGTAAAGATGGCTTAAGAACCTCATCAGGAAATCCAAGAGAAATGGGCTGAATGCGAGAAGAACTGGACCAAGATCAACAGGGCAATGAGAGACATTGGCCTCCCCGAATTCGGCACACTCGATGACTTTGTCGACTTGCGCGACATCGTCAAATCACATGCCGAACAAGACTCATCATGGGCTTTAGAAATAACAAAGGTGGCAGACATGGCGCCGGGATAGGTGCATCAGTTCACGGAACACCCGATCAAATCTCGATCCATGTTCCAACAGTTAAGTGCCAGAATAGTCAAGTATCAGGCACGGGCAATATAGATAAGAGAGATCCTTTCTGCCCCAATGAAACAACATAGATTCTCGCATGCTAACACATGCGAGGATCTCTTCGTCAAATGGTCGGAGTACGACAAGAGTCATCCACTCAAGTGAGATCATGAGATGACTCTTAGAAAGACTCAGAGATGAAAGCGCCATGTGGCGAGTTTTTGTTTTACTTAGATGCACTTTTAGTAGTTATTTTTAGTTAATAATATGTTATAAATAATGGGATCGACCTGTTAGCAGAAGGTCGATGGTTGTTGCAAAGACCCTCATTTTTGGATTTGTAAAGAACTATTTTGGAGCTCCCTTAATTAAGAAATCTTGTTTAGGACCAGAGACAAGTTTGTGTTTTTCATCAAAAGTGTGTATGATTGGATGTGAAGAAGAATTATTTATGATTTCATCTCATGAATGGATGGTGCAACGAGTAAGAGCTTCTAAATCTGGTTATAAGTTATCTAATTCAATGTTTTTACAGTTCTTGTCTTTAATGATGAAAAGTAAATCATTGTGTTAATATGTGATTGATGATTAGAGTTAAGGAAACTATTTTTTTACCATCGTTTATCGGATGCATGTTTTCTTCTGATAAATTGTATCTCAGTCAATAATTGGAACATCAGCAGGTTAATGTATTAGTACTAGGCTTGTGGTGGAGGATCATTGTTTGCATGCTAGAGTGAAAGGGTTATCCCAAGCTCAGCCTTCTCCAATAGTTAAGTTTTCCCACTTTGTTACCTAGTTGGTTTATATCGGATTTCATCTTGTATTGGTCCCACCTATAAGAGAAAATACAGAAAGAGAACGTCCAAAATGAAGGAGGAGCTTTCACTAGAAAATGTAAAGCCCATTGATTAATTGGCCGGATCGCGAGATATGGAGAACCATTCCACTATTAAATGTTGCAGAGTCTAATTGGGCCTCGGTGGCGGGTTTGGTTCCTATTGTTGTGTTTAAGGGATTTAGGGCCCCTCAACAGAATTCGCGCTAGAAGGAGGGTCGAAGAATGAATGGCTGACAATATTTTTTACAAAATCTTTCACACAGTCTGTAGATTCAAAACAATCCACATGCATGGCTAGTCATTCCCAAGACAACCCACACACACTGAGTACTCCTGAAATGAGTAACTCACCCCAACAAGAGGAAGAACATTTGTTCCCTGATATAACTTACGCTCTTTCTCAAGAGGAATTGAACCAATTTAGAAGAATCGCAAGAGCTTACACCCGATAGACCGATGGATTTTCCTTAGCTTTGTTACTTCCTCGAAGAAAACAAATAAGAAGACCAGTGGTCGAGTCCCCCATCCAGGTTTTTGTGCACATGGTAGAATATCTGATAGATTTCACCCTCACCGAAATCGAACATCCTCTTATTCTAATCCCCGAAACACCAGCCGACAATTTCTCCCAACTCGAGGAATTTTTGGAAGAGGAAGGGTTTAACTTAGAACGCTCAGTTTCTAGATCTGAAGGCATGGAAGATAACGATGACCATAATGATGAGTACATAACCTTCCCTGACATCCAGAGAAGTTTCTACCTAAATTTGACCCTGAAACCTCAGGATTGCCTGAAGACCAGATCAAAAAATTCATACTAGCTATCAAACTGCTGAATGTCCAACATGAAGATGTAGTATGTAGGTTATTCCCCTATACTTTTGAGAACTCGGCCTCCACATGGTATTTTAACTTGCCTGTAGGATCCATAACTACTTGGACGAAGTTTCAAAAGGATTTTTTGGATAAATTTGCAGAAGAAACCACTACAGGAGCTTTGATGACTGAGTTGTTCACTGCCACCATGGGTTCAAAGGAGAAGGTTAATGACTTTAATCAAATATTCACCACTATCTTAAACAAATTCCTACCCGAAGCTAAACCTACTCAGGAGTTGCAAATCAAATTATACGTTAATGCTCTCCCAACTTCTATTTCCATGTTTGTGAAAAGGGATGCCAAACCAACCTTAGCTGAGAATTTTGAAGAAGCCAAAACGATAGAGTTTCAAATGAAAGGATGCAAAGAAGGCCATGACTCATTAGTTAAGAAAGAAATTTGGCCTCCTTCCAGGAGAGGACTCCTGTTGACTAGACCCCCAGGGAAACAAATAGAACAAGGTCTCGAAAAGGGAAGTGGAGACATAGAATACCTATAACGCATGGCCAAGATGTTGTCAAATGAAATCATAGACATGAAGAGAAGTGTAGGGGAGGGAAACCAAGGCCAGAGGCCCTATAAACCTTTTTTCAAAAAAATCTGCCTTTCAAAGCAATTGAACCTCGCCCATCCAACTTAAACATCGATCTGGGAAATGTATCATGTGACTCTTTCTGTACCTATCATCAACAGAAACACTCTGAAAGAGACTGCCGTCAATGGGTCCATGCCATGAATTTGACGACCAATCAATTTCTAGACAAAGTTTCCCTAACAGAACAATCCAGCGGCTGAACTATGAATATTGTCGATCAGGAAGAAGTTGATCCACCAGAAGAAACAACCATGTTGATATGGGACCCTGACCTACCTATGTCTTCCGATGACCTATTTGACTCTCAAGAATCACCCGCTGAAGTCTTGGATGTGCAAACAAGAAATAGGGGTCAACTTGTCTCAAATTCCCTTACTACGACCCAAACTTCGGGAGGAAAACCTGCTCTCGATCACCCGAAAGCACCTTTTTCTCCCTAAAGAAACCCTATAAACATCCATACACGAGAATCGCCCAAGGTGGACTACAACATAGTATAATACTTGAAAAATTTGAAAGCAAATATATCGGTCATGGATATATGTAGGATCCCTCAGCAAAAGGACTTTCTGTTTCAAGCATTGAAATCGGTAGAAAATCCTGCGACAAGAACTAACCAAGGAGGAAATATAACTCCCACATATCTAAGAGATAAACCAACTATGAACGCCTGCTCTGAGGATAAGAAAGGAAAACCTTTTGTCCCACCGTTCCTTTTGACGTTTGAAGTCTTCAACATAAACCTCCATAATTGTTTGATTGACTCATGAGCATCCTCCAATGTTATGCCATTGTCTATTTGCAAAGAGTTAAACACAGTCCCTCTCAAAAGCGATAAACATGTGATATAACTAGACAAAACCCACGTGAATTTCATGGGAGAACTCAAAGATGTAATGATCAGGATAGCGACACACCCTAAATTTGTGCAAGTAATTGACATCATTGTAGTAGATATCCCATAAGCTTATGGATTCTTATTAAGTCGAGATTGGTCTGAGAAGTTAAACAGATACTTTAGTACAGACTGGGCTCACCTTTGGCTGCCATTAAAGGGACACACAAATATGATCAGGATCGATAGGGAAAGATATCTAAAACATATTGTCATTGACTTAGAAACCCTCAATGAGTCGTCATCGACGAATTTCCCCGTGCTAGGAAATTACTCTCGTGACTCTGATTTCGGGAATTTCTCCCCCCTCTCATATGATGTCCCTCTTAGTCAAAACTCCAAAATGATTTTTCAAGAAAATTTGTCGAGGGCGACAAAAGAAACCCTCTTTTGTCAAGAACCTGTGAAACAAACAAGAGTAGAGGAGGAAAGTGACAAAAAAGGGGGAGATGATAGGTTTTGCCCACAAATTTGGACCTTATACTTTGATGGATCTAAATCCCAAGAAGGGTCGGGGGCAGGGTGCATCCTCGTTGATCCAAAAGGCAAACGACATTTCCTGTCATGTAGAATAGAATTCGAATGCACAAACAACATCGACGAGTATGAAGCTCTAGTACAAGGGCTAAAAAAATCCATAGACTTAAGCGATAAAGAATTGAAGGTTTTTGGAGATTCTAAAATCATCGTTAGACAAGTAAGGAACACTATACATTGCAACTCTCCACACCTGAGGAATTACCAACAGGAAGTGCACAGGCTAATAGAACATTTTGAAGCCTTCAACATTACAATGATCCCCAGAACAAAGAGTATTCTGGCTGATTCTTTGGCCACTGCTACCTCAAGGCTATCACCTCTAGAAGATTATGAAGCCGCCAGTTCATTGTGGAACTACTCTAAAAACCGTCGGTGCCCAAAAATATTTCTAATTGAAAGGTCTTTGAAGGAGATGAATAGATCATAAATTTTTTGACCAATCAAGATCATTTTAAAGACTTGGCTATTGACGATGAAGTATTACAGGAGAAATTAGCATAAACTGATCCTCAAACAGATCAATCAACTGACAAACCAAGGTCTCACACGATACCAAAGGGAATAGCCAATTTAGAAAACCTTTTTGACCTAAGGGAAATATTTAAAGGGTCAAAAAACGCGAAGACGGGGAGTTCTTGTCCCATGCATGAAACTATAAATCTAGGAACCCCAAAAAACACCAAAAATATAAATCTTGGCAAGATAGTATCTAAAGAGGAAAGGAAGGCTTATCTCGAACTTTTCAGACAGTATCAAGATTTTTTTGCATGGTCCTACCGAGACATGAAAACTTATTATACTCGTATCATTCAACACACTATCCCATTAAAGCTTGAAGTAAAATCCTTCCAGCAGAAGTTCCAGAAATACCACCCATCCCTGGAACCTCTCATGCATCAGGAGTTAAAGAAACTATTAGATGCCAAAATTATCTTCCAGGTTAGACAATCTGCATGGGTAGAAAATTTGGTTCCTGTGAGGAAAAATCCTGGGGAGATCCGCCTATGCGTAGATTTCATAAACCTGAATAGAGCTTCAAAAAAGGACAACTACCCAGTTCCAATGATTGAGAATTTTTTGCAGACCGTGTCAGGCTCTGAGATTTTCTCCTTGCTGGACGGTTTCTCAGGTTACAACCAAGTTATAGTTTCAGAAGAAGACTGCTTGAAAACTACCTTCCGAACGAAGTGGGTAACCTTCGCTTATAAACGCATGCCCTTTGGGTTGATCAATGCAGGGGAAACCTTCCAGAGGGCCATGGATGTATCATTTCAAGGACTAATTAACAAATGTGTAGTAGTCTATTTGGATGACGTGACTATGTATTCAAAGAACAAAGAATATCACATTCAACATTTAACCCAAATTTTTGAAAGGTGTAGGAAATACGATATATCCTTAAACCCTAAGAAAACTATTTTTGGTGTCGAGGAGGGCAAGTTGTTAGGCCAAATTATATCTCAAGTAGGCATTCGCATAGATCCAGAATGGATTAGGGATATAGCTAAGCTTCCTTTACCCCACAATAAAAAGGCTATGCAATATTTCTTCGGCAAAATCAATTTTGTGAGGAAATTCACTCTCGATTTCGCTGAAACTATCCAACCCTTACAAAAAATGATCCGTAAAGATGTTGAGTTTAAGTGGGATGATGAACGAAAAAATTCCTTCAACAATATTAAGACTGGGATATCTCAAGCCCCAGTGCTGCGAAGTCCCGATTTTAGCAAAGATTTATTTCTCTATACTTTTGCCTCCGACCAATCACTAGTTGCAGTATTGACTCAGAAGGATGATGACAACAACGAGGCCCTGGTATCATTCATGAGCACTGATATCCAAGGGGCCGAACCAAATTACCCTACTATATACAAGCAGGCTATGCGGTATACAAGGCAGTGAAACACTTCATATCTTACATCCTTAAGAATCATACCAAAGTCATGGTGCCCCACCCTGCAATCCGATCCCTATTCAATCAACAAGAGATGGGGGAAAGAAGAGAAAATTGGATGGCAGTGGTCCAAGAATTTGATCTAGATATAAAACTTGCTAAATTGGTTCAAGGACAAGGGTTATGCAAATTAAGAGTTGAAGCCCAAGACCAAGTAAATGAAGACCTTGTATGGGAGAATGAATTGACATTATGGTGTGGTGAAACTTCATACGTCTCCGCAGGGCGAGAGTCTTGGTACGAGAAACTGACTTGTCTCTTGTATCATGGGACTTGCCCAGAAAACCTAAACCCTAGGGAAAGGAGAGCGCTCAGGTTAAAATCTGCATGATATCGCCTCGTAAATCCAGTGCTCTTTTGTGTTAATTATGATGGGGTGCTTTTAAGATGTCTCGAAGGAAAAGATGAAGACAAAGTTGTGAAGGAGCTCCATGATGGTCCTGCCGGTGGACATCTCGCAAGAAACACCACTGCACATAAACTATTGAGAGATGGTTATTATTGGCCTACCCTATTCAGGGATGTTCACACATACGGTAGAAACTGTAAAACTTGTCAACTAAGCGCAAAGAGGGAGAAGAGAGCAGCTGTCCCACTCCAACTAGTGGTCATTTCCAGGCCATTCGAGCAATGGGGGTTAGATATCATAGGATAAATTACACCGATTTCTTCAAAACAACATAGATACATACTAACCGCCACAAATTATTTCACGAAATGGGCAAAGGCCATCCCTTTGACCCATGTAAACGAAAAGGTGGTGATCCAATTCATAGAACAACAACTAATCACAAGGTTTGGTGTGCCTCCCATCCTTGTTTTCGATAATGCAACTTACTTTTATTCCACCTTATTAACAGAGCTTGATCTAGACAAACAAATCATAATAAGATACTCTGCAAACTACTATCCACACGGGAACAGAGTGGCATAATCAACTAATAAGAACCTTGTGAGAATATTAAAGAAAACAATTGGGGACAACCATAGGAATTGGCACAAATCACTTCATAATGCTTTATGGGTCGATAGAGTTACACCCAAGGAAGCTATAGGGAATTCCCCATACTTTATGGTATAAAGACAGTAAGCCATTCTCTCGAACGAGTTATATCTTCCATCTCTTGAACTTGCTCAAGATTTTAGAGGACATCCCTCATCAGTCATACAACAAAGAATTGATACTCTCCTCATGTTGGAAGAAGAAAGGGAGAAAGAAAAATCAAAGTTCATAGCTTATTAGAAGATAGTCAAAATGTAGTTTGATAAGCATAAGGTTAAAGAGAAGAATTTTGAATTGGGAGACTTAATTATAAAGTGGGACAAAGCAAATGAACCGAAAGGAAAACATTCTAAGTTTCAGAATCTATGGCTCAGACCTTTCCAGGTGACTGAGAAGATTGGGGTAAGGACGTATCAACTGTAGAATCTTAGGGGGGAACCTGACGCCCTCACGGTGAATGGCCAAGCCCTAAAACAATATTTCCATTAAAAAAAATAAAAAATTGTTTGTGTGTTCATGATGTTTTATTTTAGCTAGGTCGATTTCAGAATGCATTTTTATTTTAACAAGACAATGGTTGACCTCAATTCATGCGATATGACAAACTCTGTTCCTGACTCTTTTCTCACATACAACACAAGAAGCACTAGGGGACCTGCGGTTGTTTTAAGGGGTTCTCTATCTAACTTGCGCAAATGAAATACCTTGGAAAGGTGATGAAGAGTCTGCCTGGTGGCCTGGTAAAACCTTAAGGGAAATATGGTAAGATGGACAGGACTACATGTACCTCAGAGATATAGCTAGAAGGTTTCACCTTAACCATCTCATTTTGCAAATAACATACATCCTCCTCTCCCACTCGCTTAGGGCACTCTATCAAAATAAAATCAACTATATCAAATGAGCGCACAATATGAGAGTGTATGCAGATAACTTCATCGGGGCTATGGACGATCGGTGGTAGTGGAGCAAGGTCTGTGGCGTCAGGGTGACTCCGCCGGGGCTATGGATGGTCACTGGCAGAGGAGCAACACCGTAGCAAGTGAATAAGGGTAACTAAAATGCCTAGTGCCAGTGAATTCTTTACTAGACTCTTGTCAAAGGGGGCGTGAGTTAGGGTTACAGGAAATGAAGGAGGAATAAAGGTTGAAAACCCCACAAGCAGGCCCAAATGCACCAACTAGGGATTTTCAAATGCAAGGATAAATGAGGCTATGATAAAAAGATCAGTTAAGTTCTTAACCAACTTTTGCATCAGCCGAGCTCGAGGTAGGAACAAAGATTCTGCTTCCGCCCAGTAAGTTTCCATTTGTTGAGCACTCAACACACCCTAAAAAAACCTATGTCGAATTTKWRCKTKTYRRGTRMMACTTTRTCTTTGSACTATCTGATTTGGCTYYATTTWGAGAACTRTTWWGKCYTTGCTTATTTATCATGRSGTYTCATAAGGCYAWWCAARYTTGWWTRGCCTTATGARASYCCATGAAATAAAAGGCCTTAACACCTAAATAGAGAATCAATAGCCAAAACATTTCACTTGACACGCTCAAATTCGACATCGAAAGGAATTCAAAGAAAGAAAAGAGCCACTMAGGAAAACTCGKTCACTGAGCACTGATCTCCATCGGCATCGACAAAAGAAAGTTTTTGTTGGCGTCAAAGTCTTCTATAAGGATATCATCGATAGTTGATTGCCCTTCGACATAGGTAAAACATGAGGGAATAGACGTTAATGAAGAAAGAAAAGATATCGATGATAGCCAATACCCGACGCACTTATCAAAACTGGGGAAAAATTAAAGGGATCTCAACAAACATTCTGACTGCGCTAAAGAGTATCCACGATCGTTGATCCTCGATGCGTTTTCGGCATCAAGACTTTTTCGAGGAAGCTAATCTGAAGAAAGCACTTGATAGGTTTATCGTCGATCACTGACCTTGGATACTTTTTCGACATCGGCAAGCTAAGGTTTGTTTTAAAATGAATAACTTAAGGAAAGTCCCGACTCTGATTAATACACATGAATTAGGTTTGATAAGCAAAAGGCTAAAGAGAAGAATTTTGAAGTGGGAGACTTGGTTCTAAATTGGGACAAAGCAAATGAGCCAAAAGGAAAACATTCTAAGTTTCAGAATCTATGGCTCGGACCTTTCCAGGTGGCTGGGAAGATTGGGGTAGGCACGTATCGGCTGTAGAATCTTAGTGGGGAACCTGACGCCCTCCCAGTGAATGGCCAAGTCCTAAAACAATATTTCCATTAAAAAAAATTAAAAAATGTTTGTGTTTTCATGATGTTTTATTTTATCTAGCTCAATTGTGGAATGCATTTTTTATTTCAGCAAGACAATGGTTGACCTCAATTCATGTGATATGACAAACTCTATTCCTGACTCTTCACTCACACACAACACAAGAGGAACTGGGGGACCTACGGTTATTTTAAGGGGTTCTCTATCTAACCTGCGCAAATGAACAACCTTGGAAAAGTGATGAAGAGTCTGCTTGGTGGCATGGTAAAACCTTAAGGGAAATATGGTAAGCTGGAAAGGTCTACATGTACCTCAAAGATATAGCTAGCAAGTTTCACCTTAACCATCTCATTTTGCAAATAACACACGTCCTCCTCTCCCACTCGCTCAGGGCACTCTATAGAATTAAAATCAAATATATCAAATGAGCGCACAATAGGAGAGTGTATGTAGATAACTCCGTCAGGGCTATGGACGATCAGTGCCAACGGAACAAGGTCTATGACGTCAGGGTGACTCCGTTGGGGCTATGGACGGTCACTGGCAGCGGAGCAACATCGTAGCAAGTGAATAATGGTAACTAAAATTCCTAGTGCCAGTGAATTCTTTACCAGACTCTTGTCAAAGGGGGTGTGATTTAGGGTTACAGGAAATGAAGGAGGAATAAAGGTTAAAAACCCCACAGTCATGCCCAAATGCACCAACTAGGGATTTTCAAATGCAAGGATAAAAGAGGCTATGATAAAAAATCAGTTAACTTCTTAACCATCTTTTGCATCAGCCAAGCCCGAGGTAGAAACATAGATTTTTCTTTCGCCCAGTAAGTTTCCATTTGTTGAGCACTCAACACACTATAAAAAAACCTATGTCGAATTTTTACTTTTTGGGTACCACTTGATCTTTGCACTATTTTATTCGACTTCATTTTGAGAATTTTTTTGTCTTTTCTTATTTATCATGACTCTCATCAACTATTTAGGATTTTTTGAACTTATGAAACCCCATGACTTAAAAGGCCTTAACACCTGAATAAAGAATCAATAGCGAAAACATTTCACCTGACACGCTTAGATTCGACATCGGAAGGAATTCAAAGAAGGAAAAGAGCCACTCAGAAAAACTCAGTCAGCGAGCACTGATCTCCATTGGCATTGGCAAAAGGAAGTTTTTGTTAGCATCAAAGTCTTCTATAAGGATATCGTCGATAGCTGATTCCCCTTCAACATCGGTAAAACACGAGGGGAATAGACGTTAACGAAGAAAGAAAAGATATCGCTGATAGTTGATACCCGACGCGCTTATCGAAATCGGGGAAACATTAAAGGGATCTCAATAAACATTCTGACCACGCTAAAGAGTATCCACAATCGCCGATCCTTGATGCATTTTCGGCATCAATACTTTTTCGAGGAAGGTAATATGAAGAAAGCACTTGATAGGTTTATCATCGATCGCCGACCCTGCATAGATTTTCGACATCAACAAGCGAAGGTTTGTTTTAAAATGAATAACTTAAGGAAAGTCCCGACTCCGATTAATACACACGAATTAGGTCACCGGTCTTCAACGCCATGTATCTTTACCAGATTGTAGAACCCTACGATCTAGTTTTACCTCGAGTCATTATGGGTTCCCTAGATCCAAGTCAACTTTGGAACGACAACATTATACGGTGAGATTGATCGGCGTCAGATCTTTTAAATAAGGACATCAATGAAAACATTCATAGCAAATCCTTGATCCCCAATCCACCCATTGAGAGAGCAACACGATGGGACGTTTTAGTGCTAAATATGATTGGATTTTGAGCATTTAAGGGGATAATTAATACCAAATCCCACATTAGTTGCTACCTCGTGCACCAATCAAAACAACTGTTTAAAGTCACCGATAGACCACATCACCCCCATGCCTCTGCCATCAACCCACGATGAATTTAAGTTGTAGAGATTCGACGACAAATTTGCTTAAATTTCACTCATTTCCCGAATTGAATGGTTGATGCGATGCGATAAGTTATTCCATGGTTTAAATTCTCTTGAGTTGTTGTAAACAAAATCATTCTGCGCGCAAGGAGATTCAAAGCATCCGAAGAAGAAATACAAGTAATTCGCAGGCTGTAGAGATCCCGTGAGAATCAAAATAACCAGTTTTAGCAAGCTTTACATGTATGTATCCAAGTATCTGGATTTTACATGGTTACAGTTCATATATTTTTTATCTGGTTTTGTTCTTTACACAGTCTCTAAAATTTTATTGTAAGTTGCAGGAACAAGGCCACCAAGAAATCCAACCATCAGATGATCAGCGAGGGCACCGAATCTGAAAGAACCAGAGGTAGGCGAAGGCTCTTCTCCAGGGGTCGCAAGGCAATTAGAATACACTATGAGGCCGGAACCTGTCATCAAAACAACAACAAAGAAGGTTTTTAGCTAGTCTCCGGTCTTTGGAGATACAGAGGCCAGCACAAGGTCCAAGATGGCACTCCCACATTGGAGATAACTCTTTAACAAGATCAGTCGGGAGGAAAACCCAGAATATGTCCCACACAGTGATCCATATGTGAGAGTGCTCGATGACAAAGTGTTCCCGAACATCCGACGGTCGTACCTGCATATCATGGCGAGAACAACCCCTGGTTTTCCCTCTATTGAATTCCTAAAGTGGCTTATCGACCACACAGACACACATAAATGTTTGGTCAATGATGACAATGGTGGGTGTATTAAAGTGTTCTTATCAGTGGAAGTTCATAAGTACTACAAGCTTAGACATCCTGAGGAGCGGCTTAACACAGATTTTGTCGTGAAGTTCTACGAGCGCCACGACACCAGCTGGGTGATGGCTTCATGGTGGAGGGAGGACAAAAAGTACACCAACCAGAGCACTGGCTGGTATGCTATGACAAATTTAAGGGATCCATACATCTATTTGATGGCTCGCATCTATCGATTATATGGAGAGAAGTACTGCTCAAGATTTTCAGAAGCGTGGATGCCCTTGGCTTGCACAATGGCGATCTCCGGGAAAGGTTTCAATCGAGGAGCAATAATTTCTAAATAACTGAGCATCTGTATACAATAGGCTCAAATGTCGAAGGAAGGAGAGACACCATTTTTCTACATGGCTTCATGTTTGCTTGATGTCATGTGAGACAGAAACATCTTCGTCGTCATGAATCTGAGTTGGCACGTCGTAGAACTCCCAATCCATGTCTATTTCAGCGTGCTATGGGAAAATAGGTATAAAAGGTCTTACTCCCTCATCTACGATGAATTCATCGTGTGAATTTATTTCGTGCTTTCTAAGAAGGAATGCCCGAGACTATTGACTGCGACCAAGAAAATGATTTCCAAAGTACGCCACTGCTACTTAGACGAGCGCGACACCTACATAAGAGTGTTTGGGGCCACCAGAGCACCACATATCTTACCATCTCATGTCCCGGACCGACTTGGAGTAGGAGAAATCTGCTATCAAACCATCTTGCAAGGCTACAACGCCACCCTGGTTAAGGACAAGAAGCAGACTTTCATTTCCTATGGTTTCCACATAGGTTTCTACTTGGCTAAAGATACAGCTCAAGCCAAACAAGAAGGGTTGAGCTAGCCTGAGTTCAGATTCTAGACAGGTCGATTCTGCAAGCATGACCCAAAGGGACTAGTCTTGAAGCACACTTCACAAGTGTTGTCCTTCTGGTCGTACGCCCACGACAAGTTTTCATATGAAGTCTTCACAGAAAATGCCCAGTAGTGGGACAAGGTGGTAGCAAGGATGGTCGACCCCAAAATGACCACGTTCAGGGCCATGAGCCTAGATGAATAGGTGATGACCATAGTGCAATCGGCTCAAGAGGACCTCAAAGCTAGAGAGGAAATCAGAGCGACAGAAGCAACAAAGGTTCCTCTCGTGGCCCCGGTGCAAGATAGAGCATTCTCTATGACACATGACACACGAGCAAGGGGATTTCTCATGATAGAATAGGCGCAACGAGTAATTGATCAGCTTCAAGACGACCCAGACCTCATAGGCATGGTAGGGGCCCCTGCCGACAACCCAGATGAAATCCGGGTAGGTCCAAGCGACCCTGAGCTAATAGAAATTGATGAAATCATTAGGTTAAATAACCCTGAAAGTACAATGCTACAGGCTGGATCACTGAGGGATGTTTCAACTCAGCTAGAGATAGTAGGCACATCAGGGAGAACAAGTGCACCAAACCCCCTCTGTGAATTGATAAACATCTATGATGATGAAGAAAGTCCAAAGGTATCCCTGGTGACTCATGTACAAATCACAGAGGAAAAGGAGCTCGAGAAGGCATCTTCCCCAGCTCTCGATGCTCAAATTCAGAGCCCTTCACATAATGACTAGGAGGTCGAAAGTGTCTTAGACACTGAACTACTCGAGGTACCGAAAACTTAAAAGGACAGTCCGACGGACGAGCCAGGGTCAGGCGAACAAAAAGAAGAAGCTTCTTAGCAGGAAATCGACATCTCAACGATTGATTATCAAGTAAGTACCGAGCCTACCCCCGATGCTTCAATTTCAACCGATACTTAACCTGTCGATGAGAAACAAATAGAGGGCGAACCTTCATAAAACAGAGAGGAGGTTCAAGAACCAAGTCTTGAACAAATATACATCATCGAGAGCCTGGGAAATATGCTCACCTGGGGAGATCAACAAATCCACGAACACGTGGATGAAGTCACTAACATACATGCCATCGCCTATGACCAGAATAGGAAAGCTATCGTGTAGAGAATCACCCAGAAGAAGAGGATTACTCTAGATCGATCCATCCTCATCACCACAGAGGAAAAATTGATCAACATAGAGCATGCCAAGACATCTGAACTTATCGGCGTAGAGATGACAATCACAGATGCCACCCTGGACAGAGCGAAAAGGGATGAAGAGGAGTTGCCTGTTGCTTTGAAGGAATTGGAACATTTGCGCAACTTGGCGAAATATTACCAGGACACCACACAGGCCGCGATGTTCTTAAGGAGCGAATTCCAGGAGGCCTACAACAAATATATAGATGAACGACACCTATTCACTACAAGGATAGTCGAGCTTCAAGAAGACACCCTCATGGCACTAACAATGTGCAACAATATGGAGAGATGGTACGAGAAAGCACACCAAGCCATGGAAAGGATTGACTATATCAACGCGGTGCAACAGGGTAGAGACGCTGAAGATCACAGTATCCGTGTGCTAAGGGAAAGCAACATCCACCACATAAGGAAATCGACTGAATATTGGGTAAAGATGGCTCAGGAACCTCATCGATAAATCCAAGAGAAATGGGTCGAGTGTGAGAAGAGTTGGACCAAGATCAATTGAGCAATGAGATACATCGACCTCCCTGAATTCGGCACACCCGATGACTTTGTCAACTTGCACGACATAGTCAAATCACATGCCGAACAAGACTCATCATGGGCCGCGAAAATAAAAAAGGTGGAGGACATGGCGCCAGGATAGGTGCATCAATTCACGGAGCACCCTATCAAAGCTCGAGCCATGTTGCAATAGTTAAGTGCGAGAATAGTCAAGTATCAAGCATGGGAAGAAGAGATAAGAGACATCCTTTCCGCCCCAATGGAACAACATAGATTCCCGTATGCTAACACATGCGAGGATCTCATTGTCAAATGGTCATAGTATGAGAAGAGTCATCCACTCAAGTGAGATCATGAGATGACTCTTATAAATACTGAGAGATGAAAGCGCCATGTGGCGAGTTTTTGTTTTACTTAGCTGCACGTTTAGTAGTTATTTTTTGTTAATAATATGTTATAAATAATGGGATCGACCTGTTAGCAGAAGGTCGATGGTTGTTGCAAAGACCCTCATTTTTGGATTTGTAAAGAACTATTTCGGAGCTGCCTTAATTGAGAAATCTTCTTTAGGACAAGAGACAAGTTTGTGTTTTTCATCAAAAGTGTGTATGATTGGATGTGAAGAAGAATTATTTATGATTTCATCTCATGAATGGATGTTGTAACGAGTAAGATATTCTAAATATGTTGATAAGTTATCTGATTCAATGTTTTTACAGTTCTTGTCTTTAATGATGAAAAGTAAGTCATTGTCTTAATATGTGATTGATGATTAGAGTTAAGGAAACTATTTTTTTTGCCATCATTTATCGCATTCATGTTTTCTTTTGATAAATTGTATCTTAGTCAATAATTGGAACAACAACAGGTTAATGTATTAGCACTAGGCTTGTGGTGGAGAATCATTGTTTGCATGCTAGAGTGAAAGGGTTATCCCAAGATCAACCTTCTCGAATAGTTAAGTTTTCCCAATTTGTTACCTAGTTGGTTTATACCAACTTTCATCTTGTATCAGTCCCACCTATAAGAGAAAATACAAAAGGAGAACGCTTGAACTAAAGAAGGAGCTTTCACTAGAAAACGTAAAGCCCATCGATTGATTGGCTAGATCACGAGATCTGGAGAACCATTCCACTATTAAACATTGCAGAGTCTAATTGGGCCTCGGTGGCGGGTTTGGTTCCCACTATTGAGTTTAAGGGATTTAGGGCCCCTCAACAGGTAGTTACAATTCACAATACAAAAAAAAAGACTCAATATGGATAAAATGGACATAGTGCCCTAAAATAACCCACTATACAATCACCTTCTTCCTCTCCTCTGCTACGATATCTCGATCTACGATATCTCGATCCTTTTCATTACTCAACAATTGAATAGACAATCATTACAAATGGAATGGAATCCCTCTCTCTCCTCGTGGTTAGGGTTTTAATGCATCATGATAGTAGTTAGGTTTAGGTTTTTTGGGTTCCTTAGATCTTGACCAAGGTTAGGATTTTAAACCCTTCTACAACATTTGTAAAATTTCATAGGTGACTATATCCACATACGTGGGTAATGGGATCTAGTGTGGTTTCCACTTGGTACTGTGATGGTCAAAACATAAGTCAACTTGCTAGGTGTATAACTTTCTCATAAAAAGTTCATTTTTAGACTTATTTGGGTTATTTAAAACCTCTCAAAGAGGTATTCATTGTGAAATTGCTAAGAGATAAAATCTTAATACATGACCATATAAAATGTCATTTAATCTCTCCAATAGGACATTTTCAATTTTGACCTTACCTAGTGGGATTCAGGATCGAATGAAAAAAATGGTTGCTATGAGCCCATGACTTTGATTATCCACTACACAAAGCACCAAAAGGATGAACAATTATATAATGACCCATTTTGGATGATGCCTCCCCATTTTGAGCAGTTTTTCGTCCCTAAGACCTTTTACTTATGGAGGAGATGGGGAAACAATTCCTCGAATTTCCATGGAGTATCACTTGCCATTGCCTTTGTGACAAGATTCTTGTCGACCACTTCTCATTGATATATTTCTTTTCTATATAATCACATCCTTGTGAATTTGTGTTGTCTCCATTCTTCTATACACCATTGTTGATTCTAGATCAAGGATATAAATACATACTTCTTGCTTGAGCTAATATGTCTGTGGGATCCGTGGGCACTTACCAAAGAGAGTTTTGGCTTTCCCTTATGCGCATTAACAATGAATGAATTACCATCATTGATTAAGTGGTATTTGTTAGCTCTACTCATGAAGATAACATTCCTTACATACATATAGGGGTTCCCCAAGACTACCCACACACATCAAGTGTTACCACTCTACCTCTACTTCATTAACTATATTTTCATGTGACTTTCATTTCAACATCCTTATTCACCCATGCTATAGGACATGAGTGAGAATGGTCATGTACCCTTGATCCAATCTTACATGTTAGGTATGCTTTGATGATGGCTTGCGAAACGATGTCAAATAAAACATCTACTTTGGTCCTCATGACCTAGATCTTGATACAAAAGTGTCATGTCATCTTATTCTCTTAATTTTTATGGGTATAGCTGATGAATAACTCCTTCTACTTGATGTTGTAGTTTTCCACATCTTACTTTCTCTATTTTCCAACCCCTGATTTGATGGACATAAGGTCTTCTTATTGGTTTAATCCTTACTATTCCTAAGATGCAACTCAAGTTGTAGCTTCCAACATTGATATTTGGACCCATGTACCTTCCAATAGTACAAAATTCTTCTATTTCCCCTTCCACTTCTTCCTTCCTTCATCTCTATGAGAGTTTATCTGCTTTGCTTGCTCTGAATTGGTTGGTTATTCTTTCTTTATGTTTGCATCAATGTATTGTGCTTGCACACATGCCTCATTAATGATATTGGGCCTGGAGAGCCTTACTTGCCTTCTTATGTCGTTGTAGAGTCCACCTAGGTACTTGATGACTACGTTAAGTTTCTTGGGAACAATTTCCAATTTTGCGGCTTATTCTTCGAACTTTGGCGTGTACTCTTTAATACTTTTCCCTTGTTCTTGTTGGTAGTAGTTCAAATGAATCCTATATTTCTCTTCATACCCAATAAGATAAAATTGGTACTCAATGAGGTCTTTGAACACCTCCCACTTAGTTAATGGTGGATCATTTTACAACCTATGTATCTTCATGTAACAATCCAACCGAGTTTAATCATGAACCATTAGATTCAATGATTTTAATGGATAATCAACATAAATATGAAACAAAAGTAGGCTTGGTATTTATTCTCAAAGAGGAAGATAAATAGGTCACATTATAGGCTCGATGCTAATATGTAGGTCCGGCTCCTAGTGTTTCATTAGGGAGCAATATCATAAGGTAAACATGAGCTTGCACACCTAGACCATGAAAAATGTAGACTTAACCATCATAGCCTCATTGAAGAGGCTTTGTGGTGGGAAACTATTGGGTACTAATTGTGAGTTAGATCATGAGTGGCATACAAAGTGGAGATGAGCTTGAATTGTGGCCCCACCTATTAATGCAAGTGGTAATCTGACATTAGGATGGAGAGGTTATGAGGCATATCTACTTCATAGGGTGATGAGGAGAGGTTGTTGTAGAGGCATTATCCACGTTTTCAAATCTCACGAGATCAATGTCATGCACTACTAGGCTAATATTATGTATACATTTAACCTCATATATACCCTTGTTAGGTCATAACATGAAGGGTTCAAATATTCTCTCTAGAACTACAATCAATATGGTCATACTCCTAGAATCTTAAAGGCTTGCTCCTCTAGTATTGCAAATCTCTCCTCTGTGTCATGCCTTGGTACATTATTGTACCCATTATTGTACCCGCCCACGATGGTTGAGGCTTAGGGATGCTTCCTTTCCTACCTTATGTAGATATCTATATCCATCAAGTGAAATTTTGTCACTATATGGGACTGAATCCCAAGTCTAGTGAGTATATAGTGCAACTATTCCACATAAAACCCCAAAGAAAACTACTTTTGTACCAATGTGATATGTAAACAATATTGTATATTCTAATGGATAGTTCAAATACAATGAGAGTAAAATTTATTAAAAGGTACTAACTTATGATTAAGCTCCTAGTAGGAGAAGTACAACGCTTTCATTGTGAAAAATAAATGAGAAAATAAGCATAGATTGTGGTAGTGGCAAGAATGCACCAATAGTAACAAAGTTTTCCCTATAGAAACCATTGAGGGAAAAAAACCAACAAGAAATAAGGTGAAATACTTGTTCTTTTACTCTCTTAGTTACAATGCAAAATACCAAAAAAGGCTTAGTATGGATAAACTAGACATAGTGGTATGAAATAGCCTACTATACAATCACCTTCTTCCTCTTCTATGCTCTGGTGTCTCAATCTTTTTTATTACTTGGCTAGGGAATAGAAAATCATTACAAATGGAATGGAACCCCCCTCTCTCCGCATGATTATGGTTTTAATGCCTCCTAATAGTCATCAAGGTTAGGGTTAGGTTCTTTGAGTTCCCCAAATCTTTATCAAGGTTAGGATTTTGGACCCTCTAGAAGATTTGTAAAATTTCATAGGTGACTATATCGACACATGTGTTGGGAGATAATGTGGAATCCACTTGGTATTGAGGTGGTCAAAATATAAGTCAAATTGTTGGGTGCATAACTTTCTCATAAAAAGTTCATTTTTATACTTATTTAGCTTGTTTGAAGCCTCCGAAAAGATATTCAGTGTGAACTAGTTAGGAGAGGAAATATTAATATATAACCATATAAAATTGATTTTCAATCCCTCTAATAGGATATTTCAAATTTGGACCTTGCTTAGTGGGATTTAGGATCAAATGCGAAAGTGGCCGCTACAAACCCATGACTCTGATTATCCATTGCACAAAACACCAAAAAGGATGAAAAGTTATATAATGGTTTGTTTTAGATTATACTTCCCCATTTTGAGTGGTTTTTGGCACCAAAACCTTTTGCTTATGAAGGATATGGGGAAATATTTCCTTGACTCTCCTTGGAGTACCACTTGTCCTTACCTTTTTGCTAGAATTCTTGTTGGCTCCTTCTGGTGGATGGTGTTATTTTTCACAGTCATGTCTTTTGCGGATTTTTATTGTCTCTATTTTTCTATACATGATTGTTGATTTTGGCTCAAGGATATAAATTCATACTTCGTGCTTGACCTAATATGTCTCTTGGCTTGATGGGCACTTACCAAAGAGAGCTTGGGTTTACCCTTCTGTGTGTTAAGTGAGAAGGAATTACCATCATTGATCAAGTAATATTTGTTAGCTCTTCTCATGGAGATAACATTCATTACATACATATAGGGGTTCACCAACACTACACCACACACATCAAGTGGTACCACATCTACCTCTACTTCATTAACAATATATGAATTAATCATAAATGTAAGCATTCATTGTTTGGTAACTTTCATTTCAACATCTTTATTCACGCATCCCAGAGGACATGGAAGAGGATGGTCATGAAACCCTGATCTAATCTTACTCATCAAGTCTTCTATGGCGATGGCTTGTGAATATATGTTAAACAAAACATCTACTTTTCTCCTCTTGACCTGGATGTTGATACAAAAGTGTTACACCATCATATTCTCTTAATTTTAAATGAATAACTCCTTCTACATGATGGTGTTAGCCATCCACATTTTATTTTCTCTCTATTTTCAATCCCCACTTTGATTGACATACAATCTTCTTCTTTTTTTATTCCTTATGGTTTCTAGGATGCAAATCAAGATGTAGATTTCAACATTGATCATAGGTGTGGCTATATATTTTACAAAGGTAGCATTGGTTATTTTGACCCATGTACTTTTGAATAGTAGAATCTTCTTCTATTTCCCCTTCCACTTCTTCCTTACTCCTTCTTTATAAGAGTTTGATTTCTTTGTTTGCTCTGAATTACTTGGCTATCCTTCATGTTCATATAAATGTATTGTCCTTGTACACATGCCTTAGCAATGGTCTTGGGCCTGGAGAACCTTACTTGCCTCCTTATGTGACCATAGAGTCCACCTAAGTACTTGATGACTACACCAAGTTTCTTGGGTGAAATACCAATTGTGTGGTTTATTTTTTGAAATATGTTGTGTACTCTTGTACACTTTTCCTTTGTTCTTGCTGGTGATTGTTTCAATTAATGCTCTAGTGGTCTTCATGCCTAATAGGATAAAATTGGAATTTAAGTAGGTCTTTGAACACATCCCACTTAGTTAACGATGGATCATTTTATCACTTATGCATCTTCATATAACAATGTGACTAGGTTTAAGCATGGCCCACTAGCTTCAATGTTTTGAATGGATCATTGACATAAATACAAAATGGCAAGTGGGATCAATATTTATTCTCAAGGAGGTAGATAAATAGGTTTCATTACGTGTTCATTTGTACTTCATAGGTTGAACTCCTAGAGTTTTGTTGGGGAGAAAATTCACAGGGGAAACACGACCTCATGCACCTAGACCATGAAAAATGCAGACTTAACCCACATATCCCCATCAAAGAGGATGTGTGGTGGGAAACCATTGACTATTGAGTGTGATCTAGATCTCGAGTGGAATATAGAGTGCAAACGATCTTGAGTTGTGGCCCCACCCATGAATACAAGTGGCAATTGGATAATGGAATGGAGAAATTATGGGCTAGATCTACTTCTTAAGGTGATTTGGATAGGATGTGTGAGAGAAATCATCCACATTGTTAAATCTCATGAGATAGGCGATGTGCGCATTATGTGGATGTATCATAATTGTCAAATATATAGAGTACACAAACTCTATAAGTAGCACGGTGAGAGTGGCCAAGTCCACAACTAAACTATTTAACTTTGGGCCTAGGAATGTGCAGGGTGTTTGATCAAGTTTAGATTAATGGCCCACCATTTTATAGGGTCTCAAGGGTTCATGTTAGATCCCATGCACTTTTTAACTACGTGCCAACAATAAGGAACTACATGTGTAGGGAGGCTATGGCCCTAGATTTGGAAATTTGCACGCAACATTTTTCCACGAGCATGGGAGAAGATGGGACCACTACCTTGAGAAACCATTCAAACATAGGATTGATATGTGGCCTGTCAATCCATGTTGAATAAGTACACAACACATCTCTCCTCCACATTGGAAAAACATGGCAGGTAATTCGTTCAATTATTATAACAAATTATCGGTGGGTCATTTGGCCTTCGAGGAGAATAATTAAATAGAGAAGGTGATGACAAGAAGGGGGTTCAATTTATTTTATCAATTTGGGTTCATCCAAGAAGAAGAGGTCGATTCAACAATTATGGATCTCATTCACCTAGTTATTGTTTCAAAGTCTGGGAAACAAAAGAGGTAATTATAGAGAAAGACATATTTGATGAGAATAACACAACTTTTGATTATTCCAGAGAGAGTTGTGAATGGTGAATATTTTATTGCAAAACATAGGATCTATTATAATATTGAATCCTTTGAGATATTAGCCCAAGAGAAGAAGCTCTAGTTAATCCTTTTGTATTTTTTATTTTCCTAAGAACAATAAAGATCCAAGCAAACCATTTCGAGTTGAATTATTCCCATGCTAGGTTTCTCCAAGGTAAATCTTAATATCTTGTTGTGTGGGTGAGAGACTGAAGTTTCCATGATTTAAGTTCATGGAAACGAATAATATTCACAATAGTAAATAAACACATATAGTAAGTAGCAATGATAATTGATATAGGTTTATGTTGATGAGTGGTTGGTGAATGGAATTGGCCATATGCTAATTAATTACGTGTCTTATTGGTATTGGATTGGTTATTCCATAGTAATATAGAGGGAATATGACAATGAATGTTAACATGATTAAGAAGACTACAAGAAGGTGAATAGTTTTTCCTAGAGAATCCTAAGAGTGGAGTAAGAAAAAGAAAGAAAGATTCTCAAGATTTCATTATGGGAGACTCAAATGGCATAGGGGTTTGAAAGCATGTTAGAGATGAGCAAGAATGTCATCACCAAGCTACAATGATGTTGCCAAAGTAGAAAATGTATAAGTTATCTTGTGATTCAAGATTGAGTTCCAAGGAAGAATCTATATGAGAGGACAAGTTTGTACTTATGCTCCACATTTTGGACCTCACAAGACAATGATTATACTAGTTTGAGTCAACTATCATTAGACTAAACACAATTGTATTTATAAGACTCTAGAACCTTTTTGTGTGAGAGACTATTAATGCTCCACATTTTGGGCCTCACAAGACAATGATTATACTAGTTTGAGTCAACTATTAGTAGACTAAACACAATTGTATTTATAAGACTCTAGAACCTTTGTGCGCGTGAGACTAGCTAATTTAGACTCATGCTATGTGATACTAGATCATGACTTCTTTATGATTATGAAACTATGAGATGATAATCATGGTTAGCTTAATTGTTGGATGATAATATAAATGTACATGAATCAACTTTCTGTACATGTGTGTGTGTGTGTGTGGACTCATGTTATGTGATACTAGATCGTATGTGTGTGTGTGTGTGTGTGGACTCATGCTATGTGATACTAGATCATATGTGTGTGTGTGGACTCATGCTATGTGATACTAGATCGTGTGTGTGTGTGGACTCATGCTATGTGATACTAGATCGTATGTGTGTGTGTGTGTGTGGACTCATGCTATGTGATACTAGATCGTGTGTGTGTGTGCGCGCGCACATGTGCTTACTTTTGTTTATGAGATAACTTGCAGATTGTGACTCTGAAATAGTCAACTAATGACAATGTCATTTCCTAGTTCCAATAGTAAGAGGGCTATTGAGTATTTATCATTATGAGATATGTTATTGAGCGTTGTTGGATAAGTGTGTCTTGTAGGACACCGAGAATTTTCCAAACTGGTTATCTTATGGATGTGGCTTGAAATTCAAGTATAGAGATGATGGTGAGGGGTTGGGTGTTATTAGGTGTTATGTTGGGGTAGGAACCAAACCTTTCAGAGGGGTGGAGGAGACTTCCCACTATTTATCCTCTATACCTTAGGATCATGAGAATGGTGGGTGCAACTATGCCACCTTCTCCCAAGCATGTGATGGGACCACAAAGATATTTGTCCTGGGATGGATGAACATAATCGACCTGCTCCATTTTTACTAGTATTGTTGTGAGCATTATTGTGACAAAGGTTCCATGCCATCAAAAGTAGATTTGTGTTGATTCGAAGGTAGATGTATAGATTAGGTTGAGTATGTGATTATCATTGTGCCATTGTGGGTACAATGTTCGCTTACATGATAATGAATAAGTTTAGTAGAGTCCACATGTTCAAGTTCAATCGAGTCCCTTAGGGTTACTAGTTTCTATTGTGGTTGGTGGTTGAGCCACCCTCCATTTGAATATTATGGGGAAGAGGGGGGATACCATGAGGTTTCCCTTAGAGGAAAATAAAAAATTATAGTAGAGTTAAAAAGCTACTATTTGCAGACTATACATACATACATACATATATTTTCCAAAAAACATTGTATGCACTCTTTATTAACTAAATCACACATTTGATCAGTTTTGATTAGTGGATAAAAAGCTATGGATATCTTAGACATCCACTACATGCTTGTGTATCCCATTTCATTTACATCCAAAGCTTTAGGCACACAAACCCAATCCAAGAAACAAAAAGTGAGACAAAAAGTTAGAGCACCATAGGATGGTAATATCATTAATTGAATTTCTATCCCTTCTTTTGTTTTCTTTCTTTAAATTCCTTCCAAATTTTTCCAGAAATGTGAGTTATAGGTGGGTCAACAACCACCAACTATCAATTTGAGTCTTATGGATTTGGAGTAGATATCCAAGGAACAACCTTTGGGGAGTCACCTTTTGATGAGTTTGTACCATGCCTTCTCTTGCCAACTCCAAAAGAGAGGGTGGAGAAAGTAGTTGGAAGCTCTTAAGAAGGTTTACAATATCCACATTGTCTATAATACCAATCTCTCCATTTTTTGACATTATGGAGGAAGAGGGAGGGGGGGGGGGGTGATGTTGTCAACAAATGTGATTCGAAAAATTATTTGTTGGAGCCTCGCCCCAACATCTTCTTGAGTTTTTGGGCTCACCCAATGACTGCACACTTTTTAGTTACTACCCTAGAAGGCATGTTTGTTCTTTCTGGATTTCCCCTGTGGCTCCCTAATCTTTGGATAGTTTGTCGCTTTATGGCCAAGCTCGTACACAACCTACATTTGAAGGTTATATTCTCATAATCAATATTTTGTGTCCACCTTGAATCCTTACAATCCAACATGATTTGTGCTAGGATACCCTTACTAAGATATGCAAAAATGGATAGACACACGAAGGTGTTGGAAATGTAGGTACCCAATGCATTCCTAATTGCTTCAAGGGAGTGTAGGTTCCAAAATTTGAGTGGAAGGTCAAAAGATGAACCCAAATAGGAGCCTTTGTTAGAGTTATAGATTTTGGGTCAAATCTTGGGAACCATGGCTTCATGAAGAGCCTCAATCTACCATGACCTAGGTCCCTTCCCATTAACCAGATCACAGTCGCATCCCTTTGAAAAATCTAGTAAGAATAATCCTTTTGCTAGTTGGTAAATTTTGATCGATTCCATGAGAAGAGAAGCCCATAACTTCTTGATCCATGCATTTAACTATTTTAGGGATGGCCAAATGCCATGAAATCTATATATCAAGCTATGACTGGAGAAAATAGCTTCAAAATTCCCCACAATCATTAGATCAAGCTTGATGATGGGATCCTCCTTAACCAACTCCACATGGAAGGAGGGCCCCTTGGGTTAAACAAAGCTTAATGAGAAGAGACAATTAAAATAATGCTTTCCTTTATGAATAAGAGAAGTGAATCTTTGTAGGAAGGACCTTCTCCCTTAGTCTTTCATTTGGATAATATAATAGGTTCTAAAGGCTTTAGACCACCCTTTAATTGAGAAATCGAAAATAAAGTAGCATCTCGGAAAAGGGGGGAATCCAATAGGAGTGATGAAGGGTCTAACTACTTACCTGCATAAATTAGATGTTAGTAGGGCTCCATGACCCCTTCAATAAGATGAATACACTCCATTAGAGAAGTGAACGATACCAAAGGATCCATTACCATTAAGAGCATCCTACCATCCAAAACTTGAATGAATATTTGGAGTGTTTCCCTTGCCCTTCTAACTACTTACCTGCATAAATTAGATNGGGGGGGTGTATTGATCATGTCCCATGTACATGAGAGAGAGTTAAATGGACATGCCTTATTTCCCTTAGGGATTTGAGCAAGGGTCTATTGATGCTTGTGACTGTTGTTGGGACCGCCTTGAAGTTGGAATGTGTTTGAGTAGGTGGGGAAAGAGAGCATAGTCAGTGTGTTTCCCTATGGCTTGTTCAAGAAAATAATTCACTCCCAAATCCAAATTAGGCAGCCTAGAAAAGTGCAAGGGAGGATCTTGAGAGGAGGAGAAACCTAGGGTTTCAATAAAGAAGGAGTGTAGAGGCGAGGAGGAGAAGGAGCGAGCCATCGTCTCTCTCTCTCTCACACACACAAGGAAGACATCATGGGAAAACCTAAGGGATCCTTTCTCACATTTAGGGATGGAATTTCTAGTAAATCCATAAATCTATACTAGTGCTCCTCACCCAAAAGAATTCAAATCAAACATCTATTGACACACACATATACATACATACATATGTGTGTGCACACATACACATAGAGCACATGATCATTATATTATTAAGATTGTGTTGTTATTAAAAAAAATTACTTTGTATTATATAATGAAAATATATTATCGAATAATAAATACAAGGAGTTATTGTGTTGAGAATAGGTGATTTCATTTATTTATTTTTTAACCATGGGAAACCAGTAACTCCTTAGAGTGTTCTAGGCTAGGTCCGGGATCAAACCTACTTACTACCACTATAACCCAAGAGTATATTCAACAACCCAAAAGTTAGATATGTTAATCACTTGTGACATACAAGAGCTGATGCATCCCATCCAAGGGCATTTACCCTTCTAGCCTTATCACAACAGGCCTACATATCACTCTATGAGAATTAAACCCGGGTGGAGAGGATAAAAATCATGCTACCTAACCACCTGAACTAAAGCCATGTGACACGTAGAAAATAGATTCACTTAGTCTTTCATTTGGATGAGCTAAAAGGTTCTAAAGGCTTTAGACCACCCTTTGATTGAGAAACCAAAAATAGAGTAGCATTTCAGAAAGGGGGGAATCCAATAGGAGTGTTAAAGGGTCTAGCTACTTACCTGCATAGATTAGATGCAAGTAGGGTGCCATGATCCCTTCAATAAGATGAATACACTCCATTAGAAAAGTGAACGAGACCGAGGGATCCACTAGCATTAAGAGCATATTGCCATTAAAAAATCGAATGAATATTTCGAGTGCCTCCCTTTCCCTTGAGCCTCCCTCATCCTAGAATGTGTAATGTCCCCTTCCAATTGATCATGACAGTGGATGAATTAATAGCCTATACGACTCTCGTAGGCTATAGTCAGAAGGAAAAAGGAGTCAAGGAGGTTTATTTGGTGTCACTAGGTTAAAAAACTGACAAATCCTTAAGTGACATTAAATAAAAATAAATATTTATATTTAAATGAAATTGGAGGGAAAATAATGTGAGGGTTTGATTTGGTAAAAAAGGGGAAATATCTAGAAGGCCTGGAGAAAGGATAAATAGAGGGGTAACCCTTCTCTTTGGCATTAGGATTTGATATTTCATTTTGGAGTGCTCTTGGAGCCATTGTTTCGTCAGTGTTTAACAAAACCTTTCCACTACTGCAATTGAGTTTTGGTGGTGAAATATCCCCTTAGATAGATAAGAGGGAAGGCCACCTAGGATTTCCACCTAGAAATCGTGGTTAAGGGTGATCCAGGTGGATATTGGTGGCCACCCACCATTTCCAAATGGCTCAAAACAGTTTTCTGGCCATTTTGGCAATTTACTATTTTTAGCAGGTTTTAACTTCCGGGGCCATTTTGAGGGTCCAAATGAAGGTTTTTCGAGATAGAGTTTCTCAATGATAAATGAAGGCATGATTGAGCCCCCAAAATGAATCTCCTCGACAATACCTTTCCAACGAGCTATCACACGCCTAAAATGGAGATCGTATGCAAAAGTTACGACCCCGGGAAGTTGATGTACTCACTTACCCAAACGGGGCCACATGACTTTTGGCGCTTCATCTCCTAGGGTTAGGTTTTTGGATAACTAGGAATTTTGGCATTCTCGTTTATCATAAAAAGGCCTCTAGAGCCTCATTGTAATCATCTTCTCATGGATGCGAGTAGCCATTACATCTCTTCTCAGATATAAGCTACCACCATTCTAGCGAGTCTTTCACTCTGTATTTTACATCGGTGGGAAACTTAGTGGATATAGCCGAAAATGATGGGGTATACGTCAATGATCTGTCTTTTACCAGTATTTCCAGAATCAGATTCTGAATCAGGGTTTGGCTCCTTGTCTTTGATCTCGGCCACCAATGACTGTTTTGAGCGACATTCATCGGTGTTGTGCCAGGGGCTTTTGTGGAAATCGCACCATTTCCCGGTGTCCTTCTTTGTCTTCCCGTGACCCTTCTTTTCCTGTGGCTTGGA
>ML776587.1:1500780-1576895 GCA_009831015.1 Picea engelmannii | reverse complement strand
AGGTAGTCCATACTTATTTGATCATAAGGCAATCTTCTACAGGACAAAGAATCAATATCAATTCACTAAAGCAGGTCATGATTATGTGGTTCATGCTCATCGTGTTAAAGAAAATAAAACACTTCAAATAAGGGAACAATTAACAAATGCAGTGCAAGCATGCAACAAACCAATAATTGTTTCAAATGAAGTCATTGATCTTAAGCAAGAACAAGACATGGTTGTTGAATGGAAAATCAATCATAAGTTGCTTCAAGATAAGCTCATGTCGTGCAGATATCTAAAATATATCAGTTCATTTGCAGTCGTCTTTTTTATGCTGTCATTAGCAATGTTTTCTACATGGATGATAGTGGCTTCAGTAAGATGTAACAGGGTTCAAATGGCTAACAATATACTGTCGGTTGTCATGATTGTATTACAGTTGATCTTGATGAGACAGGTGCACAGGACAGAGTTCAGAGATAGAGAGCAAGCCGAGTGGCCTATCCCGAGCCTGTTGACTGGTCAGTAACCTTTTGGGGACCAAAAGGTCTTATTGTGGGGAGGTGTGATCCGAAATCGGATCCAGAAGCTTGACAGCGCTTGAAAAATGCTCAAAATGAAAGTGCTCAGAATGCGACGAAACCTGTGCCATTGTGTCCGTCTCGTCTTCCTGATTCCAGCGGTATATTTACTTTGTCAAACGGGCTCCGTATGCGAAAGTTATCGCGTTCTGATCGGAAGCCCAAACAAGTAAAAAGTCAAAGGTCAACTGGTCAAAAAGCTAACGCTGATGTCAGCATGCTGACTGTGCAGGAGATGACGTGGCACTCTCTAGCTGATGGTGATTGGGCAGGTTCACTGACAAGGCAGACATGTGGCAGGCAACTGGACCAGTCAATGGTTGACAAGTGGCATTTATCCGTCTAATGGGAAAGTGCCACGTGGCCCAGTCATGGGCTGCCACGTGGCCCAGTCATGGGCAGCCACGTGGCACCCATTCATCAGTCAAAGTGACAAGTTTCAAAAGTTTTGGGGTCCATGGGTTTTGAACCCATGACCAACCACTAAGCCTAAGCGCGTTCACAATAGTCCTATAACCAATGTGCCATGTTATTTCTTGTTTAAATGAACCAATTTATAATTATTTAAAGTGTAATTGATGTAATATGGCAAAAAGGGGCTGGGGCTTAGCCCCAGCCCTTGGTTCATTTGTAATATATGCGACCAGGAGTTAGCGTGAAAGGGGGGTTGGCGCTCGGCCACATGGCCCCATACGACCCTGCCAAGGGGGCACGCACACAACAGAAGGGGGATAAATGCCATATTATAGTTACAAAGTGGTTTTTGCGCCAAGATTTGGGTTTTTTATTATTAATTAGCCTATTTTTAATGGTTTTTCTCCATTTTTGGGGGATATTGGGCATTTTTGGAGCCTAATTTTTGGGAGGAAGTTGGAGATGAGTAACCAACTTCCCAGTTATATAACCCGGGCCTGTTTGAGGCCATAAGAGGGCATTCAGAGCAGAGTTATGCTGAAGAGAAGCAAGCCAAAGCCAGTTTGATGCAGAGAAGCTTTTGAGGAGGAGACGTTGTCGGATCATTTCTGGGAGCTCCGGACGTCCGTTTTGCGTGTCGTTTTCTTTGCATGGTTATAGAGATATGGAAGAACATGACCAGATCAGTCTTGTATCCATTTGGCATTGCAGCGATGTACTTTTGAGCTTTTGAACAGAAATAAAGAAGCCTCCCCCACATAAAAAAAAAGGCCTAGAGACGTAGGCAAAGTTGTGCCGAACTCCGTTATCAATCTGCGTGTTATGGTTTGTTGTTTATTCTTTCATTTCATATCTGCATATGTGTATATGGCTGTCATAATTCCTCTTCTTTCCTCATTCTTTCACTAAGTTTTCTCAAATGGTTAATTAACGCATGCAAAATTAAAACTCAACCATAAGTCATTAAGAGATCCGACGGATCACTAATGTTTGGTCATCTTTGGAGCCTTCTACTCCTTACAATCAATCTCCATATGAGATACTTTGTATCTCAACAAATAGCTTCTTCTTCATCCTCTTTGGTACATGAATGTATATGGTCATGTACATAGTCTGCTTCATGTCTCGTCTAATATGTTGCCTCCTGCAACCGTCACTATAGCTTCCTTAGGGCACCTGTGACCTGCATGGAACAAGAACAACAACATCCAAGAATAATACTATTTATAATAATAACAAAGAAATAGCGAGAACAATCATCACAGTGGCTCCTTTAGAGTTATCACTTGTGGCTTGTCTTTAAAAAGGTAAGAAATACAATACTGAGAGAAACATTATTCTAGTGTTGTGATCAATCATTCCTCCATGGTATCCTAGAACCAAATCAAGAAGTTTTCTCCTAGAGGAGATGTTAGTTGTATTTGGTAAATGATTACAATAAACACTTATCTCAATATGCTCACATGCTACCAAGTATAATACTTTTCAAAGACTATTATCTCAACTATAGTGTTTACTTGTAATGAGGTAGTTATCAAACTTGTCATGTGCAACTTTGAATCTTGGTCAATCAAACCTGGAACTTGGAGTCTTGTCCTCAAGAATGAGTGTGTTGCTTTTCTTCCAAGTCTCCTTCACTCAAGATGACAAGTGCTTTCTTCAACCTGTCCTCTGTACTCAGACAATATGCTATCTTGACAGAAATCTAAGTTAGAGAATAGACTCTAATATCAATCTAATACCTTGACTTTGACCAAGGGTTAATATGATGGCCAGAACTTCAACATACAACTTGGATGTTCAAAAAAATGTCATAACAAATAGATGCATATCAATATAATCAAACCTGGGGTGCATTATTCCTCTTAATGTGTTGGATCTGAGATCGCTCTGGAACTATGATTTGATATTTAAACAAGAGATCCTTTCTCCTTTAAAACTTCAAAGATGTTGCAGCTGATACTACGACTGATACTGATACTGCAACTGGTACTTCCACTGCAACTGCAACTTAGGGTTTTACGAGAAAACCCTAAATTTTCAAACTTCAAATTTTGGAATTTTGATCGAGGGACTAGATGAGATGGGCTGAGGAGAGTATTTTGGAGCTGTCAGATTTAAAAAAAATTCAATTTTTACCCCTTCAAATTTGACCTACACAAATCTAGACTTGTACTTCTTGTACTGGTTCTGGTTTCCCGGTACCAATAAAAACTAGGGTTTCACTTTCCAGAGGCTTTGGCCACTAAAAAGGTGCGCTCAAGTTGTCAATGAGTTCGTTAGGCTAGGGTGCACTTCCCTAGATGGTTTTTAGTCAGAAATTCCCTTCCAATAAAAATCCCTAATTTTCTTGTACGACAATCGTGACGTTTTTGGTTACCTAGTGAAAGGTGCTCTACTCAGTTTAGCTCTGATACCATGTTAAATTTAGAGCAACTATTAAGTTCTTTTCAATTTACTAGACAATAATAGCATAACCAGGATCACTGAGAGACACACAATCACAAGGTACACATCATTTTATCCTAGGAAACCCTCATGGGGGAGAAAACTCAACAAAAACTTCCTTAATGTAGATTGCCAATACAATGCCAAGATAAAAGACAACACCACCAAGAATAACCAAGACTAAGCATATGTCTCTCTCTCTCCTTATTCTGGCAACTGCAGCTATCTCCAAAACTTGCGCACTAGATGAGTGGCTAAGTGAGAGTGAGAATAAGGTGCTAGACTCTCTTATTTATACTATTTGAGGAGTGCTAGGGTTGTGTCTTTTCATCAAGCAGGGATGACTTCTTCATCTAGTGGATAAAACCACTTTAATTAGCTCTAGGGGTCATATTCTCAATTAGTATCAGTTGATTAGGGTTTGACCAATCCACAAAAGGGGATTTGCTCATACATAAGTCCCAACATGATAAATCCACAAAAGGGGATTGATCTACATGATAATAACTCAATTATAATTAAAATATTCTTCGCAGTTACAATATTTCAACAATGCAATCATTAGACCTGTGTGTTTAGAAGTATTTCGTTGTTGTTATTAGAAACATTAGAGATATTTGAATTGTTGTGATTTGGGGGTTTCCAACCATAATAAGATGTCATGGTTATCTTCTCTATTTTTGTGTAATGCATGCCTGCAATATGTTCGAAAATGTTCCTATATAAGCAAACTCTAAGCAACAACATTAATGCAAACTTTTGATAAATTTACACAAAGAAATAACAATTTATGTATAGTAAACATAATATTCTAGCCTAGCCTAGTTGGGAACATTACAGTGGTATCAAAGCTTGTGATGTTGCTAGCCTGTGATTTCTTGAGGCATTGATGCCAAGGAAAACTAAAGGAAAAGGGAAAAAAACCGCCCCAGAATTAGAGTCGTCAGAAGAGGTGGAAGTATAAGGAGTTATGGGGGATCATCTTGAAGATAGGACCCTACAATTGTTGCAATCCATAGCCAATGGGCAACAACAATTAACACAATTAATTACCCAATTTCTTGCCAGTTACCAAGCAAATCAAAACCATAATGGGAACCATGCAAAGGCTAGCCATAGAGGTGGTAGGGCTCCCGAAGGGAGTAATACCTATATTCCAACGCAAAGTGTCTTCTAGGTAGCTAGCAAAAAGGTGCCTAAGTCATTATTGCCACCATTTATTGAGGAGAAACCCACAGGGACACAAGAAAAACAAGGACTGACTGATGAGATCAACTCCTACTTTAGGGAGTATCAGTTGCTAGAAGCAAGAGCCCAAGAAACCTTATATTACAATGACTATTGCAACCTCAGGATGAGGAACATGACTAGGACGAGCTAGAATCAATAGAATTTCAACCTTCTGTGCAAATTTGGAAAGATGACCATCTCATACTTTGACAGATCTTATAGGTGCACATCACGAGCATGGGTACATAAGTTGGACACTTATCTTTAGCTTAACCCAATGAGAGAGGCAAAGGCAATCAAGTTTGCCACTCCACACTTGAATGGAGAGGCTCAGGAGTGGTGGTACCATGGGCTATTAACATTGGCACATTCCAACATCACATCATATGAGGATTTCACCCATAGGTTGATGGACATGTTTGATAGAAAGTACCCTCAGATCCACTTCAGGGAGTTGGCACAATTGAGGCAGAAATGTACACCACATGCCTATGTCATAGAGTTCCAGTCGATGGCAGTCATGGTGACTGATGTTTCTAAGCAGAGACTGGTGATGCTATTGACCGAGCGCTTGGCTGAACCCTTAAGAGGTTGGGTGAAGGATTTCATGCCAAACACACTACAAGAAGTTATCATGAAGACCCAAAATATGGCAGACATATTCCTTAAGAAGACATTGGTAGAAGCAATTATCCCATAGAAGAGTCGGGTGTCAAAACCTCCCTAGAAGACATGGACAGGGAAGGATAGGTTGGATGAGGAAACTCGAAGAGAACTAAGGGGGAAGAAGCTTTGCTATAGTTCTAATGAGCCATGGGAACTCGGTCATCAATGTGTGGGAAAAGTTAAAGTCCATTATATTGAGGTAGTTTCTGACGAAGAGGATGATGGTGATGATGAGAGAATTGGATGGGATAGTAGAGAGCCATGACACCTAGATGCTATAGAGCAGGCGCCATTGCAGGATAGCACCAAGGGAGTGACCATTGCCTCACTTTCAAGAGTCTTGAAATATTACACCTTCAGGGTCAGAGGCATTTTGCAGGGGCAGAGGGTTACAACATTCATTGATCGTGGGGCCACCCACAACTTCAATAATGTTGCACTTGTCACCAGGAGACAAATCCTTCTAGAGAACTTCGAGGGATTCAATGTGGTAGTAGCAGATGGGTACAACATGGTGTGTACTCATAGGATCAGGGTATTGGAAGTAACATTGGGAAACTATACGTTGATCGATGATTTTTATGTCGTAGATTTAGCAGATACTCATGTGGTGTTAATTGTAGATTTTCACAATTGGGTACGCCATTGACAGACCTCACCAAGAAAGGGGTGTTCCGATGGTCATAGGATGCACAAGTAGCATTCAATAGAATGAAGAAGGTGATGCGTACTTGCCTAGTGTTAGCACTTCCAAATTTCACACAACCTTTTGTCCTAGAGTGTGATGCATCCAGTGAGGTGATATGAGTGGTGTTGATGCCGAATCGACACCCGATAACTTTTGAGAGTAGGAAGTTGAGGGAGAAAGGCTCTATCTGATCTATGGCAAGGAAATGTTGGCCATCATGCCTGCACTGGCCAATTTTAGTCAATACCCGGTGGGAGGACGTTTTGTGGTTAGGATTGACCACAACAGCTTGAGTGATCTGGATTTAGGAGCAGAACAAATTGATTAACATACTGAATACAATAAACATAGAGATGTGGATAATAACATAAATATCCAATGAACAATATCTTCTATTAAATAATGAAATAGGCTGAAACTGTAAAACTGCAGAACTGAAACTTGCTCGAATGGTGGTAGCTATCACTGGGAAGAGATGTGGTTGCTACACGTATCGGTCTAAGCAGAATGGATTACAGTGAGGCTCCATAGGCCCTTTTGATATTACTCATGAATGCCAACACCCTAGAAGGTGAAATTCCAAAAGTCATGTGGGCCCTATAGGTAAGTTGGTGTAATTTGGTACCTCAACTTCTTAGGGTCGTAACTTTTGCATACGACCTCCGTTTTAGGAGCGTAATAGACGGTTGGAAAGGTCTTTCAGAGAGATACACATTCTGCCATCAAAATCTGACTCTATCTATAGTTTTCTTGTGGCAATCCAACAAAACAATGTTTAGGGACCCAAAACGGCCCCGGAAGTACAACAAGATGTGCTGATATGAAAACATACAAAATAGGCTACTTGGATTAGGCGAGAGGCAACCATTATCCACCCGAAGGATGTGTGGGGCTTTTGAAAGCCCCATAAGTGTAGAAACCACAATTAAAAAGTAGTAGATAAGAATGTTTTGAACAAAAACAGACATGAGGAGCTAGTTGGAATAGGTGGGTGGCAACCAATATCCACCTGGATCAATCCTCCCCCATTAGGAAGCAATGGTCTTCATTCCATTGAGTTTCCCCATTCGGAGAGGAAAATTATATTGTATTTGACCCCGGGTGAGACACTTTCCTTGGTGTAGGAGTTTCTTGGCCTTGGAAACCCGATAATGTTGGATCCATTGCTGGTGAGTGCCCTTGACCTATGTTTCCACGATCTAATCAGTGGATGCTTGTTCCATGCAGTTAGGGATGAGCTCTATTGGTGTTAGTTGTTCTGTGATCTCAAAAGTGTCCAATAATGGTGGAAAATATGGCCGAAGGAGGTCCACATTGAATACTGGATGCAGACCAAGGAAGGGTGGAGTGTTGAGCTCAAAAGCATTGCTACCCACAGCCTTGGTGATAGTGTAAGGCCCATAACGAAGTGGGTGAATCTTACGATGGGGCTCGGTGAGACGCTCCTTCTGCAGATGTAACCAGACTTTGTCGCCAACCTGAAACTAGTTTTGTACCCTGTGTTGATCATGGCGTTGCTTGTACTTAGCATTGGATTTCTGCAAAATCTCATGGACCTGTTGGCAGATGTGTTGAATCCGCTCAATGAATCTAGTGTTTTTTTCGATCACAGACTGATCGGGGGAAGAGTTTGTCTGTGCGATAGCAAGAGGGAGTGAAACATCAAATGGTCCCAAGGGTTGGAATCCCATACCCACCTGAAATGGGCTATGGTCGATGGAACTATGAAGAGCCATGTTGTAACTGTGTTGGACATAGGGGAGACTCTCGTCCCATGTACCTAGATTCTTAGAATTGTACATGCACAGGATGTGCAATATCATTCGATTGACGACCTATGTTTGGCCATCAGTTTGGGGGTGGAAAGTAGTGGATTTTGTAAGCTTGGTGTCCAACAGAGACCAGAGTCTCGACCAAAAGGTGTAGAGGAACCTACTCTCTCGGTCAGAGATGATGGTCTGTGGTATCCCAAAGTAGACCCACACTCATTCGAAGAAGAGTTTGGAAATATTTTCTGCTGTGACATTCTTCTTACAGGTTGTGAGGATGGCCATCTTCGAAAATCGATCAACGACCACAAACACACAGTCATTTCCTTGTTCGATGGACGACAAGCCAAACATGTAATCCATTGATATGGATTCCCAAGGCTTCTCGGGAATCAGAAGAGGGGTACATAAGCCTTGCTTCTTGATGGTTGGCTTGGCAATGGCACAGACAGTGCAAGATCTGATATACTTGTTGACGTCCTGTCGAAGTTTTGGCCAATAAAATTGTTTCTTAAGAGAGACCACAGTTTTTTCTACGCCAAAATGTCTTGCCATCCAACTGTAGTGGGCTTCCCAAATCATCTTTGCGCGTTTGCTTGTAGGAACAAAAATATGGCCTAGGTGGCATAAGAGTTTGTCCTGAATGTGAAAATCAGTGACAGTTGTGCATGTACCCAAGAGATGATATGTGGTGGCGAAGTTCAGATCTTGTTGATAAAGTTGAGGCCACTCAGAATCTTCATGTGCACTGGAATGGAGCACAATGGTGAGTGTAGCCATAGGGTGTCGACTGAGGTATCGACGACACGATTGGAGATACATGTCTTATATTTCATGGTGAGATGAAACTGATGCGACTAGGTGGACCACTTCTAATGGCAGTCGTTCTGCAATTTTTCCCGTGTCTGTATGAATTGCAGAGGCTTGTGATCAATGTGTATGCTCGTCTCTTTCCCCAGAATGTAATGTTTCCATTGACGACAAGCTTGTACAATGGAATACATTTCCTTGTCATAGGTGGGGTATTTCCGGACAGTATCGGAGAGTGCTTCAGTATGGTATGCCACAAAATTCTCGTGCTGAGTGAGAACTGCGCCCATAGCATAGTCAGATGCATGAGTCTCAATCTCAAATGGTTGTTGCAGATCGGGCAAGGAGAGTACCGGAGCTGAGCACAAGCGATGCGTCAGATCATCGAATGCTCATTGTTGTTCCTTCCCCCACACAAACTTGCCCCTACCACCACCCTTGGTCACCTGGCTGAGGGCCCATGCAATATGGGAGAATCCCAACATGAACCATCGGTAGAAGTTGTCTAGCCCTAGAAAGCTTCGAAGCTCGGTCAGTGTGGTCGGTGCTGGCCAGTCATGGATGACTTGGATCTTAGCTAGATCAAAATGTACCCCATGTTCATCAACAATGTAGCCCAAGTATTGGACCTTGCTCATGCCAAAAGAGCATTTTTTAAAGTTGGCATACAGCTGGTGCTGCCGTAGAGTGCTCAAAACCTGTTGAATATGTCGCATGTGCTCTTCCCATGTTCTGATCAAGATGAAGATGTCAGCCAAATATACCAACACAAAGGAGTTGGTGAAGGGTTTCAATACATCATCCATTAACATCATGAAAGTGGCTGGTGCATTTATTAAACCAAAGGACATGACTAGCCATTCATAGAGACCTTCCTTAGACATGAAGGTTGTCTTCCATACATCACTTGGTTTGATGGGAACCTAGTGGTAGACAGACTTGAGGTCAATATTGTTGAAGAACTTTTCCCCCTTGAGTTGGTCAAGAAGGTCATCAGTCCTGGGAATGGGGTAGCAGTTCCTGACTGTGATTTTGTTTAAGGCTTTGTAATCATTGCAAAGTCGCCAAGTCCCATCCTTCTTCTGCACCAGTAAAATCGGGCTTCCGCAAGAGGAGGATTTGGGTTTGATGTGCCCCTTTTGAAGAAGCTCTCAGATCGGACGCCTGATTTCGTCATTCTCCATCAGCAAGCGCTGATAGACTGGTCTATTAGGTAGAGGTGTGCCAGGGGTCAAATCAATTGGATGCTTGACTTGGAAATGTGTCAGGACCGTTGTAGGTCAGCAGAAGATGTCTCTATATTCTTCCATGATCTCTTCCACTTGCTTCTGGTACAAAGAGAGGCGTTGTGTAGAGGCTACGGATGTGGTGACGACCTTCTGCTTACACAATAAGCAAAGTATTGAACACATTCATAGCATAAAAAAGAACTCCCAAAGCATCCACAAGACACACGTGGCTCACCCTAGTGTGGGGCTACGTCCAACAATTGCTTCGACTTCTTTATTCTTCTTCAATCTCTTACATTCTTTTGCTCCCATGCACTAAGCCACAGAGCTAAAATTCACATAGGACAGGAGATCTGTGCACTGAGCACTAGATCCCCCTTCCCAAAATTAGGTCAAGGCACAGAGCCAACTCCTTTATCAAATATAGAACCTTACATACACATTATGTTGCACAAAGCACCCAGAACTACTTGCACTTAGCCACTTAGACCTCGCTCTCTAAGTCTCTTACATCGTTTTTTCCCCCACTACTTCTACCTTACAATCTTACTTATTTATACTTTTACAGTCCCTTACAAAAAGGCATAAACATGGGTAAACCCCTGGGTCGCCATCCCATAACCCATTAAAACAACCCTAGGAAAAACCCCTTGTTGGGTCCACAAAGCCCGCAAAACAAGTGAGATCCGTGATCTCAGCTTCGCCTGGGCGCACCTTCCTCGATCACTTCGTCGAAGTCCAAACGTGGTTAAACCTGACCAAGATTTCCTCAAAACTTGGTCGAGGGCCAACAGGCCCCAACACTCATATGTCACTCGTCCTGAGTCACTCAAGTTTGGGCAACGCTGATTCAAGGGCCTCGAGCTTCACTCGACCTTCCTCGACTTACTGCTTCGCCTGAGCCTCCCACTCAGCAAGGTCTTGGATCATCTGCTCTATAACAGGCGCTTTCACAACAACTTGGTCCAGTTGTGGTCCAGTTGTGATCCTTGTCCCTCTATTTCTTCAAATATCTTGCAGGCTTCATCCAACACAGGTTGTAGCTTATGCACGACTTCCATTACTCTGCCCCGGATGGTAGTAATATGTTGTTGTACCGCATGTTGTTCATGAAATCTCTTCATTCTATCTATCGCAATTAGTAGCTTCATCTGCGTCTGTACTGACAGTGCCTGCTGCTGCATCTCCTATAATTCAGCTTCCAGTTTCCTTAGCTTTGGATCTTCTGTGAGGCGTTCATAAGTCTGTGCGCTTCTATCGCTCAGTTTTTTGCATTTTGAGACGAGGGTTATGATCCTTCCAACTGCGCTCTTAGTGGATTCCTCCCTCTGGTCGCGCACCTCCTGCGGAGTGCTTGATACTGCTTGGATCTCTAACTCCATTATCCTTGCTTGAAGCTACTAGATGGCGTCAGTGAGTTTCACCACTTGAACCTCGACCGACTCATGTTCTCCTATGCCAAGCCTGACACAGAGCGAAGTGATTTATTCATCGCTTCTTTGACCACAGTATGCTCTGCGAGCAGCTAGTCCTTTTCTTTCTGTATATTCGCTTTATCCGCCTTGAGCATCACCCTAAGATCATCTCTCTCATTTTCGTAGGCGGTTACACAGTACCGTGCAACTCGTAGTTTCTCTAAGACGTCCTCTTTCTCTTGTTTCAAGGCTTTTGTAGCCTTCTCCTTTTCTTCCTAGAGTTTTTGAAGTCGAGCCTCTATCACATCTTCAACTCTTCTTAATTGGGTGGGCTCATCCCCCAATTCTGCAACTTGTGACAAAGAGGGCGCAGTAGGCACTGCGCGAATAGATCGAATAGCCTACTGTATTTCCTTTAATTGGTTCTCGACCCTTTCATACAGCTCCTCCTGCTTCACTCCATATCTCTGCAAGAGATCCTCAGATGCATTCTCCATGGCTCTGTGGACTAGATTGATGTTTTCCTCCATGAGCGTGGCCTCTAACTGGGGCTTGTTATCCCGCATCTTCGTTCTTTCTGAAGGTTTATGTTGGGAAACCTTCTTCTTCTGCAGTGTTACTGTTTCAGTAAGGGGATCTTTCAGCGGTGTGGCTTCGCCTTCTACTTGATTTTCTCCTTCATCCCCTCCTCCTTGTCCATTTACTTCATCTCCTCCTTCTACTGAGCCAGATCCATTTCCTTCAGAGGCGTTGTCCTCCTCGTCAGTCTCTATATTCTAGACTTCCTCCTTCTTCTTCTTCTTCTTCACACTAGACTATCCTGCATGCTCGACCCGGGTGACGAGGGGGGTTCCTATGATGTTAGTGTCAGAGAGTTTTGCATCATCGACAAGTACAAGGAACTCCTTTGGCCATTCCTTCATGATCTGCTCCATGTCCTCATCTATCAACTTGTAATAGGACTGCAACTCTTCCTTACTCTAGTTTCTACACACAGTGATATAGATAAAGCGTCGATCTGCACAGAACTTAGCTATTGGTTTGTACTGGTGCAAGGTGTGCGGTGTCATGCACGGAAATGCTTCAATGACAACCTTTTGTTGCTAATAATATGCATGGAACACAATTTTTGACTACGATTGCTTCAACATGTCATTGGTGTACCACAAGGTAGAGAACCTAGCGGCCAATGGTTCCAATGGTTTAATATCTGGGGAGGTGGCTCCTTCTGGCATTTGCCAAGCAATAAATGCAATTAACATGAACAACTAGCTAAAGTGGAACTCGTATCCCTGATCTTGAGCTTTGCGATAGTCTTTCTCGAGCTCATTGACGAGGTAACTCGCCCAATTCATCTGCATTCCCTCCACACATTTTCCTGCGAGGTCCACCACGAACTTGGTGACTTGTGTGAGGTGATTATTTCTTATGAGCTTGCCAGCTATGAGTTGGAAAGCAAGGCGCATTGCACCATCCTGGATAGAAGCTACCTTGTAGCCTCGCTTTCCCTTTTCAACTTCACCATAAGCCTCCTAAATGTGCTATGTCAGGGAGCGATCTCAGGCCTTCCCTTGGTAGAATTTTTGAGGGTCATGTCCCTGCATGCTCATTCTTGTAATCAAGTGGATCACTATCAGATCCACAATAATCCGTTAGTCGAGCCACAGGTATCCACCATGGTAGCACGACAGGAGGAGTTTAACACAAGCATTAACCTACTGATGACGACCAAAATGGGGAATCTTCATCACGTTGAATATAGTGGATTGCGCGAGCTCCTTAATCCAAGGTTGGGAGACCAGGCAAGGCTTCTTCCCAGTTGTCTTCGTCAAGTATATGTGGCATGCGAGCATAGTGTAGTTCTTTCTATCCTCCAGGTTAAAGTCATTGGTCTTCAATAGTGGGATCTATCCTAACTGGCTCCCAACTACGTGTATTCCTTTCCAAATGTACGCAGTGATCAAAATGTATTAATAGTGGCGTGGGATGCACCTCCAATTGCCATATAGCTTCGTCGGGGCGAAGTCCCATTCTGCGCGGTCCTACTATTCCAGCGAGGTTTGAATCTTGTGAACCTGCCTCTCGTGAGCTTCCAGTCTGTGAAGTCTTCCATCTGTTCTCTGTAGCTTCCTGTAGTTTTTCTAACTTGGCTTTCTTTTTATTGATCTTCCTTGCCTTTTTCCATGTAATCTGAGTTTCTCTGACTGTTTCTGGATTCATCTTTCCATTCTTATTCTTATCTTCTCCTAGCAGAGTGACTTCACACTACTGATGTGCTCTCAAAGTGTTCGAAGTTAATACCTCTTCTTTTATTAATTCCAGGGTGGGTATTCTGCTTTCTTGCATAGATAGATCCTTCAAACCTTCTTGCATTATTTCAACTTCGACAACTAATTCTCTTGCCTTCTGCTGCTTCGACTTAACTTCTCATTCTTCCATCAGTCGATCTATTTTTCTGGCTATGAAATCCCTTAGTTCTTGCTTTTTCTTTTCTGTAGCTTCTTCCTTTGCTTTCCTTCTGATCTGATCTTTCTCAATCCATGTCTTTCCTAACAAAAGCGGGAAAGGGGTGTTGTTCTCAACAAGCTTAATGACTTCAAATTCTTCTTCAGTCAATGTTCCATGGATGATAATAGGTACATTAGTAACTCTTCCACACAAGGTTATCATCTTTCCCTTAAACAAGCCTATCCTCCCCAGTGAAGGTACCATAACAGGCTTTCCCAAAATTTTCCAAGAATCTTCTATCATAATATTCACTGGCATTTCCTCGTCCAATATACAGTCTATGTCGAAGTGTCCTATTCTTGTACTTATGCGTTGTTTTACTTTCATGATCTCTGTTAAACTAATATCTCTATGAATGTCCATCATTTTTTTCAAGGACAGTAATGTAGTCTAAACTTCCTATGATATGTTCTCTTTTTTATTCTCTTACATGTTCTTAGTCTCTAGACTTTTGTTTTCTTGTCTCATGTTTATCCTTTCAACTTTAGCAATCATCCTTGGACAATCCTAAACCTCATGACCAAAAATTTTACAACAAAGACAAATAGGACCTATACCAGGGCATTCCTTAGCAAGATGTCCTGATCTTCTGCAGTTATAACATAGTGTCAATCCTCTTTTCCTTCTGTATGTTCCCCAACTTCTCCTGTACTGCGCACTAGGATCACAGTGCTGGATCTACAATCTGCAAAAATTATGTCTAGCTTCCTGCATCTGCTTATTAGTCCAAAAATTCTTTCTATGCATATGAATAAAATATCTTTCTTCATTTCTATTAGCTTTACTTAGATCAACGCTTTCTTCCAACTGCGTCGTAGATTTTAGACTAGGACATAATCTATTAAACATACCTAAATTCATGCTTACGAAACAAAAATTTTCTCTTATCCTACTCTTATCAAAGCACAAAGCTTTACCTCTTTTAAGATATCACCTCTTTTCTTCATATCAGGTTTCTTTCTTAGCACATAGCTTCGCAAGTTAAGTAGAGTACTGCGCATTACAACAACATATGTATGCACAAAGATTCTCTTTTCTTTACTTCACTTCCCAGCAATCACAGTTTCAGGTCCCGACAATGAAACCATTTGTTGGCATAGGGTCGGACCCAGGGTTCAACGCTTCAACAACGCACCAACAAAAGTCTAACTACCGGCCCTTTCGGCAACACCTTCGAAGAAGGCGAATTCTCACCCGAGGTAGAATCACAAGGGGTTACAATACTCAGGTGTTTGTAACCAAGCTAGGACACGGATCTGTGATTATAACTCTTCGCAAAGTATTCTAGCAACACTTAAAAGGTGATATGCATTAGTCCATTAGCTTTTATTAACAGTAACAGTAGAGAGTGAACACCTCAACCCCTTAGCACTCAACACATAGTTAGATCTAACATTCATTCATCTTTAAGTGAAGCACTAAGCATCAATAGATCTATCTAACTAACATAATAAGCAAAGTACTAAACACATTCATAGCATAAACAAGACAACACAAAGCATCCACAAGACACAAGATATACGCGGTTCACCCCAGTGTGGGGCTACGTCCACCAACTTCTTCATCTTCTTTATTATTATTCAATATCTTACAATCTTCTACACCTGTGCACTGAGCCACAGAGCCGAGCCTCACATAGGACAAGAGATCTGCACACTGAGCACCAGATCCTCTGTGCCGAAATTAGGTCAAGGCATAGAGCCAACTCCTCTATCAAATACATAACCTTAAATACACATTATGTTGCACAAAGCACCCAGAACTACTTTCACTTAGCCACTTAGACATTGTTGTCTAAGTCTCTTACATCGCTTTTCCCCCCACTACTTCTACCTTACAATCTTACTTATTTATACTTTTACAATCCCTTACAAAAAGGCCTAAACAAGGGTAAACCCCTGGGCCGATGTCCCATAACCCATTAGAAAAACCCTAGGAAAAAACCCCTTGTTGGGTCCATAAAGCCCGCAAAACAAGTGAGATCTGCGATCTCAGCTTCGCCTGGCTGCACCTTCCTCGATCATTGCATCAAAGTCCAAAAAGTGGTCAAACATGACCAAGATTTCCTCAAAAATTGGTCAAGGGCCAACACTACCGCTGTCGACAATGAAATGAATCGAAGCCCCCTTGACTCACATCTACAAGTGAAAGAGGCATTCCCCTTCCTCTGGTTCTTCTGGCTCACTCGACCGAACTTTGGTGGTATCAATAGTGGCACTGGGTTCAACATTGATAATCCGCTTCCCTGCTTTAGGATTTGACTCAGAATCATAATCGACCTCTGACTCGGAAGCCTTCATCTCGACCAAGAGGGACTACTTGGAGCGACATTCTTCAGTGTTGTGCCAAGGACTTTTATGGTACTCACACCATTTTCCTAGGTCCTTCTTCGTCTTCTCATTGCCCTTCTTATGTTGCGGCTTGGACTGGTTGTCTTGAGGAAGACCATCTCAACTTGGTCCCTTGCTATGTGGTTTGGGGTTGCCTTTGCCCTACTTCGATTGTGAGGGGTTTGCAGATCCAAACTCTCGTCATTTCTACTTAAATTTCTGCTCAATCATGACAGTGTATCTATAAGTCGTGCCTAAAGAGGCGATGTCCAGGAACTCCATTTCTATCTGAATGTAACTATGTAAACAACCGCGGTATTTGAGCACCAGATGACGCTCAGACTCTTTGATACCCAATTTGGTGCGTAGGGTATGGAAAATATCGTTGAAATCTGGTATTGTCTGGTCCCTTTTTGGACGTAGGGGGGTCCATTTGGTGTACTGGTCCTCGTAGCTTCCAACATCGTAGTATTGTTCTTTATTGGTGTCCCGGAAGGAATCCCATGTAGGGGCCACCACAAATATTGTAGATTCATCCACAGCCCTTTGCTTAGAGTAAGTATCCCACCAGTCTTTAACATGGGGAACGACCTTAAGGAGTGAAAAAGTGATCTTTTCCCTATCGGAAAAATTGTAGACTGAAAAATATCCTTCGAGCAGATTCAACCATTTATCTACAACATCTACATCTATCAATCCTTCAAATAATAGAATATCAAAATTTACCTGTACCTTTAATTAGGTTGCATGGTCGCTTGATGAAGATGCTTCTCCTGTGGGAAATCATCGAAGGATCTGCGCGAAGTTGTCCATCATTTCGTTCCTTTGTTGCGCGAGGGATTTTGTAATGATCCCGAGCCATTATGCAAGGATCATCATGGTTTTGGTGTCTTTTTAAAACTTTTTCTAGTTGTGGTATTTCATCAAACACTTTGCTTACAGTTACGTTTAGGGTTTTATTGATGTGTTTATATGTGTGTTGCACAAAATAACAATAAGATACAATCATGGAACATACCTCAACCGTATGCAATAGATAGACAAGCCAAAACATCTCAAATATGCTTTTATTCATGAAATAGAGAAACCTGCTACAATGAAGATGCCGATCTGGAATGCTCAACAGATGGCTAAGAAGATAAACAATAGAGTTGCTACAAAATGCTCCAGGAAGATACTATAAGCCTGCAAAGGCTGGATAATAGATGAAGACCAATGCCAAGGTAGATCTGGGCTGTATGAAGTGCCAAACCCCCACTGGAAGATGCCACGTCTTGTTGGAACTGTCAACACCTACAATTTTGGCCCTACTGTCAAAGACTTCCAAATGCTACGCTAAAGATGTCGAACTGTAGATTGATATGAGTGGAAACCTCTCCTGAAATCTCAAACCGAAATACCAAGGGAAACTCCTCCAAATGCTAAATCCTCCAATTGAGTTGCACCCTCCTAAAACTGCCAAACCCTACAATTTTGGCCCTGATGAAGGAGGCCTCCAAATGAGCCCAAACTCAGCCAAATGATAGATCGGGGTGATAGGATCCCCCTCCTGAAGTCTCAGGCTAAAATGCTATGAATAACTCCTCCAAATTGAATAGATATGAATCTCAAAATTACCCTCCTCTCCAATGCGTCCCACTGCTCTAGGAAATAATCTGAACCAGAAAGCTCTCTCAAGAGGCAATAGAAATCATGGCTAAGGCCCTGCAAGTAAAACCCAATACCTGGAACTCCCAAAATCACTCCTCCTCAGCTAGGACGAATCCTCTCTCAATTGATGGTGCGCCCCCCTTGCTAGAAACCCTAACTGGTGCACCCTCTCTCTTTTTGCCCCTGCAACTCATGTAGAATCCTTCTGCAACTGAGTAGATATGGAACTAGAATGGTGTGGGAGAGTATTGCATCTCTGAGACCAATATTGGGACAAGCTAGGTGGAATCTTTCACCACTGAATCGTCCTCTAGGGTTTGTTAAGTCAAAACCCTCAAAACCCCCAAGAGATGGGCCCTCTAGCTAGAAGCCAGAAATCCAAAAGATAAACATGCATGAATCAATGAGTAGAGGCCCTTGCCTTTCCTTTATACTTTTTGCTTTCCTTGTCCCTCCAAAGTGACTTTCATTTTATTAATATTTAATTAATTAATTAAATCACTTTAATTAATTAATTAACCTTTTTACCTTTGAAAAACACCTTATCTCTCCTTGTTGCTTCCCTGGCCACTAAAAGTCACTTCTCACCATCCCATCCTGTAGTGTTTCTTTGCCCGATTCCAATGAGCTATTACATTGAGGGGTTCCTCCAAATAATGTGCCCAAAATGACCTCTTCGGTGAATTCAATTAGCTTATAGCTCAAAATAGTCAAAAACATGGAAATCGTCGGAATGCAACGGAAACCAAAGCCAACCTGTGTGGAATGGATCATAATTATAGAATATGATGAGAAATGCAAGATGGACCCCAAAATGCCTCTCAATAACCCCTGTACTCGCTATAACTTCCATCTGGCTACTCTGGTCATCATAAACCTCTGCACTGTGATGATGTCCCAAAGTGGGGACATTACAGCTTCCTCGAGCAACATTTTAATAGGATCTCTTGCTCCATCATCTTTCTTTTCATCTCCCATGGGTTGTTGTCAAGCTCAGCTCGACCGATCTAGTAATGGTTTGAGTCCCAACTTCTTGTACCCAGATATTGTCGGGGACATGCACAAAGAAAAATAAATGAAGAGCAGACTGCTCTGATACCACTGATCCAGATTTAGGAGCGGAAAAAATTGATTAACAGAGTGAATACAATAAACACAAAGATATGGACAATACCACAAATATCCAGTGAACAATACCTTCTATTAAATAATGAAATAGGTTGAAACTGTAAAACTGCAGAACTGAAACTTGCTCGAATGGTGGTAGCTATCTCTAAGAAGAGATGTGGTTGCTACGCACATCTGTCTGAGAAGAATGGATTACAATGAGGCTTCATAGGACCTTTTGATATTACTCATGAATTCCAAAACCCTAGACATCCAAAAACCTAACCCTAGAAGGTGAAACACCAAAAGTCATGTGGGCCCTATATGTAAGTTGGTGTAATTTGGTACCTCAACTTCCCAGGGCCGTAACTTTTGCATACGACCTTCGTTTTAGGCGTGTAATATCCCGTTGGAAAGGTCTTTTAGAGCGATACACATTTTGCCATCAAACTTTGAGTGTGTCTACAGTTTGACTATGGTGAGCCAAAAAAAACCGTTTAGGTCCCTAAAACAACCCCGAAAGTACATCAAAATGTGCTGACATAAAAACATACAAATTAAGCAGTTGGATTAGGCGAGAGGCCACCTGTATCCACCTGGAGGATGTGTTGGGCTTCTGACAGCCCCGGAAGTGTAGAACCCACAATTATAAAGTAGTAGAGAAGAACGTGTTGAACAAAAACGAACACGAGGAGCCAGTTGGAATAGGTGAGTGGCCACCAATATCCACCTGGATCATCGAGATATTTCTTTGAGAAGCAAGACCTGAATTAGAGGTAGGATAAATGGGTGAGTAAGGTGCAGGGATATGATTTCTACATCGAGTATGTAAAGGGGAAGAAGAACATAGTTGCTAACGCCCTATCTTGGAGGCCTTCAACCTTCTCCATGATAGAGATCTCGATAGACTGGAAGTCCATTCTTTTGGTGGAATGTTCCAAGAATACCTTTGCCTAAGAGCTGATGGAGGGAAGTACTTAGGGTGACAAGAATAAGGTAGTGGATGACATCATCTACTACAAATAATAGATGTATCTTGTCCTCGAGTCCACACTCAAGGATAAGATTTTAAGGGCAGTACATTACACACCACTGAGGGGGCACCGAGGGTATTTGAAGACCTACAGGTAGGTGAGGGAGAGATTATCCTAGGAGGATCTCAAGGAGGATGCACTTCATCATGTGAGGGAGTGCATGACTTACCAATAGAACAAGTTAGAGTTTACATGTCCTGCGGGACTACTTCAACCATTGTCGATTTTAGAGCAGAAGTGGGATAACATTTCCATGGACTTCATTATAGGGTTGCCAAAGGTACAAGGCAAGCACTGTATGTTGAAATTATTAAGACAAGTAAGAGGGGGGGGGGTGAATCAGTTGTTATTGTGCTTAAACAATTTTAAGTCTATTAAAACATTCTTAATCGTTCTTCAAGTGATCATCAATATTATACAACATATGGACAACATAAATAATGAGCATCAGTCACACATAAGATATACACAGAGACTGATTTTCACGAGGAAACCCATAAAGGGAGAAAACCTCTTCTTCTTCGAAATGATAGACAATCTTTCGAGTTTTGTACGTCATCTATAACTGAGCACCAAATCAATGTGAGGCTACTAACTTTGTTTTACAAGCTCCAACTTGTTTGAGAGCATCAACTCTCTGGTTTCTCTAGCACCCACTAGAAGGAAGCACCAACTCCCTGAGTGTTCCAGAACCAACTTCCAGTCACACAGGCTCCAACCTATAAAACATAGAACACTTGTTCTCCCTTGCACCACCATGCCACCCTAGTTTATTTGGCTGCAACCATATGGAAGCTACAACTCCCTGTGTTCAAGCACCCACTTGAACCTTTGAGGACAACAATCCTCCCTAACACCTCCTTGCCACCCTTATTACAAATAAATGATTGAATAACCAACAACACAGATAAATCAATTCTTACCACTTCTTCATTGTTCTGCTACATTATTCTTCTGCTATGTTCATGCTTGGCTTGACTTGCTGTCTCTTTCTATCTGTTCTTTCTCTGTCCTTCTCATGCTCTTTGATATGTGCACATTCTGCTCTCTTCACCTTTTCTCCTCTGTTCAACTTCTGTTCCTTATCTCTGAGCTTTCTTCACACTTCGCAGACTGTAATTTTACCTTTCTACAATTCAACTCATTTTTCAATCAAAACAACCAACCACACATAGTCACTACGTGTTTCTTTTATGCACTCCCACACCTTCAGTTACCCCTCAAATCCCTAGAACAACGCTTCAGCAACTGAAACGCCAATCGTCCAAGAACCATGATTGGGTTCTGCTAACTGAATTGTAATTGAACAGTTAATCATAAAGATCAACAATAGCCCTTCAATCAGATGCTCAAATAACCAGCACCGTTGGATTAAATCCGCAGGGTCTTACATTTATTTCACCATTTCGCATTTCGACATTTTGGCATTCCTGTGGTGAAGTGTTTCGACACTCCAACTCTCGGTATCTGAAACCTACACCAAAAGGTGTTTTTCGCATTTCGGCATTCATGTGGTGAAGTGTTTCAACACTCCAACTCCCGGTATCTGAAACCTACACCAAAAGGTGTTTTTCGCATTTCGGCAACTTCGGGACTCCTGTGATGAAGAGTCTCGACTCTTGACTCCTCCAACTCCCGGTATCCGAAACTCTGAAATGGAGTCTTTGTTGATGTGCTTGTTTCGGGATTTCGGCGTTTCGCATTTCGCAACTTCGAGACTCCTGTGATGAAGAGTCTCGACTTTTGACTCCTCCAACCCTCGGTATCCGAAACTCCGAAATAGAGTTTCGCTTCTGATACCCGAAATGGAGTTTAGCTTCTGATCTTGCCATGCGATCAACGTTGTGCTACTGGTCGTGATCTTTGCCATCAATGACAAACACGCATACTCTGCCTCCGTTTGAAAACATGCCAACACTGTATCTACGTGGTAGTGGACATATTGACTAAATATGTTCACTTCTTTTCCATTCCTTCAGATTACAACACATCTCAGGTAGCAGATCTATTCTTTAGGGAGTTGTTCAAACTACATGGTCTTCCGAGGAACATAGTCGATGACTGGGACAGTAGGTTTATCAACACATTTTGGCAGGAACTCTTCATGTTATTTAAGACATAATTGACACCTAGTACTAGCTATCACCCCCAGATAAATGAGCAGACCGAGATAGTGAACAAATTGATTGAGGGGTACCCAAGGAACTAAGTGTCAAGGAAACAATGGGCATGGATAAAGTGGTTGCATCTCGAGGAGCATTGTTACAATACCACTCATCAAATGTTCATCATGATGAGCCCATTCATGATGAGCCCATTCATGGCATCATATGGATATGATGCCCCATCTCTTATGGATTTGGAATTTGGGGAGAGCATAGTTCCCAAGCACAATGATTGGTTGTAGGAAAGCTGGGACATCTTGAGAGTCTTGAAGGATAATTTGCAGGCCACTCGAAATCAACAAAAGATGTATGCAGATAGGCACAGGGTAGAACGTCGCTTTGAGGTTGGGGCCTAGTCTTTCTCAGGTTGCATCCTTACAGACAATGGTCGCTAAATAAGAGTGGCGGAGAGAAGTTGAAGCCTCGCTTTTATGGACCCTATAGAGTGATCAGGAGAGTTGGGGAGGTAGCATATGAATTGGAGGTACCAAAGGATAGCAGGATCCACAACACCTTCAATGTATACTTTCTCAAGAAGTCATTGGGACAACATGTCACCGCTTCGACAGATCTTCCTCCAGTAGATGAGGAAAGGAAGTTGTATTTAACTCTCGAGAGGATTGTTGATGTCAGGAATCATAGGTTGAGATTTTGAGTTATTCGAGAGTACTTGGTTGCATGGAGAGGATTGCCCGCAGAGGGTGCTACTTGGGAAGGAGAGTAGATCTTACAACACCCTAATCTGGAGTTTCTTGAGGACAAGCAATCTTGGGAAGAGAGGACTATAATGTCCCCTTCCAATTGATCATGACGGAGGATGAGTTAATATCCTATACGACTCCCATAGGCTATAGTCAATGAGGACAAGGCAGTCATTGAGGTTTATTTGGTGTCACTAGGTTAAATGAATGAAAAATCCTAAAGTGACATTAAATAAAAATAAAAATTTATATTTAAATGAAATTGGAGGGAAAATAAAGTGAGGGTTTGATTTGGTCAAAAAGGGGAAAGATCTAGAAGGCACGGAGGAAGAATAAATAGAGGGGTAACCCTTCTCTTTGGAATTATGATTTGATATCTCATATTGGAGTGCTCTTGGAACCATTGTTTTGTTGGGGTTTAGCAAAACCTTTCCACTACTGCAATTTATTTTTTATGGTGCAATATCCACCCTAGCAAGACAAGAGGGGAGTCCACCTAGGATTTCCATTGGAGCTTCAGTTGGAGGTTTACGCAAGAAGTTTGCAAAGGTTTCTAAGAAAAGGTCGATCCAAAATTTTGCAGGTATTAGGAAGGTTCCAAAGAAATCGTGGTTAAGGGCATACCCACGGGTTGAGTATAGGGTGTCCCACAAGGCCCCTCTAGACGTCTAACTTCGTCCCATGAGGACCTCTGCGATTGGGGTTCGGAGCAGACTATTTTGATCAGATCCTTAAGGGTTGTAGGAGGGATTGGAAGGCCATTTGTGGAGCGGGCAGTGCTGGAGCAGAGTGTTGTAGGGCTTGGAGAGCCTTGAAGTAGTTAGCATCATTTGTTAACATCATTCCAGGTTTCCTTTTGAATTGTTTTCTGTTAGTGGATATTGCAACTACCTTGCAGCCATTAGACCTGTGTGTTTAGGAGTATTTTGTTGTTGTTGTTACAACCATTAGAGATCTTTGTATTTTTGTGATTTGGGGGTTTCCAACAATAATAAGATGCCATGGTTATATGCTCTATTTTTTGTGTAATGGATGCATGCAATATGTTTGAAAATATTCCTATATAAGCAAACTGTTAGCAACAACATTAATGCAAAGTGTTTGATAAATTTACACAAAGAAATAACAACTTTTGGATAATAAACATAATATCCCAACCTAGCCTAGTTGGTGACATTACATAGTGATTGGGGCAAGGGGGAGGGATCTACTGATCATTTCCCATGTACATGAGAGAAAGCTTCAGGGACGTTCCCTCTTTCCCTTAGGGATTTGATCAAGGATCTACTAACGCTTGTGAGTGTTGTCAGGACCGCCTTGAAGCTGAAAATGTGCTTGCACAGATGAGGGAAGACAACATAGTCAATGTGTGGCCCTAAGGTTTGTTCAAGAAAATAATGCACTCCTAAATACACATTAGGTAGCCTAGAAAAATGTAGGGGAGGATGTTGAGAGGAGGATAAACCTAGGGTTTTGATAGAGAAGGAATGTAGAGGCGAGGAGGAGAAAGAGTGAGTCATCGTCTCTCACACACACGCACACATGTATATATTTCCAAGGAAGACATCATGGGAAAACCTAAGGGATCCTTCCTCACATTTAGGGATGAAATTTCTAGTAAATCCATAAATCTAAACTAGTGCACTTCACTAGAATTCAAATCAAATATTTGTCGAAACACACATATACATGTCTATATCCATATACATATGTGTTTGTGTGTGTGTGTACACATAAAGTATATGATCACTATGTTATTAATATTTTTTTGTGATTAAAAAAATTAGTTTGTATTATATAATGAAAAGATATTATGGAAGATTTTAAAAAATAAAAAATAAACTATGGGAAACCAATAACTCGTTAGAGTGATCTAGGCCCCTGCTAAATTACTTAGCTTCCCTGTTTTATCCTTGAGATCATCTTACCTCACAGTTAGGCTTCATGCTTCCTCCATCTAATCATAAGTATCTGACTCGACGACTTCAACATGTACCTTCTCATACTACTCCTTTAGTTGCTTTATTTTCTATTGAATATTTTGCTTCAGTTGTTCTAGGATATCTCCATGCCTCTAAAATTTATCCCATAAATTGTGGCAACTCAAAGGTCGTCACTCCAACATTTTTGTTTGCGTGTGGGTCATGGCAATAATAGGATCAATAATTAGGGCTTCTCATTTCTTATGGACTTTTGCCTTGACAATGTCTAGTCTTTCTACTTCCTACTTTTTCTCCTCCTCCTTCATTGCCTCTGCCTCCTTTTTGGACTATAGCAACCCCTTCCCATTTTCTATGATTTGGCATAGGGTTGCTATGACCATGGTGATTATATTGGTGTGTTGTTGGGTGATATTGAATGTCTTGGGTAGGTGAAGAAGCACCGCCTTAAAAAATGTGGGCAACTTTTCGCTCAACTTGGCGGTTGCTTCGTGGATAGTCGCCTCTCATGTTCTTGCATTTGCAACTTATTTCTTCGCTCTCTTTAGTGTTGCAATAGTTTCTTCTTCTTGCATTTTCCAAAGGTTATCACTTCTAGTTGTTGTCTTCACCTATCTCCACATCATTTCCATCTTATTTCCTACCTTCTCCAATTGGTCTTTGAACGATAGGTTATGGATATGAAAATCCTTGATGTACTCATCCTTGTTTAGGAACTTGTCAACCATCTCGGTCATTAACTCCATGATCATCTTCACAAGGGAGGAGAGGTCCATCTTCCACAGGTCTTTCATGTGTTGTGTTTGGACCTCGTCTCATGTGTGTATTTCCTTAATAGTTTTGTCCACTTGGGGTAAACCAAAGGGTAAATGTGTTTCACTACATGAAATATTACGAAGAGTATTGTTGTGGCAGCGTGTTGTTAGTCCATGTCTGGGACTCTTAGTTCCCTGTCAATGTAATTCTCTTACACGATCACTTGTTTTACAATGAAAAAATGCAAAATAAACTCCTAAATTTATCTATGGCTTGAATAAAGGACATATTTAACAAAGTTTTTCAAAATTTTGGAGTTTTTTTTTTTTCCTATTGGCTATGCACCCAATACACACACACACAAATGATTAATATTTAATGGTTGGTGTTTTAATACCTGAAATGATATGAAGATAATTATTGTGGTAGGAGTTTGTTAGTCCTTGAGTGGGAGTCTTGGTTCCTACTTGATGTAATTTTCTTGCATTATTGCATGTTATATGATGAAAACATGTAGAAAAAGTTTCCTAAGTTTCGCTATGGTTTATTTAGCATAGTTTATAATAAAAAAATGGAGTAGTTTTTTTTAATTTCCTTATGGCTTATTCATATTAATGTGGTGAGATTTCTATGGTTTTGGGGCTATTTGTCATATCATTTTTTTGGGTCATCTGTTTTGTATGGTTTAATGGTGGGTACAACTGTAGGTTGTGAGTGGTGCTTCATTGACTCAATCCTTAATTTGCATATATTCTTGTTGGGTTTTATTCAGCATTCATGGTGTAGTTTAGATTTATGTGTTCCATGTCACACGTTGGTGACACGGTATCAACTTATCTTCATGTTGGGTTTCATTCATAAATCTTGATATAGTTTGAATTTGCACAACACTTGTTGGTCTATGTTTTCCTTCCTATTGAGTTTCATTCAACGATCATGGTATAGTATGGATTTTTGAATATGTGGTGCAATGGTTATGGTACTTGGACAAAGTTGTTATTCTCTAGTTCAACATGGGACTTATTGGTGGTATTGTAGGTGAGTATTAATGTGTTAGAGGATTGTGTATGGCATTCTCATATCCCACTGGTTTTCATTCCCAAGTCCTCCATAGAGTGGTAGATTTCTTGTGGATCCTAGCATTAGGTTGGATTTTTTGGTCTCTAGCACACTGTGGTGATTGTTGGTTGTGTGGTACAGGAGCAATGAGTTACCAAAAATAAAGTAAGGTATGTTCTACCTCTTGTGAGACCGTCATTGACTTGGATTTTATTTTCTTATATCCTTGTGTGTGTGTGTGTGTGTTTTAAATCTTGTGCAATATGAGTTTCCTTTGCTTTTGTCCTGTGTTAAATCCTAAGTTTCCCCTGGGAGTTCGCAATTGGTGTTGTTGCATTGATGTTTTGGTGTTTAAAATGGCTTGTTGGTGGTTGATGCTACAATCCCTTGGGGTTTAGGGATATTGGAAGGGTTTTGTGTCTTAGGTGGTTATAAGGGATTGAGATCGTGACCTCTTGGGCCTCGAGGTGACCATTTGTGGGTTTTGTGCCCCCCCAACCCTTTACATTTTGTTATAATTTGTTTTTTCTTCGAATTTGTGGTTGAGGACTCTTGGTTTTTATTTCTATGAATTTTGTGTGGTTGCACTATAGAGAGTGGGTTTCCATTGCTTGAACAAAAAAGGCCTAGTTGGGTTATGGTAGTTCACTACTTGTATTATTCCATACCATTAAAAATTGTTATGGAAATCTTTGACTTCAACTAAGAATTTTTTTTAGTTTCATTTTAATGACAAATCAAGGTAGTTTTTCATATACTTAATTTTGAAACCTTTCAACTACCCTTATAGGTCGTGCCTAAGATTGCCTACATTATTTAATTGCCAAGACTTATAAACATTTGTTTTAAACCTATAGTGGTTTTGAATGCAAATGTTGTATATATAAGGAGTTGTTATCTATTGAACATTACATGCGGTTCTTGTAAGTAGGCCTATCTGTATTATTTATTGGCACCAAGAATTTTATGAAATTATGTCTTAACTTTGTTGTTGCTTTGAATGTGGTTTTTGTACCTAAGAGGGGTTAGTGATTTTAATGCAAGAGTTGTACATAAAAAGGGATTTTATCTTTGTACTACATTACATGGTTCTTCTAACTAGGAGTGTATATATTACTTATTGGCACCAAGGGTTATTAATTTTGCCTTAAGTCTCTTGTTGATTTCAATGCAATTGATGTATAAAGGGGTTGTTGACTTTAATGCCAATGTTGTATAGTAAAGGGGTTTTAATCTTTATAATTTTGCATATGGGTATAATTTATCCTCAAGTCTCTCATTGATTTGAATTTCTTGATATTTCCATGCATACTTGGTTGATTATGGTAGTTTAGTACCTCTATTGTTCCATACCTTTTCCGTATGTTATGTTAATCCCTGAGGTCAATTATACTTTTTGCTTGGGTTCAATTTAAAGAGAAAACATGGTAGTTTTATATATTCTTAGTTTTGAAAGTATTTAAATAACCTAAGAACTTGGAGTTGGGACTAATTGTATTATTTACTCATATAAAGACTTGTGGAATTTCCCCTTGAGCCTCTCATGGATTTGAATGCAAGTGTTGTATATGCATGAAGGTTTTTTTTTGTTTCTTTTTCCGTCAAATATTCCGTATGATTTTTGTATCTAGACTTATCTATAAACAACGATTTCCTTAAATTTGGATTAATGTTAGTTTAACACACTTTATAGATAATTCAAATCCTTATCCCTCATGCTGATTTGAGGAAATTGGTTATTGAACTATTTGTTAACACTGCAAAATAGACCTTTGTAATGCATTCTATCCAACTTACCACTTCTTAGAAAAACATGATCATAGAGCAATAAAATAAAACAAATGCGGAAATAAAACATATAAGATACATCATACAATAGAGACATAGATATACGTGGTTCACCCAATGTGGGCTACGTCCACCAGAGAAATTGCTAGGTCCTTCATGTTTATTATCCAACAAAATGAAGGGATACAACCTACAACACGCCCATTGTAACTTCCTCTTCTTTTTCTCAATGTCTCCTCCCTTAGAATACAATATTCACTATCACGCACAGCCGCAATACAATTCCCTCATAAAAGAGGTTTTCCTTCTAGGGAAAAAATCTATAACATAACTTCTACCGCAAGATCTGTGACCTTGTAATGAACGGTCCAGATTGACTACGAAATTACAATATTTTATAAGGCAATTTTCCCCTAAAATTCGATTCATGGGCGCTTCCCCCGAATCCCTCGCCATGGGGGGGCTCCCTTAATTGTCACTGCCCCCTGGACCCCCTTGACGCTAGTAGTGAGGGGACAAGCCCCCCCGTCAAGAAATGTGATCCAAGCACGACTGAAACAAACCTCTAAATCAGGAAGATAATCAAGCTCCACAACCAACAATAAAGAGTCAAAATTAATATGAAGCATTACCATCCTAAGATAAGTCCATTCCACCCTATTATATGCTTTCTATAAATCTAATTTAATGAAAAAGGAGTGTTGATTCTTTTTGTCTCTAGGGTATGTAGAGCCTTGAGCATTGCTCCTATTACATCAAGTATAAGTTTCCCAATTAAAAAACCAAACCCTTCCATTCAAAATAAATTTGGAAAAAAACAACTTAGTCTTCTTGCTATCATCTTTAGTATTATCTTATATATAACATTGCATAATGAAATTGGCCTAAAGAGTTGAAGGATGGAGGATTGCCAACATTTGGGATATCTCTATGAAGGTATTACTGAAGGGGTCAACGATTTTCTTATTGATCTCTACTCTTCAAATACTTTAAGGAGGTCCTTACCTATAGTTCAAAGAAACCGAGTCACTAACAACATGCCCTAGGGTTTTATTAGTTTACAAAGAGATGAGCAACTCCCATTATTCGTTTCTAACCAGTGCCAGTAGTGCCTCGTTTAGTTCTAAGATGGCCATGCTATTGAAGGATGAACAAATGTTTAATATCTCCATTGAGTTCATCCTTCTACACTGAGAATAAAGACATTTGTAGTGATTTGTAGGCACCTTGGCTATGTCTTCTAACCATGTTCATCTTGAATCCCAGAGATGGTTTTCTAAGCTTTATCTGCTTGAGAAATCTATGAATTTATTTTTGTATTGACGTCACCCTCCTTTAACAACATGGCCCTATTTTTTTGATGCAAACAAGCTTCCTATCCGTTGATCGTGGAACGATAATTCTACAACCAACATCTTAAACACCCTCATGAGGCTAAGTCAAGGGGAAGGTGGTAACAATGCCTTAGTGTTTATAGTCCCTTTAGGTCCTCTTTAACTCTTTTTCTATCTTTATGAAAAGTACGACATGAAATTAGAGTAGGAAGTGGGTTTATAAATCAAATTAAAAAAAAAATCTTCCTTTTAAATTTTTTAATATGATCAAATTGGATAGTAGGGTTATAATCTCAAATATAATTTCAAAAAGACGTTTTTTTTAATACACTTATGATATAATAATGATTTGTCAGCCTTCTACAAAGGTTGAACCAGGTTTATTCAAAACTTGTCTTGATGTTTTTTTTACCATAGAAAGACAAACCATAATTTAGAAGAGGGCAAGGGTTAGAATCATGGTTCTTGACTTTAGAGAGTTGAAGAATCACCCTAATTGGACATATAGTTTCTGCAGATTATTCCTAATTAGTACTAGGAAAATCCTTCGCAAAAATGACTCACAATCTAACAGAAAACAACATATACTTGAATCTCAAGAGAGGAATTTGTTGACGCAAGCATTCATTAATATCCTTGGAGACTACCCTTATCATCATTAATGCGGCTAGATCCTCTATAATGCAGTAGATGGAAATGAACAACATAATGATTTCTTACAACTAGTTGATCTTTGACATACCTCTATTTTTATCCCTCTTTTACCTCTCTGTTTCCTCACTTTATAGTGTTGGGAGGGCAGTTAAAAATTATAAACTACCTATGTATTTTTCAAAATGATAGTAAGAAAATAAAATAAAACTGATTATGATGTTTGGGATAGTGAAGTCACTTTAAAATCATAATTCATCAAAGAATATTAATTTGGGATAAACTCAAGGGGGTGGGACTATCACCTAGGAAACTTTTATATGTATCATTAACTTCCACGGGTCATGACCTCCCAAATCTTATGTCACCTTATCACTCCCTTGAGTAATTATTAATTAGACTTCCTATTCATAATTATCCTTACATCTACTCATTCATTAATATTCAAAACATAATAATAATAAAATAATCATGAATGCATCACCATATAAACCAAACACGAACCATAATAAAAGTTTCCCATGAAATATGTTTCACTATATTTATTGAAGTAAACACATAATGTTGTGATGTAACTACGATCATTTATCCATATGTGTCAAAACTAAAACGATGCATGCCAAATCAAAGTACACATCAGTGAATGAAACAACCCTTTTTTTTCCACATGATGCATTTCCTAGGGAAAACCACTCGGTAGTGTTGATATTATGGTAGTTGCGGGAGGTATTAACCTCCACGTGTAACCTCTGAAAAGAATAGAATATTCAAGGAAGCAAGAGAAACCCTAAAACGTTGGATAATAACCCTAGGAGAGAAGTCGATTCAAGAGAATATTTAATACACACTCTCACAATTGCATAAGACCAGTGGTGCTCAAGTTTGGAGAGGAACTATAGCTGCAGTTGCTGCAACTAGCATTTCGGTTTTGGCTTGGACTTTCTCTTGGTTATGGTTTGGACTTTCTGCTTGGTCTTTGGTTATTTTTTCTTGGTGCGCTAGCCTTGGAGAAAGGTGTGCTACCTTGATTGGCTATTGGATTGCTTCCATAATTATTCTATATGTCAAGGTTAAGGTGCTTGGGGGTGGCCTTTTTGCTTATGGTTGGGTGACAATGTTGCTATATTGTCTATGGTGAAACAAGCACACCTATTTTTCAAACAGGTTATGGGCCCACCCTATCTTCGGACAGCCTAACCGTTGGAAGATAGATTCAGAGAATTTTCTCAGTTACAATTGCATCTGCAGTCAAAGTTTTTGTTGCAACAACAAAACCCCAACCCTCTTGTTACGACACCTTAAGTGAAGATCTTGACCTAATTCCTGGATAGCCTAGTGCGCCCTACCCTTGCGCACCTCCTGGTACTCTCAGCAAGCCAAGGCGTCAAGTTTTAGTTTTTGGTCAAAGTCAAAGGTTGACCAAGTCAAAATAGTCATGACTTACTCTATGAAGTTAGAAAACAATTTAGAAGGGGCTTCTAACTTCAGAGCGTGGAAGACAAGGATTGACCTCATCCTTGCCAAGAATAAAGTGTTGGATATCGTGAAAGGAAAGATCATGGAACCATAGTTTGAAGTAGGAAAAGAGAAGGAACCTCAGAACATTGCAGTTATGGAGAAGTTAAAGGACAATGACATCAAAGCTATGAGTATCATAGTGGAATTTGTAAAAGACATCTTGATACCCTGCATCTCTCATCTTGACTCATCTAAGAAAATGTACAATGCCCTAACTAACCTCTTCTCAGTCATAAACATTGGACAAGTAATGAGTCGAAAGACTGAGCTTAGTGACATGAAAATGAATGATGATGACAACATAACATCATACTTTGTAAGAATATCTCAATTAAGATATCAACTACAAGCTATTGAAGAAATCATTTCAGAAAAGAAACTAGTAAATATAGTACTCAATGGCCTTCCCACGACATGGGATGCATTTTCCGCAAGCATGAACACAAGAAAGGAGTATCCCACATTTGAATAACTTTGGACTTGTTGTGCACAAGAAGAATAAACGATTAGCGCAAAAGATAAATCCCAAAAGAAATATGATGATCAAGCCTTCACAACAAAATTCAAAAATTTCATGAATAAAACGAAGTTTGGCTTAAGGAAGAAACCAAATCAAGAAAAGCATATGTCAAAAATACAATGCTTCAACTGTCGAAAATATGATCACTACAGGAACCACTATCCTGAGTTAAAGAAAAGGAAGGGAACAGATGAAGCAACGGTTGTCTAAGAAAAAAAACCCTCAAAGAAAGCCAGGCAGGATAAAACAAACTTCTTCTTCTAGTCAAGGTACCAATATTCTTCTACAACATAGTTCTTGTACATACCATGCTTACATAGTTCATGTATATGTCATGCATATATATTTCTTATAAGATAAGATGGTCAGTGAAACAATACCTATGGAAGAATAAAAAGATAAGGATTGCTATTACGATGACTACAAGTCAAGTAATGCACATGAAAAAGATGAAGTACATTGACAATCCTTGGTGACAATTCTTGTGGAAGGTATTATATAAGTAACAACTGCTAGATGGGCCACAATCAGAATCAAACTTGAAGAGACCCAGAAAGAAGTCAGTAATCAAGAAGAAACTAGAATAAAACTAGTGACACTTTGCATAAAGCAATAAGGATGCAGATGGAAGCATGGACTCTCTTAGATGGAGGGACCTGATTGCATAATTCCAAAAGAAGAGCATGCATTCAGGCATGAAGCTGGGATTAGGAGGGAGCTAATCCTAAATGATATGATCCATTGAAGAATACACGAAGATTATAAAGTATCTATCGATGTTCCCCCATTGGAAGTAGCAGCCATAATAAGCAACATGTGTTCAGTTTGACTCTAGAAGAAGCTTTCTTCGAAAAGAAGTCTTAAGTATCCTTGGTTGTCCAACTACATCCATGTTCCTATGATGAAAGGAAGGAGTTGGAATCTTCGGGAACGAAGGGCATGGAATATATAGAACACTCCATGGACCCAAAAGCTAAAGAGGAACATGAGAATGAACATGAAGATTCCAAGATAGGAAGAAAATCCAGAACAACTAGTTATTATACCGAGAATCATAAGACTACCAACATGATTTGAACCCACTAGAAGCAATCAAACAGAAGAAATGGAAGTTGTGATAAAGAATATTGAAAAAGACCTATGAATGGAATGCATTGCGAGATTCAGAACTAGAGGTTCTTCCAAAAGGAAGGAGAAGACAATGACGACATCTTGTTCCAGTAAACCATATATACCTCTTGCAGTATCCATGGATTGAAATTTATGCGTAAAAGAATGTTCTTCCCAAAAAAGCAAATTGAGAAAGAATCTTATGTAGAGTAATCTCAAGGTTTTGAGGAATACCAGAAAGAGACCCATGTATGCAAATGGAAGAAGACCTGGTATGGATTCAAGCAACTTGATGCAGAGTATCTCATATACAATAGAAGTGTGGTGAGAACTTCCTATGACATAAGAAGTGTTACTTGGATATGTTTCAGCTTGAGCTTTTCCACGATGTCATGGTATAGGAGGAAACAAAAGTATGTTTCACTTAGCACTACAAAAGAAAAGTATATTGTAGTTTGTGATGCTTGTACAAAAGCATTGTTGCTCCACAAGTTGGTTTCTGGACCATATCATCAGTTGCTAAATTCGACCATAATATATTGTAATGATCAGAGCTATGTGAAGCTTTTAGAAAAACTGGTGTTCCATGACATTGAGATCAAGCATTATATTCTTCGTGATAAAGTCAATAAGAGAGAAGTGGTTCTCTAGTATATCTCCCTAGATGAGCAAATAACAAATATTTTGGTAAAGCCTCTGTCCAAGATGAAAAGTTTGTGTACTTAAGGGACAAGTTGGGGCTCGTGGAGATGACTTCCTTATTGGAAAAATGAAGTGATTACTCCCAGGTTGGGAGGGGGCAATGATATGTTATTGATTTATGGATAGTCATTTTCCAGTTCAGAAAATGGTCGAGGTTGGGCAGTCCCTTTCGAATTCAGAAAGTGGTTCGAGATTTCTCATGAACATGCATTTTCCAGTTCGGAAAATGGCCCATTTCGGACAGTCATTTTCATAAAGAAAATGGTCTGATAGATCATTGATGTACCATAGACAATGATTCCCCTTATGGCTAGTGTGGGGTAATGGTCTAGGACAACCATTCTTCTTGGCAATCACTCTGAGTAGTGGCCAAGTAGAATGGTCTGCCTTGTCGAGCAGTCATTCTTTCGAAGTTCACAGTTGTGAGCAATTTCAAAGAATGGTCCATTTTGGAGGTTGGTGCAGGACAATCATTTCTGTGGGAAATGGTCTGGATAGTCATTCCCTAGGGTAGAATCATTCTCTCCAGGTTGCATTTTGATTAGTGTTGGAGGAATGGCCCAGTTAGGTGAATGTTCCAGGTTCAATAATCAGGGACATGCATTCCCTAGGGAGAACTCATTCTCTCCAGGTTGCACTATGATTAGTGTCGGAGGAATGGCCTAGTTAGGTGAATGGTCCAGGCTGAGAAGTCAAGGACAATTATTCTTATATGATGTGGAAGAATAGTCTAGATATCTCATGGCTGATGTTTTACTTTCCGAGGCTAGATGCTCTTCCAAATCTCACAGACCTGAGTGGAAGAATGGCCTAGATGACTCAGTTTGTATCATAATATTGTTATGTAGGTTGATATCAGATAATATGATTACTATGGAGACTATATGTCTCTGGAAAATAGTTGTATGCCATTGTGGTGGATGTATTCCATAGGTTGTGACTATGTGTCATTGGTTAGTAGTTGTGTGCTACTAGGTGTGGTTGTGTACCACTGGATAGTAGTTGTGTACTATTATGGATATATACAGTTGTGTTCTATTCAATGGCATTATTCTAATTTCCATGTAGACTATCACTAGTGTTGGATATGATTACCAGCTAGACGAATAGTCAATATGCAGATGGACATACATTCTCCCTGCGGAAAATGGTCCAGGATAATCATTCTTCTAAGACTTATGTCCAGATTAGAAGTATAATATTGTATCCCATAGTGTGGCTTCCAGCATCTGTTGAAACAATTATTCTTCTAGGACATCTGTCTGGATTAAAAGAATGGTTTTTGTATCACTCTGTGGTCTGAGTGACTTATTCAACATCATGCCCGATTACCCAGATGGAGTATGGCTTCGAGAGATGATGCTATCAAATGATATCTATAGTGATGATGGTGCTCATGATTTGATCATGAGATAGCTTGTGTGGATATGATGATTCTATCGATTGAATGGTTTGTTTATGCTCAATACCATTGTCGTTAATACCTCCCTAACAAGGAGGGAGTGTTGATATTATGGTAGTTGTAGGAGGTATTAACCTCCACGTGTAACCTTTGACAAGACTAGAATATTTTGGGAAGCAAGAGAAACCCTAAATGTTGAATAATAACCATAGGAGACAAGTCAACTCAAGAGAATATTTAATATTGAGTTATTAGCCTCCAGAAAGAGAAGTGGGCCCAGTCAAGTGAGATAGACTAGTATAAATAGCGGGTGCTAGAGATCATTTGTGATACACACTCTCACAATTGCATAAGACTAGTGGTGCGCAAGTTTGGAGGGGAACTGCAGTTGCAGCTGTTGCAACTGGCATTTCCGTTTTAGCTTGGAATTTATCTTGGTTATGGTTTGGACTTTCTGGTTTGTCTTTGTTTATTCTTGCTTGGTGTGCTAGCCTTGGAGAAAGGTGTGCTACCTTGGTTGGCTATTGGATTTATTCCAGAATTATTCTATCTGTCAAGGTTAAGGTGCTCGGGGTGGCCTTTGTGCCTATGGTTGGGTGATGATATTTCTATATTGTCTATGGTGAAACGAGCACACCTATTTTTCTAACAGGTAGTTCCCCTCATTCTGAGGATGATACCCAAGGTAAACCAGATTATATAGAATCTTGAATATTTGTCAACGATATACTCATCAAGAGCTCAACATGTCACTTGTAGGAATTGAACGTAGGTAGGGAGGATAACACTCCTTTCAACTGCCCATGCTAGACCTATCTGACAGTGAACGTAACAACACACATACACACATGATGTACAATACACAAATGTACATTAGCCATCCATCTAGAAAATTATAATTCTCACTATTTGTGACCAATAAACTCCATTATATCCTCATACAAGAAAAACACATGTCACATATATGACTTGGATGAAGCAATACTTGAATGAAAATATGAGGAAGGTGAGACATTCTAAAGAGTGGGATGTGTTATCCCAATATTTTTACTTGTGCAAAGCCCAACACAATTCCCCCAAATATTCATAACTATGGAAAATCCTACCATTGTCACCTTAATAAGAAATTCCCTTGTTTTCGTGATGGAGGAGGTCCACCACAACAGAGGCTTCCCCGGTGACCTCAAGGGATAAAAGTAGCAAGTAATGTATCCATTCTTACCGCCCCCTCTCTTGATCACCTAAAGAAAAATCTAGGTCAAGGAAATAGAAGGAGTATGAAGTTGTTTGAGTACCTGCCTGAGACAAGAACACTTTATAGCAAATATATGATTATTTACAAGTCCAAACACACAACAAATACTCCTTGAAGACACTAGCAATGAGAATTGTTGTGGTTGTTATGAATTTGCAACAATCAACAATACAACAACAATAAGTAAATTATAACGAAAACAATAATGACCAATAAAAAATGCAACAATTGACAATGTAAACTTAGCACACCTCCACTAGAGTAATATCCAATTGTTATATGCAATTTATGGGTAGGTTAGGCCACCTTTCCAAGAGTGTATGCAACAAATAAGCGTCTATTCAGATGGTCGTAGCAAACTTTTGCAACGACAACAAGTTTACTAGCAAGTTAGTGTTTGTTAGTATTAGGAAAGTTAGTTGAGAGCTTGAGAGAATTGAAGATAGTGTTTGTTGATCAATTGCACCACAAGAGAGCTGTAAAATCAATGCCTTTGAGGGCTATGGAATCTTTATAACAAAAAATGCAACAATACTTGAAGATTAAACTAGTAAAAACCAAGAGGTAGGGTTTAAACTCTAAGGTGCTAGCACATTAAGGCCTTACGGTTTAAACCTTAAAGAGAAGGATTGCTAGAGTGCAAGAACATTTGGGCTCTAGCAACCTTTTCTCCCTTATTGATGCTTCAACTAGGTTAAAATCAAATGTCTAGGGCTAAAATCCTAAAGTGATAGCATTTTAGGGCTTTAGGAGTCTAACCCTAGCAAGTATTCCTTCACAAATTTTGGATAAAATTAACCTTGTGAGAGGAGGAAGCACTTATGCTCCTCTCTTAGGGTTTCACCAAGCAAGACGTATAGCATGAAAAAGTAAAATTACCATGAAACATTAATGTCATAAAGATAAAATTGTATAAATTTCACTTACTTCACCAATATAGCATGAGATAAAACCCTAATTGCACAAATTTCATCAAAAAATCAACAAAAGCATCCACAATTTGATCCTCCAAGCAAATTGCATGAGTTGAAGAACTAGATAGCCTAAGAGGGGTGAAAATTTCAGACTTGTTCTCACAAATGATGAGATGTCATGATAAAATGAAATTAGAAGGTCCTGTATTTATATGAGGCCTTCTTAACCAAATTGTCCACATAAAATTGTCAACAACAAATTAGAAGAGGGTTGATCCCTTCATTAGCCTAAAAAATGAGATATACATGAAATAAAACCCTAGAAGGGTTACGTCATGCCCTAGAAGGGTGACATCCTGCCCTAGAAGGATGACATAGAGTTGAAAAGTGAGCCGTCTATCCTGAAAGAAGAGATCATTGGGCCTCCAAAGGCCACGTTTCATGCTCTCGTGTGCAAAAGTGTCATGCTATGTGTCTCCTCTAGTCAAACCACATTATCCATCAAACACTGGCCTCCAAGATGACGTCAAGGGATAAAGGGTGACATCCTAGGCCTCCAAAGGCCACATCAAGTATAAAAAGGTGACATCTAGTGTGGTTCATCATCCTAATCCTTCCTCGTGATGCTAGACATCCTCAAAAGGTGTAACGCTCATCATAAACAGTTTCCCACATGTGGGGTATGACATCCATCCTATGGGGTTTCAAGCCCCTATGAAGGTCCAAGTGGCATAGTTTCTTCATGAATAGATTTCACCAGGCAAGGTCTTGCAAATACAAACAAGTACGCCCTCCAAGGGTTCACACGTCATATGGATAATGCCAAGTAAGACACATTTAATAAAAGAACCACCCAAACAAGTGCATTAAATCCCCCCTTTTCAAATTAAACAAATTCTCAAAGAGATTATAAACTTTGAAAAATTCAGGTATGGGAGGGGTATCGTGGTGCCCTATTGGGTAGGCCAATCCATAAGTCAAGGAATGTTTCCCAATAAGATCCTATCTAGATCATGTAACGATTATGAGGTGGATTAGGAAAAGACTCTTGGGCATGGGGTTCTTGACATATTGAGGATTCATATTATCTAATTTTTGGGTGCCTTTGTGGGGGGTGAGCTACATCCTCGAGTTACCCTTTGTTTGCAATGCAACCTTTTTCCAAGAAATTTATTTTCCTTTTTCCATGCAATTCCAAGTTTAAGTAAATATGGTGTGAATAGGAAATAAAATACACCACATGCTCTACCTTGGAAGGCATTTTTTATTTATTAATTCCACTCATTGAGTTCTATGTGCAATGGAAATAAAGGAGCATTGTAATGCCACTTTAAGTTAGAACACATTGGGTGCTATATGCAGTGGAAATAAACGAACACCGCAATGCATTCCCCCTTCAAGCGAGATGTTTTATTATTATTATTTATTTTCACTTAAAATTCATTTATTCCCTTAGAGAAGTGTTTCATGGCTCTCATGACTTTAGGGCGATCATTTATGTGTGACGTCAATTGCAACACCTTTGGGCCTTTAACCCCTTCTTCCCATGAAATGATGTACAAACCCCTCTTGGGGTCAATGAACCCGAAAACCAAAAAGATGAGGAACTAGAGGTGAAGCAATGTGGAAAGTGGTAAATATGAGTGTGAATGGCACGATGACCCTTCAAGGAAACCCCTAGTAGAAACCCTTTTCGTAAGGGTGACCAACTTAGTAGGATACCATGACAACCACCAAGGTGAAATTAGGAAAAAGGTATAATTTCCAAGCAAGCGTTCCATAATCAAGAAAGGACTCTTTGCAACATGCTCAAATTATGTCTCAAATATTAAAGTGACATTTACGACGAGACTGGACTTGTTGCCTCATGAAGCAAGCCCTATTGTCTTATGGGGCCAAACTGGTGTAGTGGACACTGCTCTACTGTCGATGATGAATGGGGATGTAATTTGAAAAGGATGGGCTCTATCTGCTTAATGTGGGATCTGTTGGTCAATCTTACTCTCGACACTCCATGTCTGCTACCCATGGGCCTCGAGACATCATCTCTTTAGTTGCCCCTAGGTTGGGGGGTAACATGATGAAAGTGGGAAAACACCTCGAGATACATGTCATCAAAATAAGTCTCTATCCTCGTCTTTCCATAAAATGGTGGGGTTGCATGAGATATGGGTGAGAGCGAGAAGAGTCATCTGGGTGGTTCTTTGCATGTGAAACAACAAGTAGAGTAGATCAACGATGATAGTTATTACAACAAGGTTTTGAAGGGGGCATTGAGGAAGCATGAAAGTATTTGTTACATCCCCTTATGGTTTGTATTTGGCATGTGTTATCTCAACGATGAAAACTTTAGCCATAAGAGGTGGGATTAATACATCTTTTCAAGGAGGCTATGTAAGGTTGGAATCATAATCGAAAGTCTCCTTCCCCATGTCCCTTTGTGGATGGATGAGAGAATTTGGTTCTCCCTGCCTATAAATTTTGTTAGAAGGAGGTGTTGGGTCAGTGTTCTATGCATTAGCAATATAGGTAGTAACATGATGAATTTCATAAATATTTGGATGTGGCGAAGATTTGTCGCAAATGGTAATAGGGGAGGTTACACCTTGGGATTGTTTGTACATATTCTCTTTCTACATCCACATCTACATTGTTGGCGCATAGTGGGAATATCCGAGGTTAAACATTAATTCACCAATAAATCCCAAGATATTGGCCCTTTCGGCATCACCCACAAGTACGTGAAGTCTCACCCGAAATACCTCTGGGGATTGTAGGAACCAAGCTTCCACAATCATGGGGGAATATGAGGCATTCATTCTTTACTATTTACTTAACATTCGTTCCTATGTTATGTGTGTGAAACCATAACAACATAATGACCTATCCTATATACTCATTCAACATATGCGCAAAACCATCAGATGATCTAACGTATTCATATTCACCAGTCATTATATGTGCGCATTAGACATAATAAGCAATCACATCACAACACAAGGATTTAATGTTGTTCACCCCAAACTAGGCTACGTTCACAATGGTTTGCTTCTTCTATTATTCATTCATAGTCTTCATTAAAATCATGGCACTACGCTCATACAATGTTCTTTAGTAGAAATCCAAATCCGCTCAAGTCGTTCTATGTTGCAATGCACACATACCTCTCTGTTGATCTTCAACTCAACTCATACTCGACAACTCAACCAATGAGTCAGCAATACAAACTAGTAGCCAAATCTTCACATATATCCATTCTCTCTTTCTACCCAAAACACATTACATATTTATAGTTTTACAATAGGGCTTAGCTCGTTACAATGTGGACAATATGTCCCAAACTCCTAACTAACTTCTGCCTTTTGCGCGTTGACTCCTTAAAATATGCTAACTGTCTTCCGCTCACACTCCTCCTTTGTTTATTTGTCACATGATCCGCTCCTACGTGATTCCCAAAACTTATCCAAAATAGCCTGCTCCAATAGGCCCCCAACACTAACTTGTGGCTCGTCCCGAGCCACTTCAGGCCTGCTTCCATGTTGCCAAAGTTTTTTGTAATGTATCTCTAGCCATTGCAACCTTATCTATGACTTGGGTTTCTTGTTGCAGAATCTCGTTGGATGTCTCTGCAGTGAATGCTAACTTAATACGTTCTTCTTGAGTAGCAATCAAGTTGAATAATTGTGGAACTCTTTTGATACTTTCTCCTTCAATCTATGTAGATGGTTTTCTTGCTTCTCAAGTATCATAAATGTTGCAATACCTAGGTTCTTGTTGCATAACAAGTTCTCTTCATTTGACCTTCATGTTCCTGTTCTTCTTTAGTCATCTTGTATCTCATGGGACAGATTCTTCTCTAGTTCTTGTATCTCCTTATGCATCGTGTACGACCTCACTATCATCCTGTTATGGGAAAATTCATCAAATTTGGAACTCTTTCCTATACTGATGATGCTTTACTATGAACTTCTCCTGTGTTCGGTGGTGCCATGCCTTCAAATTTTCCGTGCTCAGCTATATCTTAGTCGCTCTTCTCTTTCTTACTTGCTCGAGTCTAGCTGTAAGGTCTCAAACAACAATGATTGTTTCCTGGCAACCCCTCATGTGCTTTTATGGTTGCTACCAAGTGTTATCGGCCTCTTCACACCCAAACTTCCAGTCTCATTTAAATGTATGTATACTTAATGCCTTCTATACTCTGTCGTAACTTTCACTTATTCTTTGGATTAAGCTCCATATTTTCTAGCCCGACCAAATCTTTGTCACCTCCTTCCAATTATGACAATGCGGGCTCATTATCTCGCCATTATATTCGCTCTTTAATGCATGTCCCGTCATGGATATTCTTAAATGCTTTTCTTGCTTTCTTCATTTTTCTTTGCGCCTAGTACACACATCTTCCTTGTTTACTTCGTCTCTGCGACATTCTCTGGTTTAACTATTTGATCAATGCTTCTATGCTTCATTTTAACCTTTTGTCTCTTATTTCAAACACTTCTTACTTCTTTTTCCTGGTACTGTCTATAATACACTATAGTACAAATTCTATGGTACACAATCTATGCACTGAGACTAGCGCACGGAAGCACAACTATCCATGTATAGTTTCAACCAACTACCATTAACTAGTCCTTCCACTACTTCTCCATTCAATCTTTCCAACTAAACAACACCTGCTTATGTCAAAAACCTGATCACATAAGGTCTGAGCCAATGCATCTGGAACTTCCTTAGGTGTTGTAGAAACTTATTGTCATAAAGAAACACTAAGTCTCCCTTCTGGAACTTCTTCTGCTTGACATGTTTGTCATGCCAAGATTTATCGAGTGCTTTATGTACTTGTTGACAATACAATCTTCTTCTAATTCCATAAGGTTTGATAGTCTCTTTTCCACTGCGCCATAATTTGTAAGCTCTACCATTACAGTAATGTGCAGAATCGATACAATAAGATCCATAGGAATTGCATATTCTTGACCATGCGTCAATCTAGATGGAGTCTACCATGTCAACTTATTGCTTGTAGTCCTATATTCCCATAACACTGTTGGAATATTGAAATCCCAGTTATCCCGAATTACGTTCCAAACCTTTGTTAATGCATGTTCTAGGATCTTATTGAATGTTTTTATTGTGCCATTGGCCTGAGGATGATACAGGGTGCTCTTCTGATGGTGGATCTAAAAATCCTATGTCAATTATACAATCGTCTTAATTAGAAAGTGAGTTCCCTGATCACTCGTAAGTACTCTTGGACATCCAAACCTTGTAACCACATTTTCAAATAAAAATTACACAACTTTCTCTGCACTACAGTCTCTGACTAGTTCTGCCTCGACCCATCTAGTTAAGTAGTTTGTCACAATAATTATGTATCGAGCTCCTAACATCTTAGCTAATGCATTAATTGGTCCAACAAAGTCCACTCCCCATTTGTCAAATGTTTGTAATGTCACTTGTGGTACTAAGTGTATTTTATCTCTCTTGGAAGGCTTCCCAAGTCTATGACAAACATCACAACTCTGACATAATTCTTTGGCATCTTTATGCAGGGTAGGGCACCATAATCCTGCACGTAAAATATTCCAAGCGATTGATTTTCATGCATAGTGTCCTCCTACAACTCCTTCGTGTGCCTCTGACAAGATTACATGCCTTTCAACTTCTAATACACATCGTCGAAGAATGCTATATGCACCCAACTTGTATAAATTTATGCTATCAGTTGATATTTTGTTGCCTTTAGTACTAGTCGCTTTTTCTGCGCCACTGTAAAGTCTAATGGTGCTACTCTTGTACTCAAGAACTGAACTATGTCTACAAAATAGTCGTCAACCATACGAATTGCAAATAAGTGTGTGTCTGGTAAACTATCATCCAAGTTTTTTGCATCGTCACTTGACAGTATGTGTGACAAGTGATCCGGTCCTGAGTTAAATTTCCCTAGTTTCATGATCACTTCAAAGTCATATTCCTGAAACAATAGTAGCTATCTACATATTCTCCCCCCCCAACACTAGCTTGTTAACTAGGTATCTTAGTGCAGAATGGGAAGTATACATCTTAAAGTGAGATCCCAAAATATAGTGTATGAACTTCTACAAGGCATAGACCATGGCCAATCCTTCTCGTTTAGTCGTTGTATAGTTCTCTTCAATAGATGATAACTTCGTACTTGCAAACGCAATAGGATGGTCTAACTCTCCTTCATCTAGTTGTGCCAAAACTACTCCCAATGCCATGGACGATTCATCCACATGAACATACAATTCCTTGCTCTAGGAAGGAAAAACTAAAATCGACGTGGTGACCCTCTTCTGTTTCAATGTATCCAAACTCTTCTGACATTCGTCATTCCACTGAAACTTAACTTATTTCTTCAACAACTTCTCCATAGGGGCTGTGATCTATGCATATCCTTTGATGAACTTTGTATAGTATCATGTATGAACTAATGTGGATTTCAACTATTGCACTGAAGTTGGTGGTGGAAAGTTAACAACCACTGCTATCTTTGCAGGGTCAACTAACAATCCATGTTTACACACCACATGACCCAACAATATTCCAAAAGGAACACAAAAAATGCATTTATTCAAATTCAACGAGATCTGGTACTGCCTACACCTATCCAACATCCAACACAACTTTTCAACATGATCTTTCAACAGACTAAATACTATCCAATCATCTAAGTAGACTTCTAAAAAATTATGAAGTATCAGGTAATGCAGAGCACTTCCACACTAATCCTAGTAGAAGAGAAGAATAATTTAATCAATAACTCAAATGAAACAAGCAATCACACAGTACACCAAGATTTTATCTTGGAAACCCTTAACCGGGAAAACCAACATTCCTTTGAGCGTTCTACTCTCTGGTTGTCTTATTCATTTAGAACAAAAGGTTACATGTCTAACCTTTGTCCACACCTAAGACACAATTGACATCATACCCTCTTGCACAGGAAAGAACAACCCTGTAACCAATTTGGCTTACATATATATGACCAACAACCTACGATTTACCATGCATTAGCATTACATCATTAACATTATCGCATTAGCCTTTACGACCTTAAAACAAGCCTCTTTATGGGCTTTACAACAGGAAAACCCTAAAGATTGGTGCCTAAAAACAATTACAGATCTATGCATATCATTGGCTACAAATCCTGCAAATTTTGGGATTCTGTTACAGTCGACTCCAAGTATGGTTTACCAGTCGAATTTCATTCGATCTCTAGTCGGTCATCTCACACCCACACTTCAACCTCTTGTTGGTTGACTTGTCATTGATATCTTCAACTTCGACTTTACTCGATTGACTTCCTCGACCTTTGACTTGTTGTCGATGTTGTCGATCTACCTCAACTTCGACCATCAATCGATTCACCTCAACTAGACTTTCACTCCAAAGAATATAACAACCCAACATTCTCCCACTTGCTGTCTTCTTTGCTAAAAAGGGAGATTCAAGAACTTTCGTTCACAGACCTAAGGCAACAATGCCCATTGCCTCTCTGCACCAAGAGAACTTCATAGCACTCACAGACTTGGTCAACGAGTCTGTTATGTTTTTCAACGTGTTTACTTTCTCTAGTAGCACCTTGTTACTTTCCACCATATCTCTTACGAAATGGTATTGTACTTCAATGTGCTTAGTGTTTGAATGATAAGCAGGGTTCTTTGCCATAAATATTAAGTTTTGACTATCACAACTTACCTTCATAGCTCTCTGCTCAAACTCGATTCCTGAACACAACCTTTGAATCCATACCACTTCTTTGCTTCCATGAGTGGCCGCCATGTATTCAGCTTCTGTTGTCGACAAGGCTACAACCGCCCGTCGCTTACTCATCCAACTTATTTCTCCATTGAACATCTTAAATACATATCTACTGGTCGACCTTCGTCGATCTAGATCTCCAACCCAATTGGCGTCGACAAATCCATGTACATATAATTTACCACTATCACCTCTAGGTTTTCCTTGGTATCATATAACATAGTCCTTTGTTCCACACAAGTACTTGAATACTCTCTCAACAACTGTATAGTGATCCTTTCCAGGTGTTGACATCTGCTCAACACTCTCATTACATGGGTAATGTCTGGTTGAGTGCAAACCATCACATACATTAGACTACCAACTTCACTTGCATAGGGAACATGTGCCATGTCCTTTATCTCTTCCTATGTATTTGGACACTACTCAACAGTAGGCCTTGCTCCCACGGAAATTGGCACCTTCACCGATTTGCAATCCTGCATGTTGAATCGTTTTAGAACTGTTTCAATATACTTTGTCTCATTCAACTAGAGCTTTATAGCTGCTCAATCTCTCTTAATCTCCATTCCTAGAATGAAGTTAGTTGCAGCGAGATCCTTCATGTCAAATTTGGAGGATAACTGCTTCTTCACCTCCTTTATTGCGTCCATGTTGTTTCCAATCAACAACATGTCATCGACATACAAAGCTACATATATGAAACACCCACCTTCTTCCTTGGAATATATGTAGTGATCAACTTTGTTTCTCACAAATCCCAAACTAAGGATATATCTGTCAAACTTCTGGTACCACATCCTTAGCGATTGCTTTAGACCATAAAGGGATCTTTTGAGCTTGCCCTTTACTACAAATCCTTCAAGATATTTCATGTAGATTTCTTCTTCTAGGTCCCCATGTAGGAACGTTGTCTTCAGATTTATATGTTCTATCTCTAGATTGAATGTTGCATCCAGAGACATTAGTAGTCTAATGGAAGTTATTTTTGCAATAGGGGAAAAAATCTCACCGAAGTCAACTTCCTTGACTTGGGAATATCCTTTCGCTACCATTCAATATTTGAAAGTCTCGACTTGTCATGTGGCATTCACTTCTTCTTGAACATGCACTAGGTAACTTGACTAAATCCCATGTCTCATTCTTGTACAAGGATTCCATCTCTTCGACCATGGCATCTTTCCAAAATTTACCCTCTGTCGATTCGACTGCCTCATCGACCGACTTGGGCTCATCATCTATTGTAGTGAACACAAATGCATAACAAAATGAACTATACCTTTCAACTGGTTTTCTTACTCTTTCTGACCTCCTTACCATCGCAGTCTGTTGTTCCACCTCTTCCTCATATTCAGTTGACTCATCTGAATCATCTTCTTCGTTCCTCAATTCAAACCACATCGTATCAAGATTATTCTTGATCGGAATAGATTTCTCAAACTCAGATTTACCTCTGACTTCTCTGAAGACCACTTCTCGACAATACATTGTTCTCCCTGATGCAAGATCCCAGAGCTTATATCCTTTCATCCCTTCTTTGTATTCAATGAAAATACATTTGACTGCCTTCTTATCCAACTTGCTCCTCATTTCCTTGGGAACATGCACAAATGCATCACAGCCAAATACTTTGATATGTGCCACCGACGGCTTCTTACCAAACCATACCTCATTTGGAGTCGTGTCAACTAGCGTTGATGAAGGAGAGATATTCACCAGATATCTTGCAGTCTCGACTACCTCTGCCCATAATTCATGTGCGAGCCCATCACCACTAGGCATGCTCCTTTCCTTATGCATCAATGTTCTGTTCATTCTCTCGACAACTCCATTTTGTTGTGGGGTATATGGTGTGCTATGCCACACTACTTACAAAACTGATCAAATTCCTTTCCACTTAATTCACCACCATTGTGAGTTCTCAACACTTTAATCATCTTCTCTATCTGGTTTTCCACAAGATCTTTAAACTCCTTAAATCTCTCGAAAACCTCTGATTTCTTCCTCAGTAAGTATATCCATGTCTTCCTGGAAAAGTCATCTATGAAGGAGACATAATATAGGGATCCACCAAGTGAAGGCACTATAATTGGACCAAACAGATCACTATGCACCAGTTCTAGAATCCCATTTTCCCTTCTCACTCCAGATGGGAACCTCACACGACTTTGTTTCCCATATATGAAATGGTCACAAAAGTCGACTTCTAAACCACATTTAGGAAAACCTTCGACCATACATTTTCTTTGCATAGCTTGAATTCCTTTTTCTCCAATGTGTCCCATCCTCTTGTGCCATAACCTGTTCGAGTCGAGATCATCATGTCTTGTCGAGCCGGTTTGAACCAACTTAGCTCGAGTCAAGTCGATTTGTGTCGACATCAAGTTGAGTAGAGTCGTAGTCGATTTAATTTCAGGAGCAAAGATGCAGTTGCATCCAGTCGAGTCGGCATTCCCTAAGATCTTGTACAGGGTACCAATCCAAACTCCTTTCATTAAGACCATAACACCTCTGACCAACTTAAAAAGAATCCTTTAGAAACAGAGTATGCACACCTTCATCACTCATCTTACTGATAGATATCAGGTTTCTTGCCAAACCACGAATGTGTAGCACACATGGAAGGGTCCTTTTCCTCCTGTCCTACAGTTTCAATTGGACTCTTCCCCTTCCAACAATTTTGGTTGTCGAGTCGACCCCCAAGAAGACATCACCCCCATCATATTGTTCATATTCACATAACCATTCTTTATGTAGTGTCATATGATAGGATGCTCCTGAGTTGATCAACCATACATCTTGATCTGAATGTGTACTGGTCAATGCTAGGTACACATCACATACCTTTTATGAGGTCGTCTTTCTCTTAGTCGACTGCTTCTCGTAAGATCCAACACTGCCTTCTGTTGCCTTCAACTTATAGTCCTTTTTGTAATGCCCAACTTTACCACATTTCCAACATCTTCACATAGACTGAACCAGGGATTTAGATCTACCCTTCGACTTGAACTTTCTACCGGAGAATCTACCTTTATGTCTATCTATCGGTCGAGCTATCACCACCAGAGCATCTTTGGTTGATCCTTCCATGTTCTTTCTTCTCATTTCTTCTGACAACAAAGAAACAACCACGTCCTCTAGTGCTAGCGTGCTTGTATTACTCCCAATAACCATGACTAAGCTATCCCAGGAGTTTGGAAAAGAACATAATAGGCTGATACACTTCTCCTAATCAATGATATTTATATCCACAGACGATAACTGGCTTAACACAGTGTTAAACAAATTTAAATTCTCAGTCATTGAACTGCCATCACTCATCCTCGGAAGATACAATTTCTTTATGAGAAACAACTTATTTACCAAAGATTTCAGCTAGTATAAGCTTCCCAACTTGTCCCATAGTTTCTTGGTTGAATCTTCACTCAAGACGTTCAACAACACTGAATTTGCAAGACAAAGTTGTATCATACTTCTTGCTTTTCTTTCGAGTTTCTCCCATTCTTCCGTCGACATGCTTGTCAAATGGGTACCTGGACAGACCATTGTCCATTTTTCTCGATCCATAAGAAGATCTTCCATTTTAAGCTTCTGAAGCTCAAAATTCTGGTCATTGAATCTTTCTATCTTTATTCTGGAATTGCTCGCCATTCTTTACCGCGATCTTTAAAACAATTTATGACTTACGACTCTTACTCTACCTAATGTTTAGTTCTCAGATTCAAGATTGGACAATCAAGATCTGATATACTCGCCAGAGCATTACACCACTTTGATAGATCACTTGTCAGGGCAGACCTAATCTCTAATACCACATGTCAGGAAATGCAGAGCACTTCCACACTAATCCCCACAAAAGAGAAGATGAATTTAATCGGGAACACAAATGAGACAAGCAATCACACAGTAAACCGAGATTTTACCCTAGAAACCCTTAACCAGGAAAACCAATTTTTCTTTCAACGTTCTGCTCTTTTGTTGTCTTATTCATTCAGAATAAAAGGTTAAATGTCTAACCTTGGTCCACACCTAAGACACAATCGACATCATACCCTCTTGCATAGGCAAGAACAACCTTGTAGCCAATTTGGCTTACATATATATGACCAACAAACTATGATTTACCATCCATTAATATTACAACATTAACATTCTCACATTAGCCTTTACGACCTTACAACACGCCTCTTTATAGGCTTTACAACATGAAAAAACCTAAACATTGGCACCCAAAAATAGTTACAGATCTATGCATATCATTGGCTACAAATCCCGGGATTCTGTTACAGTCGACTCCAAGTCGGGTTTACCAGTCAACTACCAACCAACCTTCATTTGGTCTCTAGTCAGTCATCTCACGCGCACACTTCGACCTATTGTTGGTTGACTTGCCATCAATATCTTTGACTTCGACTCTACCCGATTGACTTGCTTAACCTTTGGCTTGTTGTCGATGTTGTCGATCTACCTCGACTTCGATCATCAATCGATTCACCTCGACTAGACTTTCACCGCAATGAATATAACAACCCAACGTGAATGAACTCTTTGAAAACTGCAACAAGCACTCTAGAAAATATTGTTGGTGCATTCTTCAAACCAAATGGCATTACTGTGTATTGGTAACAACCACATTCTGCCACAAAAGATATCTTATATCGGTCTTCTTGCACAATCTTGATCTGGTGGTATACTGAGAATCTATCCATAAAAGAGTAAGCCTCCTGACCCCCTACATTCTCCAATACGTCATCTGTAAAGGCGCAGGAAATGGATCGTGTAAACAAACATCATTCAACTTTCTCAGATCTACACATATCCTAATTCCTCTCGTCTTCTTATCTTGCACTACCATTAGATTGATCCATTATGATTCTTCAACAGTTTCTATAATTCCATCTTCTAAACATCTTGTCTATCTTTGCTTTTACCTACTGCTTACATGCGGGGTTCATTCTATATGGTCTCTACTTCACAGATTTGTCATCTCGCTTCAATGAAATCTTCATTTCTCCTAACTCTCCAGTGATTCCTTTCATATATGAGGATGCAATTGGAAATAGGTCTTGGTACTCGCGCAGTAAGTCGACAATCTTCTCCACTGTCTCATCACTCTAGTAGTCTCTTATGTTCGCAAACTTAGGCTTATCTTATTTACCTATGTTCACTTTGCACATTCTTAGGGGATTCGCATATATATCTGACTCAAGCTACAATCCTTCTACTGTGAGCTCTCTTTCTGTCTCTAGTATCTGCAAATTCCTTGGATCTTCCTCTTCTTGGTCTTCTTTTGCAACATTATAATAGTGCAAGACTTCTTCAACTATCGCAATAACCCTAGGTGTATTATACATTGAGCCTTTTATCACAAAAAACTTATTCTTGATAACCTACAAGGCTGAGTCAATCAATGGATTATTATTTTCAAAACAAAACGTTACCTTGAAGTTTCCGGTCAACTCTTCTCAATATGTTGTCCCTCTACGCAATTCTAGTTTTATGTACCAATTCTTTTGGATAATGTCCAGAGTATGCAGAAATAAATGCATCTATTCTGGTCGAGGTAACGATCTCCACGTCGTGGTACACTTCGTAATATGGTTTGCTAGGAAACTTAATTCGTTATACTTCGGCATGATACTTTCATTCTCTATCCCTAATCTAACTTGTAATACCCTTTTTCATTGCTGCCAACTTCTTATTCCATCCTTGTGCACATCCCACCATCTCGCAGGGGTTGCCCTCAACACAACATCTAAAGCTAATAATCTTTGTTGATATGATTTTTGTAATTCAAATTCTCTTATTAAAAAAACTACATTAGTTAGTCCATCATACCTTGGAGGTTCAACTATTTTAGTTCCAACCCATCGTAACGATACGAGTAATCCTAGCACATTTTTTTGTTGATACTTCATGCAGTCTCTGTTGCCAATTCTCCAAGGCCTCTTCTTATTTTGACGGATAGGAGCTAATACTCCACCAACTAACTACACCCTCAACTATAGGATTCACACAATCGTCCATCCGTGTAGTCATATTAGACAGATTATAAAGTTATTTTCTCTTTGTTGGTTCTACATACCTTCTTCCCTTAGTGGGGTCTAACGGTGCAATAAACTCCAAGTCTTCCACTTTGAATATCATTTGTCTCTTATTTAGGTCAATGATAGTATGATTATCTAATTCCCAATCAAGTCCCAATAGTGTTGGATATGGTGTACTACCATCTACTATTCTGATCACTTTGAAGTCTTCTAGACTGCACACTCCATCAATATTGACACTCACTCATGTCAGCCTTCCAACTGGAACGATATTATGTTGGTTTTCTAATCTCAACTGGATCCATGACCAAATTAGCTACATCTAACCCCTCATCTCCAAAGTCCATCTCGAGATAAAATTCACATAGGATCCTAAATTCATAATGATATTGTCCATGTCATAATCTCCTATATTTGCGTTGAGCTGGAACTCCCAACTTATTCTCTTTTTGCGGTGCACGTGATTAATTGCTCAGCGTGTGACATGTTTCTCTTTCTTTTTGGTACAATGGTCAATCATTCTGTACAAACTACTCAATGCAAATTCATATTTCATTAATTCTAAACAACTTCTTAAGAAACTTTGCAAAGTGCTTACCTTTTCAGCTTGCTTTTGTGAATGGTCATAGACTAGAGGCATATCAAACACCAGTGGTTTATCATAAAAGTGTGGCACAGTCGAAGTTGATGCTATACAATCTGCTCCAATCGATTCTTTTCTTTCTTGTTGGTAGGTTTCCTTCTCTTTTCTATGATCAAATAATGGCAGTGGCTCCACTTCTTTCCTTATCCACTAGTGGATTGTATTTCCTTGATCCGTCACATCTGCTTTGGCTCTCGTTTCTCCATGCATAACTGTTGCTATCTTAGGTTTTTCATTGCATTCCTCTTCTGTTATCATTTGTACATTTGTGTTCCTCCTTTCTTGCTATTTTGCGATCAATTGTGGCCAATCTTCCATCGCATGGTCTAGTGCTCTGCAATACATACATGACGTGCAAGGATTAGGGCAGTTGCATGCTAAATGTATGGGCTGATTACAATTATAACATATAATAGGTCCTTTTCCTCTACCAAATCCTCTTCTTCCCTAGCCTTTGAAGCCTCCTCTGCCTCCCTGATTATAACCTCCTCTAGGAGTATTAAACTATGGGCCTCCCCCTTATGCTTCTTCACCTTGGACTCTATAGGAATCTACAGTGTGCTCTCTCATCAAGTCAAATGTGCGACAATCCTTCTCTTCATGTTCGACAAACTTATAGAAATTTCAAAACAAATTCCTCACAGTGCTCTCGTATTTTTGCATCAATGGAAAATTATGAGGGTGGTGACCCACTGTCTTATAAATCTCACACCATATCCCTAATGGTTTCAGAGCTCTCATATTAAAATATTCCCTAAAGTTGGACATTCATCTTTATGATGTCCTTCTATTCACAGGTGATACACCAAACTCCCTTCACTTTTCTTTTCCTTTCGTAATTTCTTGTAATTGAATAGTCAGTGCGACTAGCTGTGACTGAAATTGAGCCATCCCCACATTATTCTCTCCTATAGGGGATGATTCTAATTTCATAGCAATTTCTAGAGCTTCCAACTGCATCACAATCTTCTGCTACATCAAAGGGCAACATATATGCGACAATAATCTTGTAATAAACCACTCTCTGTGTTGTTCATTCAGAATCTGGAATGTTGATCGATCTTTCAATATCTTAAACCTTTGATCATAATCCCATAATGCTTCATTTACTATCTGTTTGATCTCCTTCAACTCTGCAATGCACTGCAACTGGGATTTAGGCTTTTGGAATTCTTTCAACAAGGCTTGTCTTACCTTTGCCAATGTTCTTGTCAGACCTGCAAGTGTAGTATTATGATATTTCATATACCATAATAGTGCACAATCTCTGAAAGTCATTGCCAGCTACGCAAAATTCACATCATCATCTTGGACTTTCTTCATAGTCCATGTTGTGTCACAAATGAAAAAATGTTGTTCGGGGTCTTTTGAACCAACCCCTTGAAAGAGAGGCATCCTTAAGGTCGGATCTACCCTTGCCATTGTGTTTTTTGCGGTATTCTTTCCTGACAACACTGACTAATTCTGACTCGACGTACTACTTCCACTACTTTTATTACTTCTACTACTATCTTTACTTCCTTTACTAACTACAATTGACAAAACTTTGGATCTTACCTCAACTCTCGGTGACGCACATAGGGTCATGGTTTTGAAGCAGAGTCCAATCTGAGTGGGATCATCTTCTACTAGAATGAGTCGACGAATCTTCTCCTCTTCTGTGCGTAGACTCCATTCGATCTGGAATATTGCACCAATGTCTATTTCCTCGATCTCACTATGATGTCCCTCTCTCTCAGCCACAATTTTCTTCTTAAACGGTTTAAATCTCTTACCACTGTGCAATAATCCAATTTCTTCATTAGTCACACACTCTTCTTCACTTGGCATCCTCAACCCATTCATTCCTCATTCCTTCTTTTCATCCCTCTCTACGCTCAAATCATTCCTTTGTCAGCCCCCAGTTCCCCTATGTGTGTGAAGGTGCTTATCAATCAAATTCCATTGTCATAACTCCTTTATTGCGTAACAATATCTTAATCCACGTATATATTGACTTCAAGTATCTTCCACATGGTCCCCTAAAGAATTATTTTTCTGCAGTACTATACGATTGAGTGCAATCTATGAAAAATTTCATAATGTATCCTCCTAACACATTATCCAATCAATAGTCAACTACACGTGATGTCTTATTGCTTACTGCATTAACTTTTCAAATCAATTCAGGAGTCCAATTCCTCGAAACCGTAGTTCGATATCTTCTTATATGTTCAATAAATCTCTAGACCCACTCTGCTAACACGTTCGGGAAGTCAGCAAAGAAAATTTCATGCAAATATTTAAAAACATATCTTTGTAACCATTCTTATGCGTTGATCCATGGATTCTGATTTTGATCTACTGCAAACAAGATCTCCTTAGTGTTCAACCATTCTCCGATCTCCTCCTTAGTTTGCCTCCACATTCCACTCATTCGTAGCATCTGGTCCCCACAACGTAACCATTTGTTGGCATGTAGTGGGTAGACTCGGGGTTAAACATCGATTCACCAACAAATCCCAAGATACTTGCCTTTTCAGCATCACCCGCATGCAGGTGAAGTCTCACCTGAAGTACCTATGGGGACTGCAGGAACCAAGATTCCATAATCATGGGGAAATATGAGGCATTCATTCTTTACTATTTACTTATCATTTGTTCATATTTTCTTTGCGCAAAACCATAACAACATAATAACCTATCCTATATACTCATTCAACATATGCGTGAAACCATAAGATCATCTAACGTATTCGTATTAACTAGTCATTATATGTGTGCATTAGACATAATAGACAAACACATCATAACACAAGGATTTAACGCGGTTCATCCCAAACCAAGCTATGTCCACAACGACTGGCTTCTTATATTATTCATTCACAGTCTTCATTAAAATCATGCGCATTGTGCTCATACAATGTTCTTTAGTACAAACCCAAACCTTCCCCGGTCGTTCTATGCTGCAATGCACACATACCTCTCTGTTGATCTTCAACTTATCTCATACTCGACAACTCAACCAACCAGTCAACAATACGAACTACTAGCCAAGTCTTCACCTATACCCGATCTCTCTTTCTACCTAAACCCATTACATATTTATAGTTTTACAATAGGGCTTAGCCCGTTACAATGTGGATAAAATGTCCCAAAACTCCTAACCAACTTCCTGCTTTTGCGTCCTGACTCCTTAAAATACGCTAATTGTCTTCTGCGTGCATTGCTCCTTTGTAGACTTGTCGTGCGATCTGTTCCTGTGCGATTCCCAAAACTTATCCAAAATAGCATGCTCCAACATACATATATAATTATCATCTTTGTGTCCATGGCCTCTTCTTTGGATACAAGATCCTTGACCCTATAAACTCTTCTATCCAATAATAACAACATGGAAGCATATGATGCAAAAGACAAATTTATCAATCCATCCATTATCATAACTTATAATGAACAAAACACTAATTGAATCATGCTACTAGTGTAGTGCATTCAAACTACTGCATACAACTTATACTCAGTTCTTATGCTCTTGTGTTATCGTGCCGAGCGTACCCATCCCATCATGTGTTAACTAACTCGTCCCATCCACCATCGGAGTTGATGAGTTGTTCCATCATTGCATCTTAATTGTTGCCCTCATATCGTCGATCGGTTGTGATTTCTGGCGGCTTTTCAAATTTATTGCTTATACGGTGCTTTAATGACCCATCACGCCGACCGTCCAACTGTCCTTTCCGCACTTGAGTTTATTGAACGATCTTTTCATGCCAACATGCATAGTAATGCATTGCTTTGTCGCAGTCGGTCTTGTCCGTATCTTCTCATTGAACTTGACGCAATGTTCACTCTGTGTGAGATGAACATTCCATCTGCGCAACTTCTAATACCTTGGGATTTCCCTCACTCTTTTTCTTTCTCCTATCACTACCTTTTTATTGTTGTTTCTTTCTTTTTCTACTTTTTATTGTGTTTTTTTGTCTTTTCTTGCTACTATGGTACACTTACTATAATATAATGGTTTTGGCGTAGCCTATATTACTGTGCCAACTGTCTCTATAGAGTTTCATCCCACTTTTGTTCACCATTCCTTCCAAAACTTGTCCATCGAAGGTTCCCAACCACGCAACACCTGTCTTAGTTATCTGTTGTATCACATAGGGACCTAAATAGTGCATGTGAAACTTCCCTGGGTGTTGTAGATACTTGTTGGCGTAGAGTAGTACCAAGTTGTTGACTTGGAATTTCTTGGTTTTGATGTATCGATCGTGCCAGACCTTCTCTTTGGCTTTCTGCACCTGCTGATGGAATCCTACCAGAAACTTGTCCTCCTCAAGCTAGACTAACTGCGCCAATATATCCTCTATTGCACCTATGTCCGAGAGCTCAGTGATGGTTTCAATGCGTAGGCTAGGTACAATGAACTCCATTGGCATCACTGCTTCTTGTCCATAGACCAACCAAAAAGGTGACTGCCCTGTCAGCTTCTTGCTGGTAGTTTTGTATGCCCATAGTACTGCGTGGATGCTTAAGTCTCAATCATCTCTGCCAATATTGCAGATCTTTGTCAAAGCATTCTCCAAAATCTTATTAAACACTTCCATTGTGCCATTAGCCTGAGGGTGATTTGGTGTACTCTTCTGATGATTAAAATGAAATTCCTCAGTTAGTGCGGCAATTGTTGTGTTTAGAAAGTGCATACCTTAATCGCTAAGTAATATGCGCGGACAACCAAACCTGGTGACTATATTCTTGAATAAAAACCATGTAGCATTCTTGACAGTGCAATCAAGAACTTGTGTTGCTTCTGCCCACCTGGTTAGATACTCAGTCGCATTAATGATGTATCATGCTCATGATCTCCTTGCTTGGGGGTTAATCAGACCTACAAAGTCAATGGCCCACTTATCGAATGCTTGCAACATAACTTGTGGATTTAATGGCATTTCATTGTGCCTAGATGGTTTACCCACTCGTTGACAGACGTCGCAGGACTGACAATACTCCTTTGCATCTTTGTGCAATGTGGGCCACCAAAGCCCTACACATAAAATCTTTTGTGTCGTAGCTTTTCCTGCGTAATGTCCTCCAGCAATCCCGTCATGTGCTTCCTCCAGTATAACCGACCTTTCATGTTTCAGTACACACCGCCTCAAGATTCCATCTGCCCCTATCTTATACAAGTTCCCTGCAATCAACTGATAGTTTGTTTCTCTCACTACCAATTGTTTCTTTTGTGCAATTAGCATGTCGGAGGGTCTTGCACTTGTAGTTAGAAACTCCACAATGTCTGCGAAGTGATCATCGACCATTCTTACTGCAAATAAATGCGCATCTGAGAAAATATCATCTAAATTACCTGCATCCTCTCCTGTTAGTATACACGAGAGATGATCAAGTCCTGCATTCAATTTCCCTAGTTTTACTATGACCTCAAAGCCATATTCCTAAAATAGTAACAACCATCTACAGATTCTTCCTCCTAAAACAGGATTATTGACTAAGTATTTTAAGGAAAAATGATATGTATACATCTTGAAATGAGACCCAAATAAGTAATGTTTGAACTTCTAGAGAACATGGACCATGGCCAAGCCTTCTCGTTCTGTAGTGGTATACTTTTTTTTTGATAGAGATAGCTTCCCACTTGCAAATGCAATCGGGTGGTCGATGTCGCCTTCTCCAAGTTGTGAGAGTATTGTGCCCAGTGCAATGGGTGATACATCAACATGGACATGGAACTCCGTGTTCTAGTCTGGAAATATTAAAATGGGCACGGTAACCAGTCTTTGTTTTAGCGTGTCCACCCCTTTCTAACAGTCCTCATTCCATTGGAATTTGGCTTCCTTCTTCAACAACTTATCCATGGGTGTTGTAATTTGTGTGTAACCTTTGATAAACTTCCTATAATACCCTATATGGCCCAAAGTTGCTCTTAGCTATCTAACAGATGTCGGTGACGCCAATCCCACAATAACTGCGATCTTGGCTGGGTCAACCAATAGGCCTTGCTTGCATACTACATGTCCTAGTAGAATTCCAAATGGTGTCAAGAAGATACATTTCTTCAAGTTCAACGAAATCTAACATTGCCTACATCGATCTAGCATAAGCCGAAGTACTTCTATATGGTCCTGTAGTAAATCGAACACCATCCGATCATCTAAATAAACTTACAAAAATTTATGGATGAACTTCTTGAATGTTGCTACTACCACTCTAGAAAATACTACAGGGGTATTCTTCAACCCAAATGGCATCACTATGTACTGATAACTGCCCCATTTTGTCACAAATGTGGTTTTGTGTCTATCCTCCTGTGCAATTCTTATCTGATGGTACCCAGAGAATCCATCGGTAAACAAATACATTTCTTGACCTCCTATGTTCTCCAATACCTCATCTGTGAATGGTGTTGGGAATGGGTCATGTAAGCATGCGTCATTCAACTTCCTTAGATCCATGCAGATACAAATTCCTTTGGTCTTCTTGTCCTGCACCACTATTGGGCTAATCCATTCAGATTCTTCTACAAGTTCAATAATTCATGCACCTAGCATCCTGTCTATTTAAACCTCACCTTCTCCTTGTATCTCAGATTCAATCTGTAGGGTCTCTGTCATATTGGCTTGGCTCCACGTTTCAGTGGAATATTCATCTCGCCTAAATCACCTTCAATCCCTTTAATCTTATAAAATGTGGTTGGAAATAAGTCTTGATATTCTCATAATAAGTCATCCACCTTCTCAATTGTCTCATCGTTTGAATAGTCTCATATCTCCCCAAACTTAGTATTATTCGTTGTCCCGATGTTGACTTTATTTGTCTTTATAGGATGTGTGTATGCGACGGATACCGGCTCTTGCCCTTCTACTGCGTGTGTTCCTTTTGTTTCTAGTACCTGCACATTACTGGGATAATCGTCGTCATATTCCTCCTCTGTAACATTATAACATTCCAATAGCTTCTGGACTGTTAATTTGGCTTTGTGCGCACTACCTAAGGGTTTTTCTTCGACTGATTCTACCTTCGAGAAGATCTTTGTTCGGATGGCATGTAGTGTTGCGTGTATGGAGGGGAATTCAAGTTCAAATGAGAATGTGTGATCCAAGTGGATATCGGTGGCCACCCACCTATTCCAACTAGCTCAAAACAATTTTCTGGCAACTTACTATTTTTAGTAGATTTTCGGTTCCTAAACTTTCGGGGCCAATTTGAGGACCTAAATGAAAGTTTTTGGGATAGAACACCTCAATGATACTACAAGGCTCTCATTGAGCCCCCAAAATGAATCTCCTCGACGATACCTTTACAATGAGCTATCGTGTACCCCAAACGAAGATCGTATGCGAAAGTTACGCCCCTCGGGAAATTGATACACCAAACTACCCAAAACGAGGTCCACAAAACTATTGGATTTTCATCTTATGGGGTTAGGCTTTTGGATTTTTTTATGTTAAAAAGGCTTTTAGAGCCTCACTGTAACAATCATCTTCTTGCAAATGTGAGTAGCCGTCGCATCTCTTCTCAGAGATAAGTTGCCACCATTCTAGTGAGTCTTGCACTCTATATTTCTACAGTTTTGTACATTTCTCTCATTAATAGAAATTGTGATGGCTGCATCTCTGATATATTTCTATTATATTATTGGATATACAAGATATATCTGTACATTTCTTTATTGTATCTACGCTCTCATTTCGTGTCGAAAATAATATGGATCAGTGGTATCAGAGCAGGCTGCTCTTGATCGTTTTTTCAGTGCATGTCCCTGACAAGGTCCGAATATAGCAAGTTGGGTCTCGAGCTTGTACTCTTGAGGACAATCGGTCTCACACGCCCAAGAAACCATCAATGGTGGAAGAAAAGAAAAACAACAAAGCAGACGATTCTATTAATATGTTGCTTGAGCAATCTCTCACATGACAGAGGGACGAAATGATGGAGAATTTTTCCCACATCCTTCAACACCTGCCGATAACAACAGGCGAATCTTCATCAAGTGACCACTTTAGAGACACCTCTCCTTTAAAGGTACAAGTTAATTTTGATATTATCGTATTTGAAGGACAAATAAATGTAGATGCTCTAGAAAAATGGTGAAATCTGCTAGAAGGTTATTTCTCTGTTCACAATTTTTCTAACATGGAAAAGATCAGCTTCACACTCCTTAAAGCTCTCCCCCATCTCAAATATTGGTGGGAAACTTACTAGGATAAAAGTTCCACAGAGGAGTCTGGAATATATGGGGCCAAGCCCACTTGGGATTTTTTTGTAGATGAGGTCAAGGAACAATATTACCATGTTGGCAACTATGACGACCATTACATGAGATGGACCACACTGTGACAAGAGAGGGGCCAAACAGTGTCAGAGTTCACCAATACCTTCCATTCCTTTCCCACCAAGATAGGTATCAAAGACTTCAAGCGACATTTGGTTCTGAAATACCGTGGGGATCTATATAGATACATCCAAACTGAAATGGATTTTGTAGACATCTCATCAGTGGGTGTTTCTTATCGATATGCTGTTAAAATCGAGCAGAAATTTAAGCACCAGAACAAATGGGAGTTTGGGTATGCAAATCTACAACAACCAAAGTATGATAGAGAAAACCTTAACAAACAACCTTCTGAAAACCAATCGAAGCCATAGGAAAAGAAGGGTCACAGAAAGACAAAGAAAGACATTGGAAAGTGGTGCGATTTCCACAAAATCCCCTGGCACAACACTAATGAATGTCACTAAAAAAATTCATTAGTGGCCTAGATCAAAGACAAGGAGCCGAACCCTTATTCAAAAAATAATGGGAGAAGACAGATCATCGACAACATCAGGTGGCTTCACTAGGGACGAGAGCTTCGTGTCAACCAACAGTGTTGATTGTCATACGACATCCATCCCTTCAAGGATGAGGTATTGTGTGATGTTTCCCCACTGGATGTTTGTGATGTTCTTTTGGGCCAGCCATATATGTGGAAGCGCCATGCTATTTATGAGTCTCGACCCCATAGTGTCATTGTTACTCTGGAGGGTCATCTCTACATGATACTAGAGGTAGTTCCACCTATTGTCCCACCTAAACAATGTCGCAATGTAATATCTCATACTACAAAATCCAACTTCTTGACAGTATGTTCAAAAGGTGAACAAAAGAACACCACAACCACTGCAATCTCAGTCCAAGCACCTTTTGTCCAACAGAAGCATGTTGATAATATTGAAGCAAAGTGCAGGGATTCCTTCCGCACAAAGTCATATCATGTAGCCAGACTGGTTCAAAAGGTCCAGACCTTCCAACTACAGGTTCATGGAAGCCTTCAATAAGCTAAGCAACACAACTTCTTTAGTAAGGCAAGCAACTCATGAAGATGCAGATTCAACAAATGCTTTTCCCTCTCCCACGGGAACTCAATGTAATGGAGACCATTGCTTCCTAAGGAGGGAGGATTGATCTAGGTGGATATTGGTGGCCACCCACCCATTCCAACTGGCTCAAAACAATTTTCTTGCAACTTACTATTTTTAGCAGTTTTTCAGTTCCTAAACTTCTTAGACCATTTTGAGGGCCTAAATGAAGGTTTTTCGGGATTGAGCCCCCAAAATGAATCTCCTCGACGATACCTTTCCAACAAGCTATCATGCACCCCAAACAGAGATAGTATGCCAAAGTTATGCCCCCGAAAAGTTGATACACCAAACTACCCAAAAAGGGGTCCACAAAACTATTGGTTTTTCATCTTTCAGGGTTAGGGTTTTGGATTTTATTTATGGTAAAAAGGACTTTGGAGCTTCATTGTAACAATCATCTTCTTGTGAATGTGAGTAGCTGTCACATCTCTTCTCAGAGATAAGCTGCCACCATTCTAGCGAGTCTTTCACTCTGTATTCCTATAGTTTTGTACATTTCGTTCATTAATAGAAATTATGTATTACTGTATCTTTATGTTTATGGTTGCATCTCTGATATATTTCTATTATATTATTGGATATTTGAGATATCTCTTTACATTTCTTTATTATATCTCCGCTCTCATTTTGTGCCAAAAATAATCTGGATCAATGTGATTTCGAATCTCTGAACCAATCCTTGTCATTCTGTTGTCTCCCTACACATCTCCAATTCTAAAATACCAATTCCTTGTGATTGTATCCAACGTGTGTATGAATCGGTGCGACCACTGTATCTCTAATTCTCAGCACCATAAAACTCTACATATGTTTATGTGACTCATTGGGTCACCCTCTCCTGTGTATTTCTGCCCACCTTCTGCTTCCTCTGGCCCAAAGCAGATCTGCATAAGTCAATTGCACTATGCCTAGTCCTTGATACCCTTTCTGTGCGTGACCGACAATCTAGCTGGGTTTGCTTTTAAGATGACATCCAATGCTAAAAGCCTCTATTGTTCAAGTACCTGTAACTCGAATGCTTTTAAAAACAAACTAATCTCAGTTAGTCCATTGTACCTAGGTGGGTCATATAGTTCTGTGCCAATCCAATGCAAGGATCAGTTTATACGCACACATATTCTAATTGATACTTCATTCATTCTCTGTTGTCAATTCTCTAGACCAACTTCTAAATCTGATGTGCATGGACTAATACTTCTCCAACTGAGTGCGCCATCTATTGTTGGGTCGACATAATCCTTTATCCGCGTAGTCAGATTATATAAATTGTCCATGTCATTTGCTCTTACTGACTCTGTGTATCTCTTCCCTTCTTATGGGACCAAAGGTGCAATAACCTTTAGATCCCCAACCTCGAAGATCATCTCCCTTCTTTTCAAGTTAATAATTGTTTGGTTATCAACCGCCCATTCCAATCCCATTAAAGTTGGATATGGTTGACTATCATCTACGATCTTAATAAATTCAAAGTCTGCCATGTTGCGCACCCCATCTATGTTCACAGGTACTCCCGTTAGTCGCCAAATCAGGACTATCTTATGCTAATTCGCGAGCCTTAACTAAACACGGGACCATATTAGTTCAGGTTCTCCCATCATATCCCATGTCTTCTTAGGTAGCACATTCACATCCAATCCTAAGTCTAGGATAACATTATCCACATCATATTCCCCAGTTTGCGCATTAAGCTTGAATTCCCCATTGGTTCTCTTCCTGCGCAGTGCCTGATTTACCATTCACTGTGTGACAAGGGTGTCCCTCCCTTTTGCGCAATGATCCATTATGTTGCATAATATATTGAGTGCAGTTCTATCCTTCATCGGTTCTACACAACTCTTTAAGAATTCAGTTAGTGTACTTACTTGTGAACTTGACTTTTCAGGTATCGCTAGGTCTTTTAAATGAGGTAGCGATGATGTGGACACTTCCCCACGTGGTTCAAGCATTTCCTTATGTGTGCTATGATATGTCTCTTTTTCCTATTGTGAGTTGAATGTTGGCATATGCCCCACTGACTTTCGTACCCATTGCTCCATTTGGTTCCCTTGAGTTCCCATATCTATGCCTCTCTGAGCTCCTCCACGAGTAGCAACTATGATTTTTGGTCCTTCACTGCATCTTTCGACTGATATCATCGACACATTCTGGTTCTGATGTTGATTTTGGTTTGGGTTGCCTCTAGGTTGCCATATCACAACTAGTTGGGGACAGTCCTCTATTGCGTGATCCAATGCTCTTTAATATGTGCATGTGGTACACGGGTTCTAACAATCTTGGGTAAACTATCCAGGTTGATTACAGTTATAGCAGATAATCGAGCCTCTTCCTCCTCTACCGAAATTCCCTCCACCTCGGCCTCTGCCAAAATTTGTTTTGTTTCCCTGATTAAACCCTCACTGACTATTATACTGCCCATTATTCCCATCTGTGTCGGTATTCTCTTCCTGGATCTTGTATATATTTGATGTGTTCTCTCTTAGTAAGTCGAACGCGCGACAATCCTTCTTTTCATGCCCTACCAACTTGCAAAAATTACAAAACAAATTCTTTGGGGTACTCTGATATTTCTGGATTAATGGACACTAAGTGGGATGATGGCCCCATTTCATACAGATCTTGCAGTATCCCCGTCGAGTAGTGGATTAGGCACTCCAGCTGCCAAATACTGCACAAATGTTGGGAATTCATCCTTCCGATGACCTTTCGTCTGACACTTCATACACCAAACTTGTTCTCGTTTTTCCCTTCCCTTGGTGAGCTCGACCAACTGGATTGTTAATTCAACCAACTGCGTCTAAACATGTGTCATTCCTCTCGTATCTCTTACTGGCAATGCTTCTAGTTTCATTGAAATCTCGAGTGCCTCGGGCTGCAATGTAACCTTTTGTTGAATCAAGGGCCTTTGAATGTGTGGTAGAAGTCTAGTAATAAACCACTCTTGACGTTGTTGATCCGGGATTTAGAACATCATTCTCCCCATTACATCCTTAATGCGTCGATCGTAAACCCATACAGACTCTGTTTGTACCTATTTGATCTCTTTTAGTTCGATGATGTACTGCGACTCTGACTTTGGCATTTTGAACTCCTTTAATAGCGCTTGCTTTATCTCTGCCAAGGTCATGGCCTGTCTCGTAGGCGTAATGCTTTGTAATTTCATATACCATACCAACGCACGACCTCTAAATGTTGTTGCTAACTACACAATTTTTACAACATCATCTTGTATGTTTTTAGCGGCCCAAACTATTTCGCAGACAAACAAATATTGTTTTGGATCCTCTGATCATACTCCTTTGAATTTAGGAAGTGTAAATGTATTCTCTATTCCCACCATGTTGGTTTGGGTATTCCCTCCTCTCGGTGATGTTGGTGGACTCTGATTTTGTCTCATTGTACTACTCCCACTATTCTAATTACTACTACTCTGTAATCCTTGACTAACAATGATAGCTTTTCACAAGTATTCAATTGTTATCTTTGACTGTGGTGACGCACATGGGGTCGTGGATTCAACATAGGATCCTGTCTGATTAGGACTTATGGGTTCCTCCATTACTAGACTGGATTGAGACTCTTCTTCTTTTCCTCCTCTATATACTATCTTCACGATTCAGATCTATGCACAAGGTTCACTTTCTTTCAGCTCACTGTGTTTCTCTTCTCTCCCAACCCCAGTCTTTTGCCTCTTACACCTTCTTCCTTTGCGCAATCGTCCAAAACCATACTCTTCCTCTGGTATGTTGCCTTCTTGCATCCTTAGTCTCTTCCTTTCTTGTTCATTGCTTCCTTCCTCAAACGATTCCCTATCATCCTCTGGCTCCCCCTTTTTTTTCCCATGAAAAATTAACTCAATTTTATATAGTGTATAAAATCTTTTACATCACAGTAACAAACAACCAGTCTAATACAAAATGAACAGGAATAATCTCAATGAGTGCGGTCCGGCAGCAACGAGAGGACATATTGGTCCACGTCGACAGAAATGACATCAAGGACGTTGACCGTCCCATAGAGAGAGCACGAACCAATCCTGGACGCCAATCACCACCTCCAGCCAACGACGGGCAGATGATCCGATGATGTGGCAAAGTCAACTCCATGAGCAGAGAAGAGAGTTGACGGAGGGATACACCATCCGGTAGTCGACATACACGTCAAACACGTCGACATACACAACAGGTAGATGACCAGAGACGCCTCCACCAACCTCCTGGCAGCAACGGACGGATATACAGTGGGAGTAACAGTGTACAACGCCGCATCACAGAGAAGGAAGGAGGCCGTTGGAATCATCACCCACCAGTCCACCGAGACAGCAACTATTCTAACGGCCAATACAATAAACACCGAACCCGGTCTGAACCAGAACACAGCTGGTTGGATACCCAATGCTAGTCCAAGCTGAGAGCCTGGTCATGATTCAAAAAGGTTAAGAGTAGTGGTGGGACTCTCCTGGCCATTGTCGCAGTGTAGTAAGTAGAGTCTGCCCACTTCATGATTGAGATCTCTTTTGGATAGAGCATCCCCCTCGAATTAAATGATCTGGGAAGATGTCGGAAGGAGATGTCGGAGAAGGAGCTAGCCAACAGTTGAGTTTTGAGTTTCCATCCTTCCACATGGCTCGAATGGAGATCACATTTGCGATTGATCCAGTCAATGATGACTTTGGAGTCACCAATGACCTGGAAATGATCAAGAGACCAATAAGAGGCGAGCAGGAGAGTCACCCAAAGACCAAGCAGTTCGGCCTTTGTATTGGAGCCCCTTCCACAACAAATGTACCACTTGGTTGTTCGCTCTGGATGCATCTTGAAGATGCCTCCCGCACCACTGCAGAGGCCTGTGGATTTGGCCGCTCCGTCAAAAAAAGCCACTGTGTGGCCAGCAGGCAAGGTGAGATCAACCGAATAGTGGAGAATCGGCTTGATAGAGGTCTGCTGCTAGTTGAAGGAAGATAGTATTCTGTAGCAAACTGCCCGATAGGAAGGAGAGATGTCTTCAAATAAAGTCTTATTCCGTTCAATCCACAAGTGCCAGCAAACATAAATTGCCAGAGTAGGGGGCGTTTCCAAGTCAAAAGTCCAGGTGGAAAAACACTCCGGGAAGGAGGCACCAGTCCAATGGAAAGGAAGAGAAAGCTGCTGTAAAATGTGTAGCCATACAGTCTGGGCAAAATTGCAGTGTAAAAACAGATGGTGAATATCCTCCGAGCCTTCTCTGCACAAAACACAATGCCCTGGACCATATCTACCTTTCCTTTGAAGATTCGCCCAGGTGAGGAGTTTGTCGCTGGCCCCAAGCCAAAGAAATAATTTGTATTTAATGGGGATCTGCCAGGACCAGATTCGAGTTAGCCAGGTTGGCTGGACCATCCCCCTGTCTGTAAGAAGGGCTGTATACACATTTTTAGCTGTGACGGAGCCAGAGCCATCGCCCCCAACCCAGGTGAGGGTGTCACGACCATCTGTGAGGGAAAGACCCAAACATTGAAGAGCAGTCGTGTAGGAGTCTAACTCCGTTGCCAGGGGTCCTTCTAGGGCTCCCCCTATGTGTGCAAAGCCCCTTTAGCCATTGTAATTTATAATCATCATGTGATTTTCACATAACAACGTCTTTATCCACGTATTTAATGATTTCAGGAACCTACCGCACGGTCCTTTGAAAAAATTTCTTTCTGCAACACTGTATGATTTAATGCAATGTACTACAAATTTTGTAATATAACCCCCTAATACACTATCTAACCAAAAATCAATTGGTCGAGTAGTTGGGTTACTTACCAAATTCAACTTCTTTATCAATTCAGGAGTCGAATTCTTAGGTGTTGCAACACTAAATCTTCTTGTCTTCTCGACCAATATTTCTAGCCACTCCGTCAAAACTTATGGGAATTAACCAAAGAAAATCTCATGTATGTCCATGAACAAATACTTTTGCATCCATTGTTTGTTACTCATCCGAGGGTTCCTGTTATCTTGTCGCGTGAATTCCTATTTTTTTCGTTTCATCTAGTCTATGATATCCTTCTTAGTCGGCCTCCAAAACATTCCCTTAATCGCAATGTCCCGGTCCCGACAAAAAAAACATTTGTTGGGATAGCCTAGTCCGTGCACGCGTTGTAAGACCCAAGGTTCGGTTAAACTATGACCAACAAACCCTCAAGACACCGGCCCTTTCGACATCACCTGCTTGCGCGGATGAAGTCTCACCCGAGGTATCTACTGGGACTGCAAGAACCAGTTTTTTACAGTAGTAAGGGAAAGGGAGGCAGAGGTGCGAATCATTGTTCCTTATCCTCTAGCTTAAGTATGTTCTTGATTATTTCCTAGATCATCATAACCATACATGTACATTACACCATAATTGATCCATAGACTAACTCTATTCTCTGAAGAATATCATCATTCATAAATGTATAGAAACAAGTAAAAGAAGCATAAGACACAATATCCTCTCTAAACAATTCTTTATTCATCTTCTTTCTTACTAACTATCTATTACATTCATGATCTTTTGATAACATTGATTCCCTTCTACGCACCCTAATCTCCCAATCCCGCTACATATTTATACCCAAAATCTAGGCTTAAAACCCTATTATTATCTATCCCAAAATAACCCATTACAATGCATGGCATAACTAGCTTCAGTTAACTGGTTGTTTGCCTTCTTTTACTCCTCGTTCTTTATACAACTTTTCTGTTGTTCTTCTATTTATGGAAAGTCGCACTGTCGTCCTTTTGCGCTTCCTTCTCTCGCTCGCTTTCTTTATCCTTCTGTCTGTGCACTAGCTGCATCCTTCTGTGCCCTTCTGCGCGATTCCTTCCTTCTGTGCGATTTCCTCCTTTTGCGCCCTTTCTTCCTTCTGCGCCCTTTCTTCCTTCTGCGCCCTTTCTTTATACTTAGGGTTTTCTCCAAAATTATATTCAAAACTTCCTGTCCAACAATCTACATGAGCAATGTTTAGTTGTCTCTGATAAAAATGAGATGTGGAATGTTATATAACATGTTTTGATATGCCATTGGTTCCTCGTAAAGGTTTTCGAATAATTGGAAAGATAAGGTGAGTATATATTGGAAGTCTTATGACCTGGAACTATTGATGTTTTGGTAGTTATGGGAGGTATTTCCTCCGGGACAACTTTTCTTAGAGAAGAAGAAGATTCCAAGAAGTCAAGGAAGACCATTGAATAGTTGAAGAACACCTCAGAAAAGAATAAAGTGAAATAAAAGACCACATAAGAGAAGTCGGCCTACAAGAAATAAAAATAAAGTGGAAATATAATTGCTAGGAAGAGAAGTCGGCCCACAGAAATAACAAAGACCTAGAATAAGAAGTCGGCCCCAGACATGCACCTCGATTAGTATAAATACAATTTTGGGTCAATTCATTTGTACAGTCAAACGGTTCTCCTTCCGCAGTGCGCACTGGGCAGTTGCAGTTGCAAATATTTCTCTATTTATGGTCTCTGGTTCTCTTAGAGAATGCGCCCCACTTGGGGAAGGATATTCTTGGTGGCTTTGGGTGATTTCTCTTGTGTGCTACCTCTGGAGGAGTTGCACTAAGGTTGTGTGTTGTTGCTCAGTTACTTTGTGCTAGTTATCAATAACTATTGCAGTTGCAGTTACTAGTTACCAGTGGCACCAACTCTATGGTGCGAGTTCTAGTGATGCGCCTATCTTGGTGCCAACTCTATGGTGTGTTGTCTTGGTACTAGGTCTATGGTGTTGATTAGTAGGGTTTGACAAGAATAAGTATAAGTATTTGTTATCAGGGTTCTTCATTGTTGGTTTGCTCTTGTGATTAGAGCTTGTTCATGGTTGAATTGGAATATTCTCTCTAAGAAAAGTTGATTGAGTTATTTCCTCAAATTTGGTGTTTTCCTAGGATAAATCTTTCTGTCTTCTTGTGCTTGTTTATCTACTACTTATATATTTCAGTATATGATTATTGAATGTTAAAAGAAGTTAAAAATGCTATGTTAAATCTAATGTTAACGAAACTAATGAAAATCTAACAAGAACCACCCAACCTTTGGGTTGTTGCTATGTTATTTGTTGCCCTCACTGCATTAGCTTGTTTATGGAAGAAGTTGGTATTTTTATCTCTTGGTTGGAGTGAGAGGCTTATGGATTTAAGCCTCCAATATTCGTCTTAATGTCTTTGTGTTGCCAATAGCTTATTGTTTGTTGTACATTCTTGGGTTGCACATTATGGAGTGAGTCCTTCCTCCTCTACCGTGATTAGATTATTTGTAGGTCTTCCTTAACCTATTTCCTTTCTCATGAGGGATCAATTTTTATTCTCCTTAGCCCATCATTTGAAGAAAGTTTCAAGTCCTCCCGCCCCCAAAAATGACAAAGACCCCATTACTTCCAATGACCACATTGATTGGAATTGTTGTTGCATGTCTCGAGAGAATGGCATTAGACTATACCTAAATCATATTGGGACCAAATCTCGCACTTCTTCTATCGCCAATTTAACATGTTTGTGATCAAACAAAATATAAGGGATGATAGTTGCCACTAGTTTGGTAGAGTCTTGGACAATAAATATATCAAGTTGTTCTATAATGTGACATGACCTTATTTTAGTATTGCTCCATGTGAATAAATCTATATTGGGTTTGATGTCCATTGGGCCTTAATTGGACATCGGGTCTTCAATTTGTTTCCTAAACGAATCTCTTATATAGGACACTCCTTTTTTATATAGTGCCACCCATTACTAGGTTCATATCTCCAATTTTGACCTTGTTTTCAAGGATCATGTGGATTGTCGAAGTAAGTAACGAGTATCAACATCCTTTCTTTCTTGCCCAACTATTTGGGGTGTGTATTATTGCTAATTGCATTTTCACAACCACTTGCAGATCTGTGAACTCATTGGTGATCTAATGAACCCCTAAAGTGGATGTCTCAAGGTAGAATTCGAGTGGATCCTATAATGTTACAACCCCTCATGAAACCCCTCTCAAAGGCATAGCCATACAATCATTTTTGTTCCAAATTTTATGTTCAATTTCTGATAGTGCTTGTTTTTTTACTTTATATTCTCAAATCAAAAGTACATCCAACTTTTTTACTTTTATTTGTGTTCATAGGTGACCTCACTTTACCTTCCTAGTCATTGCAATTCCAGGGTGGGATTTCATTGCTTACTAGTGTTTGGTTAAGATTCTTATGAGAAAGCTTGATGTAGAGTGGTATACAACCCCAAAAGCTTTGTTTTTTCTTGTTTATGTTTGTTTGACATCTTTGTTAGGGAGTCTCCCTCTTGATTTCCCCATCTTCGGGCCTTCTATTTTTTCATCTCCCCATTTTACCTGTAATTTGTTTATTGTTGAGATCACCTCGATCTTTATCTTCTTATTCATTTTTTTTTGTGGGTCACCAAGGATTCAAGCATTTTTGGGTGATCCATGAACTAACCGCCTCTTGATATTTATGGAATTTGCTTTGTTTCACAACCATCTTTACTGATATTTGGAGTGCCCTCGTTCCTAAGGCTCTCGACATGGGCATCTAAACTTTCCATCTCAACATAGTTTTTTTCCCATGGGAATTCTCTGAAGCGTATGCGTGGTTCCCCACCTATTTCCTTTTTGGTAATTGGCTCCTCTCGATCTACCATTTGAAGTGCATCATAGCTATTTTACACAATTGTTTAGGTTTCAAGTGTTTTTGAAGGTTGATAGGTATGTTGATTCTACGTTGGTTTGTGACTTCCACTAGTTTGAAAGGGTTGTTGTTCCCCTGCTTTGTTTTGATCCCCTTATTTCACTAGGTTCTTCTTACATTCCTTGATAAAATATTCATATTTGTGACATTTAAAAAGACAATTGCTCATAATTGTCCACCTCTCCAAATTCAAGTGAATTGCTTTGGGAAACCCTTTCTCCAAGTCTACCTTAACATAGCTTATTGCACAATAATATTGGTTTTCCCAAGGGGTACCTTGATTTATATATTTTCCTAGTCTATCTTCAATGGCTTCCAACTTTGTAGAGTCATCCCAAAATACCAAAGGGAGGTGTGGGAGATGCACCCATATTGAAATGGAGATCAAGGTGTCACATTCCAGATTAAAGTGTAATGTCCACTTGTTTAGGTACATTCCACGAAGTCCCATAAAGTAAGACATGCTTACGAATATGAGGACCATATCCTCTCACTTGGAACATAAATGCATAATAACTTTGATCTCACACACAATATGTTAGTTTCCCTTTAACGAGTGGAACCCAATGAATGGTGATCCAATTTTCCATTGATTTTGAGGATGACTAGAGTCCTATAAAAATCCCACGAGTGCCCTTTGTGCAAATATTGAGGCTTTGTGTTTGGGGATTTTTTTAAGCTTGTTGACAAATCCTCCTCCTCAAGATCGACTTATCTTATCTTTCGATGAAGCTTCCACAACCAACTACCTGAAAGTCCTCTCTCTCAAGGCAAATGAAGAACCATATCGTTCCATTGCCACTCAATGATCAATTAACTTCAAATTATCATATGTTGTGTTTTTTTAACGTAATTTATAGCGAGACATGTAATGTTTCTACATATTTTACTCATTTACTTGCATTTTACAATGTTTCCACTCTAATATTAGTTTACACAATTCTAGGCAAAAATAAATGAATTAACATCATAATGACATTTGAACGTTTGACCTTCAAGAAAGAAACACATGCTCTTAACCATTAGACCCACTCAAGCTGTATCTAGTAGGCAAACATCACTAATAAAAGTAAAAGACAAACTTTTATGCTGATTAATAAACATTTTTTATTCAAAGTAAGAAAAAGTTTACACTCTTTAGGATTATTAACCTACCCTATATTGATACAATTTCAAACCATTAACCTGCCTATATTGATACGATCACAAAACATCAAGGCTTTATGAGGAGGTTAAAGTCAAAATCAGAACGTCAGCTGGTATCTCCGAAAGTTTTAGGAGTGATATAGGGGTCAAGCAAGGGTGCCCATTGTCCCCTACCCTTTTTGGTTTGTATATAGACAAACTTGAAGAGTGGTTAAACTTGTAGGAGGGTGATGGTGCTCTTTTGGGCGAGTTTGTGATAAGGATTCTCTTGTATGCAGATGACCTTATTCTGATTGCTAAATCTGCTCCTGGGTTGCAATAGCACTTAATTTCCCTTGAGCCCTTTTGTAGTACAGTGGGGATGCAAGTCAATACTAGCAAGACGAAAGTGGTAGTTTTTTCTAGCAAAAGAAAACAAAAGCATAATCAACACAAGTTCTACTTTGAAGGCAACACTCTTGATGAAGTGACAGATTAGAAATACCTCGGAATTGACTTCAACAAAAATCTATGTTGGGAAGGTTGTAGAAAGGAAAGAACCGTGGGAGGTTGGAAAACATTCTATGCTTTCCAAAATAGGTGCAGAGAGGCAGAGCTATGGGATTGGAAGACTATGCAAACTCTCTTTAGGCTTTTAGTGATCCCGGTGGTTCTCTATGGTTGTGAAGTGTGGGCCAGTAGTACATATGACTTACAGTGGAAGCAAATTGAGAAGATTAAAAAATGCTTGATTACAAACAAGTTTAAAATTAAAAGTTTAGTTCCTTATGATATCATGCTGAGTGAAATGGGGGCTGCTCCTATTGATGCAATTGCTATGGTGCGTCTCATAAAATATCTAAAAAATTGAGCAAATGGAAGACAGTCGGTGGCCTAAGGTCATCTTCAATGACATATCGTGCAAAAGAAAGAAGACGTGGATGCGGCAAAATATTAAATGGCTTAGTAAATGAAATATTCACTTGAACAGGTGCCCTACAAACAGTAAAGAGATAAAGGCTTTTGTTATCGATACGTTCCACAAGTGATCCTGGGATAAAGGGTTAGGGAGAAAGAAAAAGTATTATATTGAAGAGTTTAACCCCACTTACAACCACCATAAAAAAGCGTACATAGGGGCCAATATATCTTGGAGAGCCAAAATGCTTATTGCCCAATTAAGAACCAATTCCCATCAACTCCGTTGTGAAACCGAGGGTTGGAAAAGACCAAAGGAGGCTTGGGAAGAAATGGTGTGTATGTTCTGCAACTCCGGAAAAGTGAAAATAGAAAAAACATTTCATTTTAGAGTGTGAAGCTTTCAAAGACAACAAGGACAATTATGTAAGTATCTTGACATCTAGCTCTTGGAATGATTTATTCAATGAGAGAACAATGGAGAATGTGGGAGAGCTCATCATCAAGCTGAACATGAAAATCATTGAAATAACTTGAAATGCAGAAATTAATGTATGAGAAGTATGTCCCATAGGCTATTGTTAGCCTTGTGAACTTTAAAATTTCTTTCTTTTAAGCTGTCTTGAATTGGTTGTTAACCTATCTGATAAAAACGAGTTTTTAGGTAGTAAAAACAAATTTAAAATCAATAATAAATCGTACAATCATATAAATACTTCAAATACCCACCAAAATTATCAATTTTTAATTAAAAAAATATTTATTAAAATGGAGAAAACTAAATATTTGAATATTCGAGCGAAGTTTACGTAGAAGAGGGAGAAGGGGGTGAAAAGAAACAGAAGAGCAGTAATTGAGGAATTTGGGTAGAAGAGGGAGGAAATCGCATAGACGAGGAAGGACGAAGAGAAGGGGTAGAAGAGGGGGACGAAGAGAAGGGCCAGAAGAGCAGCAAATGGAGGAAATCCAACAAAAATTGACAGTATTGAACTACCCGAGGGCTAATGTGCCCGCCCAATCTCTTCTCTTTGCTGGGATGGAGCGATATGCGTTGCTGGAGTGGTTGTTTTTCAGGTTAGTTAGTTTTAGTTAACCGAGTTATGGCGCGCTTTTGTAATCATAATTATTAATATTTTCATGGGCGCTGCTTGGTATCAATCTCATGGAAGAGCACAATCAAACTTAGATTCCAATTCATGTGCAGAATTCTGAGTAGAGGGTAAATACAATCTGTATATGGTCTGGGGGGTTTAAGGCCTTCTTAATTGTCAGTACCTGCATACTCTGCTTAATTATAGGTGAAAACATCAACATATTCAGCTGAATGTGAATGCCATTTATTGCAGGCTTCTAGGGGAAAAGTCACCCTTCACGCAGCAGAATTTGCAAGGTGATGGCATGGACCGTGATGAAGAGGCAGCTCGGATTCAATGTATTAATTTTCTCCTTCCCCCTTTTCAAATAAAATTGGGAATGTAGTCAGCTACACTTAATTATACTATCAGTCATGGGCATCTCTCTCTCTGGTTAAGGAGAATGTCTCTGGCATAAAAAAATGATGCGATGCATATCTATTTATAAAATTGGTATGATCTTATATGCTCAAATGCAAACCTAGAAATATAAGGTCAGCTAAAGTGATCAAAGGAATAATGCCGATGTTTTTCTTTATTTTTTTGTTAATATGGAGACCTATAGATCTTTTGCGATACCTTAAAACAAAGCCTGAGAGGAAATAGTCACCTATACTAAAAAGGACGCTATAAAAATCTTAGTATAGATATTTATCCATATTAAGGATCAATTGGTAAAGTCCTGCTTCCTGCCTCGATGCCATGGGTTAGATCCTTGATAGGGTTTTTTTGTTATTCTTACGGCCATATGTTCCATCCTGTAAGATAGCGTGATAAGCTCACAATACTCTTTTGGACAAACATTCCAATTAAAATCAATTTTATCCTTTTGGAGTAATTTGATTCTTTCTTTCTTGATACAGATCTGGCAGAAATTGCAAAATTCTTGGGCATCACGCCAACAGTTGATACAGAAGCCATCCAGGTAAGTGGACTCCAAGTATTTGTTACAATCACAATTGATCTGATACTTCTTTCCCTTCTCGAGTAACTTAAAAGCATCCTAACAATCCTCATTGTTCAACATTTTTTATAATCTTTATTTAAAAATCTGAGTTTGGTAGATAATATTTAGGAAAATGGACATATAAAGGCTTGCTTTGACACTAGAGACATTTATTTTGGCATTCGGCTTCTTGTGCACTCCGAGCATCTGCTTCTAGTGCACTCTGAGCATCTGATATTTTCTATGGAGAGAGTTGAAAATCCTTCACATTTCAAGTTTTTCTTTCTTAAAAGTTAAAATTCAGCTTCCAGAGCCTAAAATTATTCCAGCCTGCTATGATGCTTGCCAATGCAATTTTTACGTTGTACTACAAAAGTACCCTGGTTTACTGTTGCTTCATGAACCGTTTTTTCCCAGAAAAGTGCATTGTATATTACATTGAATAGTAAATAAGCTTACATCAAATGTTACATGAACAAGCTAAGGAACTGTTTTTGTAGCACTCTTTCTTACATAAGCAAAAATAGCCAGTATGCCACCTTTAGCCCAAACTTTAAAGAATTGACATTTGTCATGAAGATACGTAGCCTATCTGGGATCTCAGCGGTTATCTCAGCTTTGAAGGCTCAGATTGTCCCCAGGATAAGCTTAATAGAGTCATTGAATTTGGCCCTAGAACTCCTTGTCGAAAGGAAAGAGAGGCCTGTCTGCTGGATGGTGCTTGAAACCAAGGCTGTGGGGGAGTGCCCCCCC
>ML776587.1:1460531-1482048 GCA_009831015.1 Picea engelmannii | reverse complement strand
AATTAGGCTTAATTTATCGTTTAGCCTTAATTCCTCCTTATTCCTCCATCTGGTTCCCTGTTTGTGCCTGACTATAGTCTACGGGAACATATAGACTACTAAGTCACTCCCTGCTGGCCTAATCTTGGGGATGAGACATCACAAAGAACAACTAGAATAAAAAGACAAGATCATTGGAAATTTGGAAGCAGAGATTGTCACATTAAGAAATGATCTTCAAAAGTTTTGGATGACATTATCAACAGTAAAAAATCTCATTATGACAAGTCCGGACTTGGATACAATCAGTTAGAAAAATGATCAAGCTCCAAAACAACAGAGCAAGAAACATATCCAAAAAGCTATGCAGAAACAATCAAGTGGGATAAGAAGATCTACAAGGAAGATTACAGGGACACTCCTCCACTGAGAAGATTCAGATTTTAGAATCAACAACCGACAGATAGGCCTTAGGAAGAAGAAGAATTTATAGAAGTACCTCCTTTTAGAAGATTTTCAACTCCCAGGTATCAAACTATCTTTTTTGGTTCATGTTCTGCATGTAATAATTTTGGACATAAAGCTGTGAATTGCAGAGCTAACAACAGGAACACAAACAACTTTGAAAGTCATACACAAAGGGGTTATCCAAGAAGGCCTACTGAAACACAGAGAATAAGTTACAACAGGTTTGCATCTTTGAGCATTGAAGTGGAATGTTACAAATGTAACAATTTTGGACACATGGCCAAAGATTGCAGAATGACAGTCCCTCCTAGAGAACCGCAATAGAATAACAACAGTTACAGACAGGAACCTCAGAAAAGGACATGGATAATAAAGCAGGACCAGTATAAGAATGAAGAATGCACACTCGCTCTACAAGCTAAGCAGAAGAAACGTGGTTGGTATGTTGACAGTGGGTGTTCAAAACACATGACAGGTGATAGAGACATGTTTCTTACATTACGAAATCAAAGAGATGGATCAGTCTCTTCGAAAATGATGATTCAACCAAAATCATTGGAAAAGGCACAGTCATAATTGGGAACAAGAATACAAAGGCAGAAAATGTTCTACTAGTAGAAGATATGAAACATAATTTTCTAAGTGTGAGTCAAATGTGTGACCAAGGTCATAAAGTTACTTTCGATTCACAAAAGTGTGAGATAAGAAAAGAAGGTTCAGGAAAATTGATTGCTACAGCTGCGAGAACTTCAAGCAACATATATGTGTTAAGTGAAATTGGAAATGAAAAGTGTTGTCTAGGAAAGGAAGATGAAAGTTGGCTATGGCACAAAAGAATGTGTCACATACATTTTGATAACCTTGTCAAAGTCAGCAAAAGAGAAGCAGCCAGAGAAATGCCCCAAATCACGAAACCAACCAACACTTTATGCAAGTATTGTCAACAAGGAAAGCAAACAAAGACCAGGTTCAAATCAAAGTAATATTCAACGACAAGACCACTAGAAATTGTGCATATTGATCTAGTTGGACCAACTACAACAAAGGGCTTAAAAGGTGAGAAATACTTTATGTTATTAGTTGATGATTATACAAGAATGACTGTAGTTTTCTTTCTCAAGAATAAGTCAGAAGCTTTTGAAAACTTCAAGATCTACAAGGAAATGGTTGAAAATGAAATGGATTCCAAAATTAAATGCTTGAGATCTGATAATGGAGGAGAGTTCACTTCAAAGGAATTTATGGACTACTGCAACAGTCATGGAATAAAAAGACAATTCTCCGTTGCTAGAACACTTCAACAAAATGGAGTTGCTGAAAGAAAAAACATGACAATACAAGAAATGGCTCGAACAATGCTAATGGATTCCAAATTGACGGATATATTTTGACTACAGACAGTGCATACATCAGTGCACATTCAAAACAGAGTAATGCTCAGAAACAACACTGACAAAACTCCCTACGAGCTATGGAAAGGAAGACCAGCAAATGTGAAACACTTCAGAGTTTTGGAAGCAAATGCTACATCAAAAGAGAAGATGGAAAAATGAGAAAGTTTGACTCTCGTGTGGACAAAGGAGTACTTGTTGGTTACTCAAGTACAAGGAAAGCATATAAGTGTTACAATCTGAGATTGAACAAAGTTGTAGAAAGCATCAACGTAACAATTGATGAAATAGGCAGACCAGAATCAAAGGAAGAAGAAAATGAATCAATGGAACAACTTTTCGAAGAAGAAGCAGAAGATGAAAAGGAAGTAGAAGAGGAAGATGAAGAGAATCCGACAGAAGCAGAAGAACAAGTTCAACAAGTGCTTCCAAAGACACCTAGCAGACGAGTACAGAAGATTCATCATTCAGATCAGATTATCGGAAACATAGACGCAAGAGTTGAGACTAGAAAAAGAATCCGTTCAATAGAACAAACACACCTAGCACTCACATCTACGATTGAACCAACCTATTTTGAAGAGGCCAACAAGGATGAATTTTGGAACAAGGCCATGGATGTAGAATTGGATCAAATGGAGAAAAATGACACTTGGGAATTGGTTCCAAGACCAAAGGATAAGAATGTGATCGACACAAAGTGGGTATATAGGAATAAATTGAACGAATATGGACAGGTTACAAGGAACAAAGCTAGATTGGTATGTAAAGGATATGCACAAGTTGAAGGAATCGACTTTGAAGAGACATTTGCCCCAGTTGCTAGAATGGAAGCAATTCGATTGCTTTTAACTTATGCATGCTCCAAAAATATTAAAGTGTATCAGATGGACGTAAAATCAACTTTTCTGAATGTTGAACTTGAAGAAGAAGTCTACATTGAACAACCAGAAGGATTTCAATTGTCAGAGAATGCAAACTATGTGTGCAAATTAATGAAGGCCTTGTATGGTCTAAAACAGGCTCCTAGAGCATGGTACTCTAGACTGGATAAATATCTACAACAAGCAGGGTTTAGAAAAGGAAGTGCAAACAACAACCTTTACATCAAGGTAAGTCAAGGTAATATTTTATTAATTGAAGTTTATGTTGATGATATTATTTTTGGTAGTGATGATGACAAGTTAATCCAGAAATAAAACTCGATACTTTGCAGATGGTGAAAATGAATTCAAATTCGAAGTGTTTTATTCACATAAGATGCATTGATTCTAATATATCTTTATTGACGACAAATTTATTAACTTTAATGGAAAAGTCTACTTGGCGATCTGCAATCTATGTTAAAAATCATTACCGTTAATTAGTCATAAATGCCATTAATATTCGATGTTTCGTGTAGGGGAGTTTTAGATGAGACAGAGTGAGAATTTTCCGAATCCTGAACTTGCGAAGGTTAATTCCTGAATAATCGCTTTTAAAACCTTAATTAATCATGTTTAAAAAAATGTGTTAACTTCAAGTGTTTCGAGAGTTTGGGCTTCAGGAACTTTAAAAGTAGCTTGAAGTGAAATCCATGAAACCCGAAATAACGAAGTGATTAATTATCCGGTAGTCGATTTTAAGTCTTAATTAATCATATTTAACTTTAAGTGTTTCGGAAATTCGGACTTCGGAGAGTTGTGAATTAGTTCTTTGTTATATTTCCGAAGGGTCATCTCCCGTAATGTCGTGTCGCGTATGACGTCATTCTAGATGACGTGTCGTAGATGACGTCATTCTAGATGATGTGTCGAGAAAAGGGAGGTGCCATGTGTTACTTGGAATCGTATGAATCTTCAAATGAAAAAGTCAAAAATGAGTGCCACGTGTCAACTCAGGGATGATACAAAAAATATACGTGTTCTACGACTCGTGTTCTTTAAAGGTTTAGGAAAAGTGATGAACGGACACCTTCGGGTTTTGGGGCTTTTATCGTGAAGACTTATCGAAACGCCCGAAGCGCGAAGCTCCGGAGCGACCTTTAGTGATTTACCTCTTTAACCATCAGGCAGCTCCAAAACTCCAGAAATATTAGGGTCGTTCGATCAAACGGAAAAACTTCATTAACGACGGATATCAAGCACGCCTTGTTACTGATTAACCAGAACTGAATTTGATTTAAAATTCGAAAGTTCTTTTCTAAGTTATCGTTTTGGGAAAGATTATAATTTTATGAAGTGGAGAATGTAAAGTTCAAAAGTTTAGTATTATATGTGTTCCAACAGAGCGAGATAGGATTTTTGGTATTTGTAACATTAGGCTAATATGACATTGGTGACTGCTTATCATTGCAGATTGTTAATATTCACCCGGTGACTCCACTATTGAGGGATTGGGATAGTGTATATATATGAGATGTGGACATATTGATCTAGGGCTCATGAAGCCCTGCATTGGGAGGATACAAGTGTTGTTTTTAAGAGATTCTTCAAGAAATCTTATGAAGCCGTGGTTGAAGAGGATTATCATAGTAAAGAAGATCAAGAACCATATGAGAACTTTCATGTGGATGAAAAGGAAGATGATCACGAGGAAGAATTGGATTTAAAACCTTAGTTGTTGACCCTTCGTAGTATGGATTTCAGATTTGAAAAGGAGGGTCAACAAATCAATGGTAAAGACTTGAATCAACCAGAGTGTTTATTGCCCCTTTCGGAGATGTTGCTGATTGAAATAAAGTCACATGAAGAGCTTTATGAAGCTACATAAATTAGTGAGAAGATAACTTCCTTTGATTATTTCAATCATGATGATGAGGTGGCAGAGTATGAGATGGTTTATGTGCCTCATGTTAATGATGATTGGTACCTTGAATTCCCTATTTATGACATTGATCATGAGGAAGATGAGATGAATTTACAACTTGATTTTTCTAGAAGTAGTGGCATTTATTGAGTAGCAAGAAGAGTTCATTGATTTGCGTGAGGGACAACAGTTGTTCGCTATTGCTGATTTTTCTGGATAACAGGAGGGGCATCCTCTTATTATTGCCGATTTTTTTGAATAGAAGGATGAACACACTAATTTGATAATGATTCCTCAATCTAATTTTATTCAAGCATCTATTTTTGAGCCAAATCATTGCCTAGATTCAAGTAGTTATGTTGACCTAGTTGAGCAGTATATGAAGACTTGTTGTAGAGGTTAACACAACAAAATCTTGGCTTTTCATCATTCTTTCTAGGCAAAAATCATGCATGTTTTGAATTGAATAATCAATGGTACTTGGTTCCTTTGTTTTTTTCTAATCTTTGAGTTACATGTGGAGTCTGGACTCTGGACACATGTTCAAATCAACAGATTTCATGGTTGGCTTCATTGGAGGTTTGATTGCATAAATTAGTTTTGTAGAGTAAGCTGATTGCATCACTAGCTTCATTGGTTGTTAGAGTATGTTGCTCTGGCACGAGTGGTAGCAAGTCCACACAGAAAAAATAAAAAAATAAAAATAATTTAAAAAAGGAAAAAATTGACAAAGAAAAAAGAACCAAAAAAAGTGAAAAAAGAAAGAAAACAGAGTACTGTCATTTACGTTTAGGGTTAGGTTGATAGATCCAATCATATTTTGATTGGATATGTCTTTGGTTTTGGGTAGGTTGAGTCATATTTTGTTATGTCCTTTTCTCCCTAAATTTATCCTCTTATGAACTTATAGGATTACTTCCCAACTTTTCCTTTATGTTTTATTTCCATTCAGCGAGTGGTTTTTGGTCATTAGGTTTTATTTCGGGATGGTGGTTCTTTCAAAGTTATCGAGTTATGTCTTTGTTTTAGGATGAGTCAAAATAAAGTGTTCTCTTGACAATATTTGGTTGCAAAGAGTAGTGAGTCCTATTATGATTTGTTTCAATTGAGTCATTTGATATAATAGTAGCATGGTTTGGAGCCCAAAAGCCTTTATCTTTGGTCTCCATGTTGTGTTGGTAATGGTCAATAGTTCGAGAGTCTATACTTTGGAGATGTATCATATCTGTTACCTTATTTTTGTCCTACATTTATTTTCTTCATGTTGGTTGGAAGGATTCTTTCATTACTTTCCTTCCAACAAATCTTGCCCCATCAAGTACGACACATTTGCTCTAGGATTTAGACGTTGAGTACCTTGGTGTCCGCAAGCCCCATTGACGTTCTACCTTGCATTCCGCATAACTTTTCATCATTGAGTTCTGATTGAATGATTCCTTTCAATGTTCAACTTCAGTGCATTCATTCACATTGATTGGATTGTACTTGTACCTTGGGGCCCATTATCATCATTGGTGGGTTACTTCGTGTCTAGTAGGGATTGACATTAATGGTCCCTAACTAGATAGTTTCTCCCAATGTTGCATGAAGCGGGAGCGTTTTAGGAAGAGGGAGCGTGGGAAGTGTCATTTTCCAAAAATCCTCGGAAGTGAAGCGTCCTGGAAGAATTTGTTATATATATATATATATATTTGTATATATATTGTGTTTATATTCAAAAAAACATGCAGAAAGACAAATTCGCTGCAGAATATATGAAAACATGCATATTTGTACATCAATATAGATAGAAATGGCATCCATAGTACATCGATGATTAATCATTCGAGCATCAACCATCTAGATTCTAGCAATTACAAACTTACAAACCAACATACAAATTTTAAGCCATATTGATATCATAGAAAGTAGACCATAAACTTATGAAATGAATTCAGATATCCAACAACTCTCAACAATAACATGAGTCATGACCAATTAGTTATGTTTACAAAATAGGCCATCTACACCGAAGTATGAAGACCGAAAGGTCCAAAACAATAAAGTTTAAACTGAGCTAGTTGCTAATTACGTTGTCACACTCCTCTTCTGGGATCAATTTTTCTAATGCTTTTATATAACCAGCTTAAACCTTTTGATCTTGGTGTGGTCTTTTCTTTGACCCACCACTAGGTGTTGGTTATGAAAGCCATGATACATGATAGTATTTAGGTGTTAGCACATATGCTAAGGCATGCAGTGGAATATTTAGCATTTCTCACCGTTTTTCCACCTCTACACGAATATGATTATAGAGGTTGACATCTCTAGGCTCAACAAAGTCTTTAATCTACCCTAGCATGCTATCCATTTGCTCATACACCTTCCAAATGATTGGTCGATTTGAATCTGCAAACTTGATCATGTGATAAATTGGCTTGGTGAATTGCAAAACATACCGAAGCTGGGAAGCTTCCTAGGAAGCGTACAAAAGCGCTCAGGAAGCGTCCTTGGAAGCACGCTTCGAAGCATGGAGCTTCCAAAAGACCAGGAAGCGTCCAAATTTGCTCCGAAGCGCGCTTCCGACAAAGCTTCCTGGACACACCCGCTCGGATCAAGCTTTGGGGTTTCGAAGCATGGGGGGGGGGGAAGCTTCCTGCAACACTGGTTTCTCTCTCCCATGGTCGACTTCAATTCATTACCCCATCGTGGAGATTCGTACTTGAGATGGTTTGATTCTAGGTTGTAGCTATGCGGGCATGTCTAGCCTCTATCTAGTGGAGCTTGGAAGCTTGTACATTCAAGCCCTTATATATTGGGATTTCTTATGGTCCAACTTTATAGGTCTTATTCATCTACAATTCTAGGATTCTTAGCGTCTCATAGGGGGACATTGTCCCCTAGATGGAGCCAATGTTTGTTGAGATTTGGGTACCTTGGAAAGTGGGCCCCTCGAATTATTGAGTGTCTAACTCAAAGGGGGAAGTATTTGATCCTCACCACTTTACTTTATGTTATAAAGTTAAAGTGACTTTATTTCACTTAAGTCACAAAGTGACTTTAATAACATAAAGTGACTTAGGAGACTTAAGTCATTTTTGGAGATTTAATTTCCACCATTGATTGGAGTTTGGCCTAGATCTAATCTTGGCCATTGGTTTCCTAGGTTAGCCTAAGGATGAGGCTAAAGGAGGGAAAAGGGGCAAAATGACATTTATTGTTCACTTGAGAGAGTTGAGTGAAGGAGAGGAGAAGAGAAAAAGGGTTTGGAGAAGAGGGAGCACTCTTGAGAGGAGAGGGGCGCAAGAGAGCTTGAGGGAGTATCTTGTGAAGAGAGGCGCATGCTAGTAGGCAAGGGGCGCACTTACTTGTGGAGAGGGGCACATTTGTGGCAAAGGCGCACCAAGCAAGGTGAGAGGGCGCACAAGCTAAGGCAAGAGGGGCGCACTAGAGTAAGGGGCGCACACACCAAAACAAGAGGCTAGCATGCAAGCAAGCAAAGGCAAGCCAAGGGGCGGATTCATCCTAGAAGGGGTGCAAATCCCAAGGAAGGCACATTTCCCAAGGAACTCCAAAGCCAAGTGTTATCCCCACTTTGTGGGATAACTGAGATTATGTCTCAAGGCCCTCAGGTTGCAGATATGGAGTGCCGAGAGACTACATGATCAACAGTATCCATTTGCACAGATGGAGACCCTTCTCACCACCAGAGAGGTCATAAAGTTTTAGATGGCATCCACCACATCAGCTGGCTTTCGAGAGGCAATGGGCCTTGGTCCTTGACGTACAAGTCAGGTATTATGGTGAGTGTCATTTCAATATTTGAGGCATTTGAGTATTTTGTATCTTAGACTGCTTTAGATTTCATGACATATGCTTGGACATTATGCCTTTTGCCCTGTTTCAACTTGGTGGTTGACATTGTGCCCTAGTAAGTGGTCTTCCTTGAGAATGGGTTTGCTACTAGGAACTTCCTTGAAGAGCCATTGTACCATTTCTGACCATACTTACCACTTTCCATCACTAAAACCCCCCATTTCCTTATCTCTTGGGATTTTAGGGTGTATTGACCCAAGAAGGGGTTGTCCCTCATTCTATGGGAAGAAGGGGCTGAAGGCCCAGAGGGAGTGCTGTTGAATAAAAGATAAAATCCTATATATAAACCTTCCAAATGCTTTGCCCAGGGAATCCCCCAAGAAAGCAATAAAATGCCTATCTGTACGAAAAGGGGGACCCACAAGAATAATGATTAAGAATGCTTAAAGGGTTAGTTGGAGGATAGGAGGTCTCATCACATGTTGGCCTATCATGATCATGGATATCTAGTGGTATGACATTACCATCATCTGGTCACCAAGCCAGGGTAATGGCTCTCAGTTGCATGGCTGAGAGAAAGGGGGTCTCATCACGAGCCAACTTTCTCATTTCCACTAGGTATTTGTGAGTGACATTGTCATTATGTGGACACCACGCCAGGACAGTGGCCTTCAACTTGTCCCTAAATTTTGAAAGAAACAAAGAATGGCAAAACGATGGGCTTGGAAAAATTGCATTGCAAACGAAGGTGCTACACACCCTTTACAAAGGCACCCATGAATGAAACACTACAACCCCTTGTATGTCATGAACCCCATGCCCATTGAGACTTGATCCTTAACCACTTCATCCACTTTACATGGCTTAGAGAGGGATCTCTTGGAAACACTCCTTGACCTAGGGCAAGATCTACCCAATAGGACACCTCGTCAACCCTCCCATATCCAAGCTTGGCAAGTCGCATAATGTCTTTGAGCACTTAATTGTTTGACAGGGTAATCTTTGATGCACATGCTTAGATGGCTCATTTATTGACTTGATTTACTTATCATGATATTTTGACTCGAGATCCTTGGAGGGCGTGCTTATTTGTCTTTGCAGGACCTAGTTGGTGGACAGTTTGGGAGGAACAAGCCTAGCTTGGGCTTCCATGGGGCTTGAAGCCCACAGGTGGATGCCAAGGGCCCGCATGCCAGATGAGAGAGACATATATTCGGAGGCCTAGAAGACATTGTGGACGACATAACCTAGCCCTCACATGCCAAACGTTTTGCCTAGGAGAGGCAAAACATCACCTTTGGAGGCATGGCGTCACCTAGGAAGGCTAGGGTTGGGTGGCGAGGTTATCATTCATTGTCACAAGGGCATTTTGTGGAGAATGAGGCTTTGACCATGAAGAAAATGACTTGGATGATTGACATGTGGCTTTGGGAAGCCTAACTACACTCCTCCAACACTGACTTGCTCCTAGCGTCAGAATGTCCTCTAAAGGGGTGATGTCACCTTGAGTTAGGGTTTCTTTTTGTGTAAAAGTAAATTTTAAGTGAATTGTTTAATATTATTTTGTAAAAGGCGCAAGATTAGGGTTGTTGACCCCTAGTCTTGTGGTTTACCCTAAAATTATGTGGACAAACTATTTTGGAGACATTTTGTATAAATAGAGATCATAAGATCTCATTTCATAACATAACTCTCCCATGGTGAGAAGTATTGGACTGAAATTTTCGCTATCTTTGGCTAGTTATCTCTCTTGTGCTCTTGTTTATGGCTATATCTTTGGTTATTGGTTGATAGAAGTGATGAGCTAGCCTTGGAAGGCTTCTTTCTAGCTATTGTGGTGGTTTGTCTTAGCTTTTTCCTTGAATTGGTAAGGTATTTTGCATTGTGCTATCATTTATTATTCAAGTCAAGGTTATTTGCTAGAGCTAGGTGGGAAGTATAAGGGCATACACCCCCACTTTAGTCTCCATCATTTTATGCTTACATGTTATTGGTTTAACAAGGGTTTGCTAAGAGAAGTATAAGGGTGTACACCCTCTTAGCCTAAACCCTAGCTAGAGATACTTGCCTTGGGGAGTAAGAGGATTTACACCCTGTTGACCGCCTCTTCAACTAGGGGGTCAACTCTATGTACCATGAAGATATGCATCAATAGATGCAAACATGTCGAAGACTTTTTGGGTTCTATAGGGCATTTTTTGCTCCAGCACACAGTTTTGTAAGCGCGACTACCGCACCCTTGCGCGGGTTTATAATGTAATAGGTCTACATGGATCATGTTAGGTCAGTTGCCTTAGGGTTTCTTCATTAGGAGAGATCCTTTCACTGAGTGTTTTTTATCCTCAGGAGGTTAATGTGGCCTAACCAGCCGGGTTAATCTCCCTTGAGTTTTTCACTTCCACCCAATAAATCCTCCAATGTGGTGAAAGGCGTTCTAATGAAGTCATTCCTAGGTAGCTAGTGTTTAGAAATGTTGTAAATGACCATATAAGACAACGCACAAAATTTCGCGGAATTCCGTCAAGTCTAGCTAGGTTTTTTTTAAAGTTGGGAATTAATTAATTAATTCTGGGTAATTAATGTAAAACTTGGGTCCCAAGATTTTTGATAGGGGTATTTGTACTCAAAATAAAGATAACGAGACCCCCTAAATCCATGGACCAAGTTTCCACTAAGTGGGACAAGTTTTGCTAGGTTTTTTGTCCATTTAGGAGTTTTTTCGGAAAATGACGCTTTTAATTGCCAAACCCAGGACATGGGCAAATATCAATTTTGTAATAATGAGTCAAATAAGGTAAAGTAAAGGTGAATTAATGTTGAGAGATTACCCTAACCCATCCTAACCCTTTACCTACCCCTTCAACCCCCTTTTAATTTATTTACCCACCTTTTAATTTTTTCACTTGAAGTTCACGTCCCCTTCCCCACGTGAGCATTTAATAATTCATTTAATTATTGGTTGAGGGCCCCTCCTCATGAGGTGTGCCCTTCCTCTAAGTCTCCACATCACTCAAAGTGTGGACTCCACACTCCTCCCTCACTCAAACTATCCCTCACCCTTTTCTTACCTCATGTACTCCTCAAACTCACACATTCCTTTTGGATATGCGTCCCCACTCCCACGTAATGTTTTGAAGCCCCTTAATTTGAAGTGTGGGTCCCTCCCTTCTTATTCACGTCCATCCTTTCCCCTCCACATCACACTTTAGGAGTGTGGACTCCACACTCCAAGCCATTCTACCTCACGCACTCAAGCTCACCTCACATCCTTCATGTGGACCTCACACATTTCCCCTTTAAAATATGGAAACTTCATGTTTTGAATTGGTTTTGCTTTGATTAAAACGTGGGGCCTCACCTCACCCACTCACGTGGCAATGGGGAGTGTGTTCAACACACTCTACCCACACGTCCCCACTTTCCCTCACACTCCCATGCATTTTCCCTTAAGACTTACGCTTTATCTCTTAAGTGAATGGAAATATTCACACGTGAAAGTGGAAACCTCAAGCATTAACTTGGAAACTTGCCTTGGATGAAAGCGTGGGTTTCCTTCCCAACCAATACGCCTCTCCTTACTTGCTTTATCACTCTCCACTTCACTCTTCTTTCCATTTCCCCTCACCCTAAAAGCCATTCATCTCATTGGTTCGTTTTACCATTGAGTTGTCTGCACCTTTAGATCTTTGACACTTGTCAAAGATCCAAGAGGGGTCTCTTGGGCCCTCAAGGCTATTTAAGAGACCTCCCACTCCCTCATTCAACATCATTCTTCACAGTATTGTTATGCTATCGAATTCTCCCCATCCCTCTCTCTCTCATTTCTTTCACATTGCTTCACTGGTTTTGGCTCTTGAAGAGCTTGTAGCAGCATTGATGCTACAACCTCTTCCCATTTAATAATATATAAATAGCTTTGGAGGAACTGTGGCGTTCAAGATTAGTCTGGATGTGCCACTTATTGTGAGGTGATATCATTATGAATCTTTGTGTTTTGGTCAATAGTTGCTGAAGTAAATTAGTTTACTAGGCTAGGTGAGGCAATAGTGTAGTTGCCCATCTATATATTTTGTGCATGCTTATATAATAGAAACTATGTTGTATTGTCTATGCATGCAGGATATTATCTGTTGTTCCATTTCACTTTTGGTTTAAGTTTTGCAGATCACCTCTATGAAGTTGTTGGGATAGCTTCAAGGACGAATCTACCCTCATCTTTGCTTACACTTCACTAGCATTTTCTGTCCTTCTTCCTCATTCTTTCACGTTCAATTTTGGGTATATAACATGCTTAGATTGGTCGATTTAATCATATAAAATTCTGGTTTACATATGTACGAAATTTCTGCCTAAAAACAAAAATTTCATAACGTTTTTGAGTGTGTTGCAGCTCAAATTAGCAAGCAATAGCTTGCTGATTTTTGCAGATTTTCTCTAGGACAAGAGGGCATGCTGTCCAAATCCATGCACAACACACCCTCAAACAACTCCTCTCATTGTGGTGACAGTTTCTCTTCTCTCTAAAATATTGTAAACGCAAGCCCAAAGGAGTTTTACCCAAGCGGCTTGCTTTTCTTTCCTTTAGTCTTTACTTTGCAAGTTTAGATTAGTTTTCTTTTCTGTCTGTCCTTGCTTAGTTTAGCTAGATTAGTAGTGATTTCTACCTGCATGCTTAAAGCTAAAATAATTTCGAGTAGATCTCACACTTAACATGTGCTAGCTTAGAGCCTGTGGTGGCTTAGATTAGATCTTTATTTTCGGTTGCATGCAAGTTTCAGTTTCTCTAATCTTTATCTTACACATGCGCATGCTAACACCAGATTCATAGAGGCATAAAGTAATCATCTTTTACAATTCCGCAAGTTACTTTCAGTTCTTACACTTCATATATGCGATCTCATAATCTAAGAACTTAATCATTAATTCCGGTTTTGGGTCCCCAAGACCCTTTCCGGAAATTAAAATTTTAACTTGCAATCTATTGCTTAAAAGGCTTCAGCGTTCATTTTCACAATTTTCAGTTTCATAAAGCAATTTCAGTTCTTGACATTTACATGCAATAATCTCACTTAAGAACTCATTTTGCAACTTCTTTGTTTAAGGGCATCAACCTCTTATCTTTCAATTTTCAGTACTTTGGCAACTTCATTTGAGCAAGCTAGAATCACTCAAACATACATCGCAATATTTAGCTCATAGATCTAAAATAAACTAATTAGACTTAATAGGACACCATAACTCACCATCTTCGCCATTTAAAATGGGGTCGGAGGAAGGCAACGGAAGGTGCTAGGCCAGGGATGGTCTCACGTCACGCGACGTCCTTTCCGGGAGTACTCTGATCTTAGGGATGACCTGTGAAGCTAGGGTAGGCCTCGTTGCCTCACTTCTTGAGCATCCAACAATCACTTGGTAACTGGGGGAGGAGAGTTTTTGGGCCGACACCTAGATAGGAATAAAATTAATCTCTCACTTAATCACTTAACTTAATCTTCAATCTACACCATCTGCAATATACTTTCACACTTGCAAGCTCACTGATCTCATTGTCTTTCAATTTACATGGAAGTTATCTTTTATGTGTCGTAGAATAATTGCTTAAGTGGTTATATCTTTGATCCAGAATACTTCATTTTTCAAGCTTTTCATCTCTTGTATCCCTGTATCTGTGGTGTGATCCTTCAAGAAGTGCGCATCCACCTGGAGACATTCTCTTGACTGAATCTTGAGTGCTTGGCGTATTTTGGCCATTGATAAGTAGTCCAACGGAATTCTATCTGTTGTGAGCATGCTTGGCTTGATGTGTTGATTGTCTCTCGTCTTTGAACATCTTCTGTCCTACACATTTCAAGCACCTGTTAATATCTTGTATCTATTGTATCTAGTTTAACTGTGTATATATTAGATATTCTTTTGTATCTCTCTGTATCTATCTTGTTATAATTTTGTAATATTTGTAACTTGTAATTATCTTGTAACGAACATCCTCTTAACTTAGTTGACCCCTTGCCCAATCTTAGGCACTAGTCTTAGTTGCCCTAGGAAAAGGTCGGACTTTCATATTTAGATAATTGCATCTTGCACTTGCTGCTTAACATCATAAGCTAGATTCCCCCTGACCTTTTTAACAATTAAAACCAACTCCTAGAACATTAAAACGTTAATCTCATCTAGTAAGTAGGGTCTACCCCCCTTGGCTTCCCTAGGAGTTAGCCTAGACAGAAGAGGTTCAAGTCAAAGTGACAACGTGGACTTTGAACCTAGGCATTGTGCCTTCGAGGACACACTAAGTGAGCATCACTTAGCTCACGTTTGCAAGTGTGTATAAGGGCGACAACATCTTTGGCGCCGTTGCCGGGGATACGTCATTTATCCTTGGTCAAAACGACTTAACTTATTATTTTAGAACTAAACAATAAAAACACTTTAGTCCCTAAAATTCTTTGAACTTGCATTGGTTGATTTCGTGTGATTTTTTTCTAAGTGGCGACTCCATTGAACAAATCTATTGGGTATACTACAAGGAGCAATCTTTGTGGGCTGCTTGAAAGTCTTGGAGAAGAAGCACTCATTGATATCCATTTCTTGTTCCAGCTTAGTAATCTAACTTTTGCTTTCCTTCTTGTTTTTACTTTGTCTGATGCTCTTGTTTGTTGATAAACTCGGTCATTTGGCGACTCCACTTTAAAAAATAATAATTTGACAAGGTATTCTTCAAGAAGGAACTCACGGCTTGTTAGGTTTCATCCTTGAACTTGAAAAAGTTTGTGGATGAACTTAGTATGTTGCCCTTTTCGTCGGATCCTTAGGAATCTTTTGGGTCCCAGATTTTTTCTTTTTCAATGAACGACCTCGAGAAACCTTTTGATTTTTCTGAAATAGTTGGTTATCCTAATGATATACTTGAAGATGTTCTTGACAATGTGCTTAATTTTCAATATGGTTATGATGCTTGTGCTCATGTCAAGGCCTTTGGGCAATTAATTGATGATTGGGACGATTCACCCATTTGTGAGGATGCTCTCATGCGATTGTTTTCTTGGACTCTTTTGGTGGATGACAGATATGCTGGTCATTGGTTTCTTCTTTATGAGGATAATTCGATCAAGACTATACGAGACTTTCTGCATGACTTTTTGGAAAGATTTGGGGATGATCGGGATGAAATTTATAATGAATTGGTTGATGATTTTATGGAAAAATGGAGGAGGTAGAATCTTCTAGCTATTAAAACAACTAATTTAGACATAGAGGTTGATTCTCCACCAGATCCCATTGAGGAGCTTAAAGACATCATTTTGAACATGCAATATGCCCATACAATATAGTGTGAAGCCATGAATGAATAGTTTATGGCCACAGAAGATCAAATTGAAATTTTGGAAGCTAATTTCACAGAGACTTATGTTGAATATCCGGACCCCCCATGAACTTGAGCTTGACAATGAAAAAGATAAGGAAGTTCATAGGGAAATTCCGGATGAATCCATGAATGAGTCAGTCATTTATTTTGAGGGGGTAAAGGAATTTGAGTTTGAAAGTGTTGAATATCTAGATAATTCAAGTCCCCACCCTCCTCCCGTGGAACCAATCTCTTCAAAGGAGAACCTTGACAACCTTGAGGAAAACAATATAATGGTTCCATTGACATGTTCATTTCCGACCACTCAGCCAAAAGATGAATTGGTACAGAATAATGGGAAAATGGAAGGCAATTTAAGTTTATCAATGTCATATCATTATGAGTATTGGTTGGCCTCCCACCTTGGCAGTCATGAGCAACAAAGTATTAAAAGTTTACACGGCTTGTCATATTCCAGTGTTTGGTTGAAGGGAAGAAGGAGCATGATTCTTGGCTGGTTCTTTTTCGCAAAAGAATCCAAGTTAATAAAACTTGGGAAGGGGTCTTCTGTGAGTCATCCTGGACAAGGATGTTTCACACACTTATGGCTTCATTCCATCCAGTGCATGGATGGTTGTAATGTATCTCTAACCCCCCTCTTGTATTTCAATTTTGTATTCTTTCTTTTATTATGTGATTATGTACTTAGATGCATTTTTGTATTAGAGTTTCATTTTTGTAGTTATACATGTTGTACTTTAGTTATTTCATAATGTTGGACTTCTAGGGACATCCATTCACACTTATCATTTTCCATCTCGTTCCCCCCTAGAGGTGACTACCTCACCTCTAAAGTGATGGGGACACCTACCTAAGTTGACAGTGGGTAGGTGCCCTCCTAGTTGTTGCCAATTGGTGGTTGGGTCAGGTTTTGCCCAACCTACAACTTGTGCGATAACACCAAGCTCAAGAAGGAGTTGGCTATTGTACTAGGTTCCTTTGTTATTTTTCCTTATTGCTATTATAGCTTGAGATCTTCATAATAAAATTTCTCTTCCAACAGGTTTTCCCCATGGGGGTTTTTCCAGGGTCATGTTGACCAAAAATACATGTGTAAAGATCTTGTGGTTTGCATTATTTTATTTCAGCATTTGTGTAAAGATCCTAGAGGAGTATTTTATGTTTTGATGCATGTGGAAGAGTTAACTTGGACAACAAAACTATCCTAATTAAACCCTTCACAAAGAGGCATTAAAAGAGCATAAAATCACAAGCTTAAGGGAAGATTCAGTGGGCAGAAATTTCAGACTTGGTGGCTGTTCTAAAACAGTCCTGAAAAACCTTAAAAACAATGCCCAACAAGAGGTCAAAGACAGACTTGTTGGGCAACCTTAGGAACCTCAAAATTCTTCAATGTTAACTCTAGATCAATGTACATGAAATTGAGTGTTATCTTCTAGCATAGGTTTGTGGATATTATTCGAGGTGAACTGAACATTACAGAGTTCACCATTCGACATCGATGGTTTGTGAACATTATACGGGATGGGCTCAACCTTACAGAGTTCATCATTTGGCATCGACGATTTGTGAGTGCCTTAACCATAGGTACCTTGTTGCAGAGTTTTGTTCTATCCCTACCATGTTCCAAAGTTGTGATGTATGAGTTTTGGGGAGTGTTTAGCTGTGTTACTAGGATATGGATACGGATACGGATATGGATCTGCCAGATTTTTGAAAATCCAAGATACGACGAGGATACATCAAGTACAAAAATATATAATAATATTTTTTAAATTAAAAAAAAACATTCAAAATTCAGAATCAAAACATTCATGAATCACAACATTAGAATTGAAATCATTTATAAATCTGAACACTAAAATGATGCATCTTGCCTATACAAAAATGATAATAGTAAATACAAAAATGAGTGTCTCATCAATGATCACTCTACTAATATGATAATGTGGAGTAGTTCTAACTGCATATCCTGAAATGGGTCTACATCCTCATCATTTGCACATTGCAACTCTACATCATGAATAGACGACGAGGGACCAAAAATGTTTGAAGTTGCAACAAAAAGATGAATTGGTGTTGTAACATCCTTAAGTAGGTTGAGATGAGTCATGGCATTCAATGTCATGTTTAAGTCAGATATCTCAGGCTCCACATCCCACATCCCGCTCAGACCTTTCTTATACTTTGGACTAGTACGTGATAGGAGGCGGAGGTTGGAATGAACATACACAAGATCCTCATCCTTCGTTGCTCCCAATCTGTTTTGCTTCATCGAATGGATGAAGCCACATGTGCTCCAATTGCTCTCAACTGATGAGGAACTGACAACCTGTGATAACAACCTTGTGGCGAGAGTTGAGAGATGAACACTGTCCCTGCCATGGAAGCCCCACCAAGTAATAGGATCCATATGCCCTCGATCACCCATGGCTAGTGGATCCAAAAAGTTACTAGTGGATTGTACAAATGCTCCAAATTCCTTGCGTACCTCCATTGCAATTCCCACATCCCTATAGACTTTCCTCAAAGTTGTCTTATATCCCTATTCCACTTCAGAATCCTTGTTTGGGGTTGTTCTGTAAAACTTTCAGACCCCAACCCGGTTTCAAGTCTCACTGAGACACATAGTTAAATGCCCAACCCACATTGCACATTTATTACTGCAAATTAGTAAAGCATGAAATTAAATGCTCAGAACTGAAACACAAGAAGTCTGCTACAACACTTTAACCAAAAATAAATCACACAGAAAATTCAACACAGAGATTTGGTCTACAAATTCAAACCCTGGAAAAACCCACGAAGGGGAAAACCAGTGAGAGAGGGGAGGCTTTTATTGTTCAGAGAAATGAGAGATATTTACAACAGTCATCTTCAATAATTAATACACACATTTATCTCGTTTTCCGTGCATAAACTCAACATAGAAAATAGTGCCAAAACTGTTCCTCAATTTTTGTGCCCAGAAATCCGTACAATACGGTCTCACTGCTGCTGCTGTACTTTTCCTCAATTTCTATACTCATAAATCTGTACAATATGGTCTCACTGCTGCATTGTACTTTGCCTCGATTTCTGTGCTCATAAACTGCCTTGGAATTCGTGCCACAATTTGCTCATGTAGTCTCTCTCCCAGCTCGACTCTCTCAAGCTCTTGCTCTCTCAAACTCTTGGAATGAATGAATGAGGGCGCCTTAGTCTCTAAGTAGACTTGGTGGAGGAAACTGAAGAGTCATGAATTTTCATTTTCCCTCACAAAATTCCAAAAGTCACATTTAATTTTATCTCATAAAATTAATTTCTAGAGACCTCTTTTGGACACTTTCTCACCCCTAGGCACCTAGGTGATGAGAAACACTTGTCCTTGGTACTTTTATTTAATTAATTTAAAAGTCCCTCTTACCGAGGTACTTTTATTTAATTAATTAAGCAACAACCCGAGGTACTCTTTCTGTCACTGACACATCCTGCCCAATCTGAATCTGAATAGCCAATCAATCGAACTCCATCCCCTCTCTCATAGTTCAGGCCAAAATCCACCGTACCCTTAAGGTACCTGAACACATGTTTTGCTGCAATCTAATGTACTCTCTGAGGCTCCACCATAAACTGACTAAGAGAGTTAACAACAAAACAAAGATCTGGTCTTGTGTTGACCAGATACATTGGCGAACCAATCAACTGACGATACAACGCGGGATCAACCAACTCTGTCTCAGAAGAATGTAGCTTCTTCCAATTGGTTGTCATAGGTGTGGACATGGGTCTACAATCCTCCATCCGAAATCTCCTCAGAATCTCATCCGCATATCTACCCTGTCCCAGAAAGATATGTCCATCCTCTTGCCAAACCTCCAACCCCAAGAAGTAGTGCATCAACCCAATGTCTTTCATCTCGAATTCTGAAGCAAGGCTCTCCTTGCAACCAACTACGAGTCTCTCAGCCCTTGTAATAAAGAGATCATCCACAGATAGCACAAGAATGAGAGGATCACCTTGAACCACAATGAAGTACAGGTTGGGATTTGCCTCACTCTTCACGAAACCCATCTGCTGCAAGTATGTGTCTATCCTGGAGTACCAAGCTCTAGGAGCTTGCTTCAGCTCAGACAAGGCCTTCTTCAGTCTGCATACATGAGAATCACTCCCATGCACCTCAAATCCACGTGTCTGCTCAATATAAACCTCCTCCTCAATGAGACCATTCATAAATGTGGTCTTCACATCCATATAATGGATTTTCCAACCCATCTCTGCTGCAATGGAGATCACTGCTCTGATCGAGGTGTATCTAGCTATTGGAGCAAAGGTATCATCATAATCAACTCCCTCTACATGTGAGAAGCCTCGACCCATGAACCGAGCCTTGTACTTCTCAATGCTGCCATCAACATCATACTTGATTTTGTATAGCCACTTGGAAGTCACCATTGACTTCCCCTTAGGTCTAGGAACCACCTCCCAAACATCATTTTTCATGATGGAATTGTACTCTTCCATCATGGCATCTCTCCAAACCTTCCGATCAACTGCCTCCTCAAAGGTGGAAGGCTCAGACTCTCTGATGCTGCTCACCATCGCAAGATAGTTGCAAAACCTCTCTGGAGGTTTACTCTCCCTCACAGTCTGCCTGGGATTCCCCACTGAACCGTGTGCCTCCCTCAAAGTGTCCTGTTATCGCACAGTTTGTAGGAAGGGTTTAGGTAACTTGAGTCAAGGCTTCAAACTGGCGTAACAGGAGCTTCCCCACCCACTGTCACCTCGATGGGGAGCTCTTTCTATTTAGGGTGGCTAATCCCAAGGGAGACGTCCCTAGTAATCTGGGGTTCTTAAGGAGAAGGATCAAGGTTTAAGACTTCAAAGACTAAGGATAGGCTTCCCTTCACAGATTACTGCCAATAGAGATAGTCAAGGAGAAAATCTTCCACTGAATGGCACCTGTTTGCGAGACAAGACAAATAAAGCTAGAAGATGTGCTGCAGTGGTTAGTACTTCAAAAGTATTAATGACTACCTTTAACATATATGAGCATTAATGAGAGTAATTATCGACGAAGTCAATGATTGCAATAAAAGCTTATATTAATGTCACTTCTTCAATAAATACACAAGAGATAATGGCATTCAATGTGCAAAATCAAGTCTTTGTACTATCACAATGCAAATCTGCTCATATAAATAGTATTGCTGTGTCACTATTGCAGAAATAGGGTGACGTCAGCCCTAATAATAGGTCAAAAATGAAGACAATGAGTAGGACGTTTTATCAAACAAGCTTATAGATGTAATCAACAACTCAAAGTCTATCAAATAGGGTGACAAACATCACAACGTTTTGAGCAAAGCAAAGATCAAAAGAAGTGTGACGTCACCTATATTGTTGCTGTTTTTTTTTTAGGGTTAGGGTTAGCCAGTCAAAGAGGTGGACGTTTTGACAAATTAACCAATGAAAATGCTCAAAACCTCTATGGCTACAAGGGGATGAGTCAGCCGCAACTTCTAGTCCAAACACAAGTCTAACAAAGGCAAGACGTCATCACCATTTAGGGTTAGTCTAGACGCTAGGGTTAGTTAGGGTTTCAAATAAAGAGAGTTTGAAAGAGTTGTTCTAGCACATAAACCTCAACGTTTTGTTCTTAGACTAGTGCCTTGGGTAAATGGAGTCAAATGGAGCAAGACTAATGGCTTGGAGGGATTTAAACCTAAGGACAAGAGGGTTAGGTTTAATGGTG
>ML776587.1:1424092-1435738 GCA_009831015.1 Picea engelmannii | reverse complement strand
AGAACGCGAGAAGAACCTATCAGAAAAAAATGAAGAAAATTCGCGTTCGAAAAGCCTCAATCACGAGCTATTAGAACAAATCAGAAAATTGAAAGAAGAGATACTTGAAAATCCAGACATTAAAGCTCAAGAAGATGCCAATCTAGTTGAAGAAAAAACATATAAAGATGCTGGAGTACAAACGATGGAAGATCCACATAAAATTACTAATCAAAATTCAACCATTATCAAGGCAACATCGCCGCATGAAGAAAATCATATATCAAAGTCAAAAGAAGAAAATGCTACAAGTATGATAAGGGGAAATCAAGTTATAAGAACTCCCTCTCGACATTCAAATCATAAGAGTAGATATATTAACTAGTTAGAATATCAATATTATCCAAAACAAGAACCCTATAAACACCCAGTTTCGCAGAAGATCGAACTAGGGTGGGCAGACTCTTTCATAACCCGACAGTTCTGCTCAACTCTTCGTCACTCATATCGTCTGGTATCATCAATCTTAACAACAACAAAAACATAGTCATGCGAAGACATTGCAAGCCAGAACGAAGAAGTAAGCCTCTCCATAAACATGCTTTGAGGACAAAGCATGTCTAAGGGGAAGGCAATGTAACAAACATAAATATATATAAATATGTAAATATAAATAAATATAAATAAGTAATAAGTAATTATTAATTATTAATTATGAAGAGACATGACATATGAAAGGTCATGTCTCTTATGAAAGGGCACCCCTGTGCGGGATATATATACAAGCCCTCATACCTCATTTGTAATCGTCTTATATCTTATTCATTCTTATACAATTATTATTTAACATATTTACTATCCTTAATGGATTATTGCGTACTGTCCTATTTATACTGGATATTTACATAGTGAACCGACTTGGTTCACCATAGAGTATGAGAGGATCCCCTCCAACCACAATGAAGTATAGGTTGGGATCCGCCTCACTCTTCTCAAAGCCCAACTGCTGGAAGTAGGCATCAAACCTCGAATACCAAGCTATGGGAGCTTGTTTCAGTCCATACAATGCCTTCTTCAGTCTGCACACATGAGAATCTCTCCCATGCACCTCAAAGCCCAATGGATGCTCAATGTACACCTCCTCCTGTATGAGACCATTCAGAAATGCGGTCTTCACATCCATCTGATGGACCTTCCTACCCATCTCTGCTGCAATAGAGATCACTGACCTGATCAAGGTATATATAGCAACCAGTGCGAAGGTCTCATCAGAATCAACTCCCTCAACCTGTGAGAACCCCCGAGCTAGCCACAAAGCGAGCTTTGTACTTCTTAATGCTGCCATTTGCAACATACTTGAGTTTATAAAGCCACCTGGAAGTTACCACTGACTTCCCCTCAGGTCTAGGAACCAAACATCATTCTTCATGATGGAATTGTACTCTTCCATCATGGCATCTCTCCAAACCTATCTACTAGCAGCCTCCTCAAAAGTGGAAGGCTCAGACTCCCTGATGCTGCTCACCATCGCAATGTAGCTGCAAAATCTCTCGGGAGGTTTATTATCGCTCATAGCTTGCCTGGGATTCCCCACTAAACCCTGTGCCTCCCTCAAAGTATCTTGAAGCCAGTTGGGATTCCTCCTCTCTGAAGTAGTGTCCCGTGGAGGGGACTCTCCCTGCTCAACCCCATCACCTGAAGACTGTGACCCTGAAGTAGAGTCTGGAGAACTCGATCCTGAAACCTGTGGACTAGTAACCTGTGATCCTGACATCTGTGGCCCTATAACCCGTGGACCAGTCGTCACCGAAATTGGTGGTCTCGAACTCTGTGTCACTGAAGTCTGCTGTGGACTCACCTGAATCTGAGGTGCTGACTGCTCACCCCTCTCTGTCCCTCGTGACTTCCTAAAGGCTCCATCCTCCTCAAATCTCACATCCCTTCTCAAAACTGTCTTCCTCAAGGAAGGGATGTATATGCGAAAAGCCTGTGAAGTCTCGCTATACCGAACAAAGATCCCCTTCTCTGCTGTGGGTTCTAGCTTTGTCCTCTTCTCATAAGGGACATGTGAATATGTAAGGCATCCAAAAATCCTAAATTGCCCCATCTCAGGGTTCTTACCAGAGAAAGCCTCCTCAGGAGTCATACTCCCCATTGCTCTGTGTGGACTCATGTTCTGCAGATAAACTGCAGTGTAGCATGCCTCAACCCAAAGAAAAAGTGGCAGCCCCTGATCATGTAGCATGGCTCTCGCAGCCCCAACTATGGCCATGTTCTTCCTCTCAACAACCCCATTCTGCTGTGGGTTGTAAGGAACAATCAACTCTCTCCTGATGCCTTCTCCTGCACAAAATTCCATGAACTCCTTGGAGGTATACTCATCCCCATTGTCTGTCCTCAAAACTTTGATTTTCTTTCCTGTCTGGTTCTCCACAAGAGCTTTGAACTCTTGGAACCGATTGAAGACCTGTCCTTTGGTTTTCATGAAGAAAATCCAAAACTTCCGTGAGAAGTCATCAATGAATGACACAGTATAAACAACCAGTCAAAGATCTCGAAGATGTCGGGCCACATACATCAGAATGAATACGATCAAGGATACCTGCTGCTCTACTGTCACTGCTTGGAAAAACAGTCTTGGTGTAATTTCCCAAAGCACACCCCTTGCACAACTCCTGATGCTCTATACTGAACTCTGGAACTCCAATCACAATCTCCCTCAATATCCTCAGAGCCCCATGATGAAAATGGGCCATCCTCATGTGCCATAGCTCACAATGATCACTGCTGCTGGTAGAATGACATAATGCACTCACTGGCTGGAACATGAGCTTGTACAACTTCTCATGTCGAGTCCCAATCACTTTGGCCGAAGTGATACTGGACCCCTTGGGGAATAAGAGCACTTGCCCATCACGGAACAACACCTCATAACCCCTCTCCTCAATAGCAGAAACTGAAACCAAATTCTTCTTCAAGCCAGGAACATATAAGACCTCACTCAACAACATGGGAGGTAGAGACTCCCTCTGAAAAGATACTGTCCCACAACCAACTGCCTTGACCACCCGGTCATCTCCAAGCACTACCTCAAGATCACCAATCTGAGTAAGATTTGTCAAGTGCTCACGAACACTTGTCATATGGCGGGAGTCACCATTGTCAATATACCACACATTGGAATGAGTGGTCCTAGTGGAAAGACATACTACTAAGGAAGACTCCTTATCAAACTTGGCGGAGAACTCCTCCACCGCTGCTGAAGTTGCTATCTGCTTCTTCTTCTTGTTCGGACACTGTCCTGCATAGTGCCCAAACTTGTGACAAGCAAAGCACTTGACTTTGCTCATATCCTTCTTGCCTTCACCCTTCGGTTTGTTTCCTCCCTTAGGACCTTTTTTGAATTTCTTCTTGCTGTTGACAACAAGAGCCACATTCTCCTCATCATGACCCGTGGATGAACTACCATGCACATAACCTCTCTGGGTCTCCTCCTGAACAAAGTCATCCCAAAGACGTTCCCACTTGGGAAGGTTCTTCCTAGCCACAATGCCCTCAACAAAAACAACCGATTGTTTGGAAACTCCATTCAATGCTGTCCTCACAAGTTCACTGTCAGCAATGGCCTCCCCCATAGCTCCAAGCTCATCTCTCACCTGTATCAATCTGGTAAGATATGTGACCACATTTTCAGCCTTGGTCATTTTAATGCTCTTCAGTTTTTTCCTCAAAACCATCTTCTGATTTTCATTTGTACTCTGGTACAACTTCGTCAAGGACTCCCACATCTCATAGGCATTTGCTTTCCCTGTCACATGAGGAATCAAATGGTCTTTGATGACATCAAGGATAATTCTCTTGGCCTTGATACTTTTCTTGGTGTATGCTGCTAGAAGAGTTGCATTTGTGGGTACATTCACAGGATTCGTTGTGGAGTTCTCAACAATATCCCATAACTCACTTTCTTGCAACAATAAGATCATCCTCTCCTTCCAAGCACCAAAGTTCACAGCCCAATCAAGTCTGTCCTTAACCCTCAAACCAATAGCCATTGACCCTTTTCTGCTGAAAATGAAAAATTCAAATTTCTCTCTGGGAAATGACTGCTGTCCCACTTTTTTGACTTGCTGATATAAATCTGCCTCTCTTTAACTCAGCTCTGATACCATGTAAAATTTCAGACCCCACCCAGTTTCAAGTCTTGCTGAATTTCAGTCAATGTTTAATGCCCAAACTTAGTTATATCACAACCAAATAAACTTAGTATATAAACAACTTTTTCAGAACTGAAACATGAGGATTTTGAACAATATTTAATGCAGAAATAAAACCATATCAGCAGTACAATATTCAGAAATTTAACACAGTGATTTTTGGTCTAACAACGACCCTGGAAAAACCCATAAGGGGAAAACCAGTGAGAGAGGTAGTTTTTATTATTTCAGAGCTTCAGAGAAAATTCTTTACAGCATATTCATCTTCAGAAATTTATTGACAAACTTATATCGAAAACCGTGCCAAGCTTTCACATTAAATCTGAGCCAAACTCCTCAAAATTCGTGCCAGAATTTCCTGCACACATGCATAGATCTGCTCCTCGATTTCTGTGCCTCTTCTCTGCTGTACGGCTGCCTTAAAATCTGTGCCAAATGCTACAGTGCAATTTTGGGCATTAAATGTTGTACGACTGCCTTGGGAAATGTGCCAAAAACACTTAGAAAATACCCACAGAAATATTCTTGATTTCTGTGCAAGTAAAACAGCAGTATGGACTGTCAAAATCCGTACAGTACGGCCTCTTGAAAGTGCTATACCTCTCCTCGATTTTTGTGCCTGAAGTAATGCTGTATGGCCTGCAATAAATGTTGTATCCTTGCCTCGATTTGCACGCTAGCTTGCTGCCTTGAAATGCATGCCCTAGACTGCAAATAGCCTCTTTTCTCAAGCTCGACCTCCTCTTCTTCTTGCTCTCAAAAAATGTTTCAACTACTCAAGAATGGGTGCACCCTCCTACCCTAATCGACCTCATGAGGGAAGGTGAAGAGTCATTTCATCTGACGGTTGAGATTAGATGAGATGAGTGGATGAGATTGAGTGTCCATTCACTCACCCTCTCACTTAAGTCATAAAGTCACATTTTAATTTGTCTCTCACAAATTAAATGACTAGGGTCCACATTAGGCACTTTCTCACCCCTTAGGCGCCTAGGTGATGAGAAACACTTGCTTAGGTACTTTTTAATTATTTTAACACATCTAATTCTGTTATGTTGAGTGGTGAAAAAGAATACAGGATCATAGGAAAGGGAAATGTCCTATTTCAGCTAAGAGGTAAGAAGGTATTAAAGATGTCTATTATGTTCCTTGATTGGAGAAAATTCTACTTTTGATAAGTGGTATAATGAAAAACATAGCCCACACTTATACTGTGGACATACGTTTCAGTGATCATAGATGTTTTATTGTTGATAAGAATAGCAAAAAGATGGTTGCTATGGGTGTGGAAGAACATGGTTTATTCCGGTTGATAGTAGTTGAGAATGCAGGATTGGTTCAACAGAAAGATGATTGTGACTTCACCGAAAAATCAGCCATAATGCCTAGGCTAGAGAGGTGTTAGGTGAGACAGATTGTGAGAAATGAAGACCTAGAAGGTGTTGCTTCTGAAACAAGTCCAAATCAGCAAAGAAGAGAAGGCACACAGTAGGTATATTATGCATTATATGCTGTAATTCATAAGAAGAAGATCCCGAGGGAGGGTGAAGATGAAGTGGTAAAATGAGATGGTGCTTCCTCAGAGAAGCAAACACAATTTTGATATGTTGGACCGCCAATATGTGGAGGAGGTGAGTTCCATGAACAAGCCAAGTTCTATGTCAATGGTGGAAAGGCTGACTATTCAGCCAACATTATCTCTCATCTGGCTTGTGAGTCAATGGTCAGACAAATGGGTGGTGACATAAATTGTACTTCGTCAACCTTGCCGGATGCAGTTCACTTCCAGTGGCTGTTTTGAAGATCTTATCATGTGAACTGCAAACATCTTGCTTGTCCAAGGCTTTTGTCTTTTCATATTTTGAACAAGCATGTAAAATGACCATTATAGGAGGGTGTTAGAAATAATGGTCATATTTAGAACTTAGACACATTAGGACTTGGATGAATACTAAAGGCTCACTAATAAAGTGATGTAATAATGGGGCATTTAAATTAGTAATTAATGTAGTGGTTAATAATTAGGTACTTAGGAGCTATGTAATGTACTCCTCTCCTAATACATTGCACCATCCGATGACATGAATGAATCCACTCTTTTTCATTATTATGTGTATTCCTGTCCACGCTTGTGTGTGTAAAACCAACATTCAAGCCAGTTTCGCAAAATTGTGAGTGGAGTGGAAAATATTTTATATCCAGTTAGCATCTGTATTTTTATGTATAAAGGTGAGTAATAGTTCATATATGGATTTGAATACTTGTAAAATGGTTCAGTCTACTTGTTCTGTCCACTTGCACATGAATATCTTTTCATAAACAATTCTTCTTGGTTGTCCATGTCGTTTTGGGTGAGTCCTTTGTTGGTCCTAGCACTTATTTTGCACATTAGCCTTTTTTGACACACATGGTTGAGGTTGATTGTACATTTGATTAGTTGTTGGGCGAAAAATGTCTGTTAATTTCTTTTTCATGTGAAGCCTTTGAAATGCTTTTGTAGGTGGTGAATAGTTTATGAAAGGGATTGTTGTTAATAAATATATTAAAGTTTCAACCAGAATAGATTTCTAGCTATTCTTTGGCTTTTGATTTTTATATGTTTCTGTTTATTTCTTCTCCATTTTATTTTTACTCTTCCTTAAAACTGTCTTCTTGCTTCCATATTCATTTGCCTAAGGCTAGAAGTCTTTCTTTAGAGTGTTGTTGTTGTTGCCATGGGGATCAGAATCGCTAATCCCTAGTGAAAGCCCCAGTTCCTGCATTTAGTGTGCTTTAGCATCTGCCTAACATTGGTTCTCATGGTCAGTTTCTGCATGAGCTATTGCATCACAAAGTCCTCTTGTTAAGGCCTGTACATAGGACTTTTAGTTTGAGGAACTATTGCACTATCTGAACTATAAATTACGTTATGACTACAGAGTTGAAAAGTTAATGTTGCTATTGACATCTCTCTTTACTTGCAGGGAAAAGGAAGTTATGAAAACCGATCAGAAATGCTGCGTCTTATTGTGGATCTGGCAGAGGCGAGTTGCTATGCAGACAATTCTGAGTGGAGGTGAGAGTGAGACTTTCCCTGTACAAAAGTTATAAACTGGAATGCTTCAACTGTTGTCAAGGGTCAAAATAAATGAATATTGTTTTTTTCTCAACGATGCCTTGTTTTAAATTTGTCTCTTTTCTTATGCAAAACTTTATAAACCATCTAATATCTAGTCAATTTTTTAGTGTTGATGAACAGGTGGCAAAGGACATACAACTCTTAGATGCTATTGCAGAGAAGCAGGCTCAAATATTTTCTGAAGAATGCAAGTTATTTCCTGCTGATGTGCAAATTCAATCCAGTTTTCCGGTGTAAGTCAAGTTCTACTGATATGCTGTAATGCTTTGTACTGCCAGCCAAAAAACCCTTTTCACTTCTCTTATAATGAATTTTTTTCAATCATCTATTTGTATTCTTATTTGAACATTAACAATGTCTTCCACCTTGATTGTTTCTGGTAAGAATTGATGCATAATTAGTTTTAGAGGACTATTATAGAATAGCTTGTGGCTTCTCTGGCTTAGTCAGAAAAAGGATAGACAAATTTTATATCTTTTTTGCAAAGGGCTAGCTTTTGGGGCTACTTACTGCCCTGTTAGCCATTCATAAGATTGGTGCTTCAGACTGAAAATGTTGAAGATTGGGAGAAAGTTGAGTTTGCAGAATGCAAGAAGAGTAAGGGCCCAAGCAAGGGCAGAGTTGTTTACAAATTAAGTTCTTTCAACATTGGAGACCAAGTTTATTTTAATTCGAGCTAAAGTTTAAACAGTTCATTATTGATGGGTGAATGGCCTAAACTCTTCATTATATTGTACTTGGTTCACAATTTTAAAGGAAATCAATGAGGTAGCTCATGGATTGTAATTTGGCACTCAAGTGCATTCGTTTCTCCATGTTAACTTGTTGAGAAAGGTATTATCTTGTTTTACAATGTAATGCCAGCATGTTTAGTTATTCAAGAGGTATGGAGTAAAGAGTGTTTACAGGAAGTAAATGCATATAAATTTATAATTAGTTTAGGAACAAATGCTTCAATCACAGCAAGAGTAAGATAGATAGATTTTATTAAAAACGTCCACAAGATCAGGAATCTATGGGATCGAAGAGTTACATCAGGAGGTGGCTCACCTATCTAGGTCTACAATAGCTATCCATGATAGTTGGGAAATGAAGTCTAGCCAGAAAAAGAAGACTGGGGTTACAACTTACAAGAGGAGAGCCCCATGTAGGAGCCCCCGATCTACTTAGCTGAGTGGTCTCCATGAGGAAGAGCATCCTGGTTCTGTAAGCTTTCCCGTAAGAATTCGCCCCTGAGGTGCATCATTTGTGATGCCCTCATTGCCGTGAAACACTGTGTGCCATCCTCCCTCTTCCTGTGCTGAACCATTCCCGATGCTGATATAGGCTGTATAGTCGAGGAGGAAGTGTTGTTTGGTTTCTACCTGTTTGGAGCTGCAAACTTGATGTATCCTGCTACTCAGTTCCTCCTTGGGCTCCTTCCATCTCCCCATCTCAAACCTAAGTCTGTGTGAGCTTGTCCTGAGTTGAGCCAAGATGTGATTTTCTCTCCACAACACATTTAGTTGAAAGTATTCTTGTACTTCGATCTGTCCTGTAGGGTCAAATTGCTCAATATAACACTGCTGTTTTCTCTGTGTCTGTTTTTCCCATTTCCCCCCTGTAATGGTCCCAAATGTGGCAGCTCAATGCTTTCCTATCCATGGGGCATTCCTCTTCCCTAATGTGCCAACATTCAGGCCCACTTTTGCACTGAAGTTCCCATGTGTTCTTCTATCTCCGTAACGTCTCCTTGCTGATCTGGTGTGGGAATCTGCTTCTGTCCAAATCTTCCACTATGTCTATAAAAGATCATCCTCCTCAATGCCTCCATCTCAAGCAGATACAGTGCTGTTTCTGCAAGCAGGATTTCATATTGTGTGGAATTCTTTAATCGCAGAAATGAGGTTACCATGTGTTTCTGCACTCTCTCTTTGATTCTACTTGTTTTTTAGAATGCTTGGGCCCACACCTCACCTGTAAAGTATCACTGTGGTATCAAATATCTGGAAGAGGGCTCTGTGTATATCTTAATTGCAGATCTCGGATGTCATGCATTTGTTTTGCAGTAGAAAGGTTGTCTTCCAGCCCCTTTGTATTTCTTTCCTTGTGCGTTCATCCCTACTAAGCCTATTGTTGAATTCCAGCCCTAGGTATTTGTAGCTTTGACGATATCTAGGGGTTCGTTATTGAATTTGATTGTTGGTAGTGTCATCCTCCTCCTAAGAGAGAATAAAATCACTTTGGTCTCGCCTACATTCATGTCCATCTCTTCCTGTGTAAAAAGTTTCAAGTGCTGCCAGGTGTTCCCAAAGGCTGCATATTGTTCTTGCTGCTAGGATGATGTTGTCTGTGTAGAGAAGGATTCAAATTAGTACCCATGCAATCTTCATCTGTCCCTTCCTTTCTCATTGATCCATTCTTCTAGCTTGTTGATGCAGAGCTCAAATAGAGTCGGTGAGAGAGGGAAGCCCTGTTTCATCCCAGTGTTGCTACTGAAACTATCTGATTAACCCTCCTGAGTTCTGACTCTGGTGTTGACCTGCTCGTAAATCCTTTGTACTAAAACTCTCCATTCGTTGGGACCCCAGCTCCATGAGCCTTGCCCATAGTTTCTCCCTTGGTATTGTATCAAAGGCTTTCCTAAAATCTATGAAGGAACACCAAAGCTCTGTCTTTGGAGTCCCAAGTTTTTTTACCATGTGCCTTAAGGTAATGCAGTGATAAATGGTGGAGTTCTAGGCCCTGAAGCTGGCTTCACCCTTGGTACTCTTCCCTCCATTTTCTTCTCATTTGCTATTTCCTTTCTATCATTCCACCCACTAGTTTCACAAACACTGATCTTATCATTATTGTCCTGTAGTTGCCTGGGTTGTTCTTCTCCCGTCCCTGAAGATTGGTATAAGGAGGCTTGTTGTCCAGCTTGCTGGGAGGTCTTCCTCCAGCATTTGGTTAAGGATTGTCGATAAGTACCCGCTCATATATTCCTACCCCAACTTGAGCTGTTCCACTTGGAGGCTTTCCATATCCTTTGCTTTCCCCTTAGCTATCCTTTTAATGCCTTCTTCCACTTCCTCTTTCATGAAAACCCCCTCTTTGATTGTGATTTCCAGGGGCATACCTCTTGCTGTTATGTTATTACTTTTCGTAAATCTGTTTGGCGTGTGCCAGCCATTGCAGCCCTGAAATGTTATTCCCTTTGACCATTTTTTTGGTTTGCAATTGTTTCCAGAACTCCTCGGGGTTTCTTTTCACCATTCCCAGCAGTGCCTCATGTCTCTCTTTCACGTAATTGCCCTTCTGGGTGCTTACAATTCGTTTTTAGGCCTTCGGATTTACGTTGGTGGGGTCCAGTTTGTAGGCCTTTTTTTCCTTTTTGTGTACCCTGTTGTACCATGGGTTGACCTGGAAGCTGTTTGGTAGTTGCCTTAGTTTCCCCATGTTAGGATTTCTGCTTTTTTCCAGGCTGAGATTTATCACTCTCATGAGTTACATGCACTTCTGCTCCGCAGTTCTACCTGCCCTTGTAAAGTTGGGCTTGGAGGTAATCTGTTCTATTGCTGCCTGGAAATTTTCCTTGTTGCTGCTGTTTATTTACTGCCACATGTGCTGCTGTTTTTGTTGCTGTCCCAGTGTGTTTCACCCATAGCTCCATCTATCTGTCTTCTTATTTCTATGAATGAAGGCTCATGGTCTGAGTACACGACCTCATGGTGTTTGCCGACACAAAACTGTTGATTTTTTCAATGTCTCCTACCAAGCACAAGATATAATAAACTACACTCCTGCCATTGTGAGTGAAGCACATGTGCCCCTCTGAATTACTCCATCTTCTCATCCCATTGCAGATTAGTAGGTTGTGTACGTAGCAAACAGTTAACTGTTCCTCTCTGAAATGCATCACCTCCTTATCTCAATCTGCAGAATCCCTTTTCCATTCCTTCTCATCCTCTATTAGCCACAAGGGATGCTTACTCTTGTCTCCATGTAGCATGCCAGCTGCCAGTCAGTTGTAGCAGGATGTTTCCTTAGTTCTTAAGTTCCTCAATGTCTTTTGACAGGTAGTGATTGTTGCCGTCCTAATACACACTTGCAAACGTGAGCTAAGTCCTGCTCACTTAGTGTGTCCTTGGAGGTGTTATCCACCAGGTTGCACAAGCTGGATTTCCTGAAGAGCCGCCAAAGAATGAGCAGGCAATGCTCATACATGCAGAATTCAGTGATTCAGCAGGGCCTGAAAAGGCCCCTTTTTCCGTATTTCCACTGTTGTAATAAGTGTTTTAAGCATGAGAGAATGTAAAAGGCTATTGGCCACCCTTGATCTGGGAGTGGGCACATACTCCGGAGTGTTTTTTT
>ML776587.1:1366917-1400045 GCA_009831015.1 Picea engelmannii | reverse complement strand
TGATGAGGTATCATTTTTATACTGATACATATTGATGCAGATGATGATGGCATTCTTTCGAGAATGACGATGCTGTCGATGAAGAAAACTTCCGATGATTTATAGATACGCCAGCCAAGATGATATTGATGATGCTGTCCTCCCACCTAATGCTGTTGATGATGCTGTCCTCTCTCTCTCGCATGATGCTGCTGAAGAATACCCTTGTTAAGGGGGAGTGTTGAAATAATGTAACTGCAAAGAGTATTCTTATTATTATTGATATTTTATTCATAGGATCAATCCCCATTGTGGATTGATTATGTCGGAGATTGTAATAGGACCAAATCCCCTTTTGCGGATTGGTCAAAAGACAATTGTAATAAGCAGAATAAGAAGTCGGCCCCATCAGTTAATTAAGAGACCCATAAATATAATAAAGGTGGGTTTACCCACCCAGATTGAGAAGTCGGCCCTGCCAGTGAAGAGACACTTCACACGTGCCAGAACTTGTATAAATAAAGGAGGCTAGCGCCTCATTTGAACATAACTCACTTGCTTAGTTTGAGAGACAAGTTCTGATCTGTTACCGACAAAGGAGAGAGAGAGTGGCGCATATCTTGGAGAGGACTTTCTGTTTTAGCATAGAGATCTCTTGGCATTGTATTGGCTATCTATATTAAGGAAGTTTTGCTGGGTTTTCTTCCCCTAAAGGGTTTCCCAGGATAAATGTTGTGTCTCTTGTGAATGTGTATTTCTTAATGATCTTGTTCTTATGTTGCTATTATCTATTGAAATGCAAAGAACTATAATAATGGCATAAACATTAACATTTATGCCTCCAACACACATTTTTGTAAACGGAATTTCCGCATCCCTCCATGAGTTAATAATGTAATAGGTTTGCATGGATCATAGTTAGGTCAGTTACCTTGGGATTTATTCATTAGGAGAGTTCCTTTCACTGAGGGTTTTTTATCCTCAGGTTATTAATTGGGCTTTTCAGCCTTATTAATTTCCCTTGAGTTTTTCCCTCACACCAACAATAATTCCTCCAAAGTGGTGAAGGGTGTTCTAATGGAGTTATCCTCTGGTAACTATTGTTTAGGAATGATGTGAATGACCATGTATGACATCTTAGAAGTTTCGCGGAATTCCGTCGAGTCTAGATAGGTTTTTTTTAATTAATTAAATTTAATTAAATAATAAATTTTCCTAAGGCTGGAAGTTTAATTATTTAATTAATTAATTGTTTTTGAGCAAATATTGTAAAAACTAGGTGTTTGGGCTTTTGCTAGGGGTATTTGTGCTCAAAAGAAATGGAATGAGACCCCCTACACCATTGGACCAAGTTTCAGCTCAGTCGGACAACTTTTGCTAGGTGTTTGTCCACCAGGAGTCTCAGTCAGTGAAAACAACAATTTTAATTGCTAAGTCATGACATAGGTAAAATGTCATTTTTGTAATTTTAAGCTAACAGGGTAAAGTTAAGATGAATAAAGGCAAGAGAGATGATTCCTAATCTACCCAACCCACCTCCTAACCTTTACACACCCCCTTACCCACTCACTCACTCATACTCTCATGCCCCCTAGGGGAATTTATGCCCCCCCTCATGTGGAAACCTTTGGAATATCATTTAATTGAGTTGTGGGCCCCTCCCTTTAGTAGTGCGCCCTTCCTAGCCTACCACCTCACCCTTTTGCTTGGTCCCACACTCCAACTCACCCATCCACCTCACCTATCCATGCCAAAACCCTAGATGGTGCGCCCCTCTCCTTGGGATTCCCTCTTGTGGCTTGGATGTGACACTTGGCTTTGATCTAGGAGGGGCCGTTTTGCCTCTTTGGGTATAAATGGAACCCCTCCTTCACTCTTTTCTTCACCATATCTTGAGCTAGTGTTATGCTACTGGATTTTTGCCCCATCTCTCTCTCTTTTGTTCATCTTGCATCCACCCATTTTACTCTTGAGAGTGTTGGAGCAACTTGTGGCTGCAAGACTCTCCTTTTGGATTAATAGAGAAGCTTTGGAGGATTTGAAGCAACAAAGAGTAGTCTTGTTTCTTCTTGCACATGAGGTGATGTTGTGGCTTTGACATCTTGTGTTGTATTGAGTGGATTTCTTGAGTAAAGTAGTTTACTTGGGTAGGTTAACCAATAGTATTATTGATTGATCTAAATATGTTGGGTGGCTAGTGATATAAAGTAGTTTATGTTGTTAGCTCATTTCAACCATATTATCTATTCTTGTACCTCACATTTTGTTTCAAGTTTGCAGGTTTACCTCTTGGGTGTTGTTGGGATAGCCTCAAGGAGGAGTCTACCCTCAAGGCCTACTAAAACTCCATTTCTTTTCTAATCTGAATTTCTGTTCATTACATTTCATATTTTAGTTTGCTAACCATCATATATAGGTCATTTTAAATCAATTTTCACTTGGATATTTTATGTGAAAAATTTCTGCCTAAAAACATAAATTTTTCTTAACCTTTTTTTGTGTTGTGCAACATTTCCAGCAAGCAATAGCTTGCCGGTTTTTGTAGGTGCTTACCAGGTCAAGGGGTTATGCTGCCCACATTCGGTCACACAACACTCCAAAAATCCCTCCTTTGAGTGGGTAACGAATCTCTCCTTTCTTCTACATCTTTCTAGCATTGTAGCAAGCCCCCAGGAAGTTCCCTTGAGGCTTGCATTTCTTGTATCTAGTTTCATTTGTTGTAAGTTATTTTGCCTACAACTTGGGTGAGAGATTGGCACGGCCAACCCCTCAAAATCGTGAGGCTGGGGCATAGTTTTACTTTCAACAATTTGTTATTCTTTTGTCCCACTTGTCACTAGGGCAAGGTCGTGTGGCTAGTCTTGTGTTAGTAATAGTTTTCTCTTTTACATTTCAACCCTCTTTGGCACAACAAAGGTAGGCTTGCCTCCACCTTGTGCCATTTTGAGTGGTTTGTGTTTTGCTTTTCAATTCCAAGTTATATCTCATGGTTGCCTACATCTTGGATGAGTAGTTGGCTAAGCCAACCCCCAATATCGTATGGCTAGATTAATTATGTGTTGTTGATTTTCTTATGCTCATATGGTTAAAATCTTTTAGAAGTAGATCTCACATTCACATACTAGATTTTAGCTTAAGCCCTTGAGGCATAATTTTATTTGCATGCTTTAAGTTTCTTCAAGTTCGTTTCATAGCACATCTCTTAATGCAATATACATATGGCTGAATAATGATGGTCTGGAAGTAATCTCTTTAATTTGCAACGTCTTATCTTTTCAAGTTTTTACTTTCATTTCAAGTTTGCAAGTACTTTGGGGCAAGTATGTGGTGTAGGAGCAATCTCATTTCAGCAAGTATCTTTCAAGTTTCTTACATGTTTTAAATGCTATCATCTCATGGTGTAGGAACAACATTTCAATTCAGCAAGTTTATCTTAAGTTTCTTACATGTTTAAATGTTGTAATCTCATGGTTTAAGAACATTTTCATAGCTGGATAAAGTTTCGGTTTTGGGCTTATTTCACTGATTTTGGACAAGTAAAAGTCACATAAACACTCTTAAACACACTAAAATACTTAGTCCTTAGGCATAATAACATATTAGACTTAATAAGACACCTAAATTCACCATCTTCGCCATCTAAAACGGGGCTTGAGGAAGACAACGGAAGGTGCTAGGCCGGGGACGGTCTCACGACGCGCGACGTCCTTTCCGGGAGTACTCGGATCTTTAGGGTTGACCATTGAAGCTAGGGTAGGCCTCGTTGCCTCACTTCTTGAGCATCCAACAACCATTTGGTAATTAGGGGAGGAGGATTTTGGTTTGACACTTGGCTAGGGGTAATTCAATCTTTAATAATCTTTAAGCAACTTTTAATCCACTTAGTGTTTTAGGCATCACTTTCATTGATACATTTTATGGTTGTTGGAACAATACTTGCAAGCACACATCTCTCTTTCAATTTTACATGCAAGTCTTTCCGTTATTTCTTTGTGGATTAATAATCTAAGTGTCATCTTTTAAGTATTGTGGAGCACTTGTTCTTTAAAGCATTCCTTTTTATTTGTTAAGTGTTCTTTATGGTGTGATCCCTCAAGAGATAACGCATCCCATTTGGAGGCATCATCTTGTTGGATCTTGAGTGTTGTGGTTGTCATTGAAAAGCAGTCCAATAGAGTAAGTGCTATTGGGGCATGCTTGGCTTAATGTGTTGATGATATTCATGCTTTGAAATTCTCTTAAATTCCTACACATTAAAGCACTTGGTTAGTTTGTTTCCTTGTATCTTGTGTATCTTGTTGTAACATCTTTCATTTATTTTTATAAGTATTTGTATCTAACTATTGTTGTGGAATAATTGTACTTTTGTAATCTTTGTAATCTTTTGTAATCAAACTCCCTCAAACATTAGTTGACCCCTTTGCCCAACATTAGGCACTAGTCTTAGTTGACTTAGGAAAGGGCCTGCTTGACATAACTAAATCATTGCATCTTGCATTTGCTGCCTTTGCATCATAGGTTAGACTTCCCCCAACCTTTAACTAACTAAAATCAACTCCTAGAACATCACGTAAACCTTTAACTAACGGAGTAAGCCTAGAAGGAAGAAGTTCCAGTCAAAGTGATAGCATGCGCTGTGAATCTAGGCATTGTGCCTCCAAGGACACGCTAAGTGAGCTGGACTTTGCTCACGTCTGCAAGTGTGTATAAGGACAACAACAGGGCCAATTCAAGGTGGGCTCACATCAACTTCGAGTGGAGGGTCAACACGAGATACCACGGGAGGACAGATTATGCTAGATCTTCCATAAACAAGAGATGGGGATAAAGGGGCACTTCGTATTTAGATGCCCTTGTTACTATGAGATACGTGGTCGGTTCCACTGCCTATTTAGAGAATCCCGTAACTCCCTCTCCACCTTTTTTTTGTATCTAGACCATTGGTGCCTAGCATTATACTTGGGAGAGGCCCTTATGCTTAGAGTCCACATTCTTTGGGCCTCACTTGATTAAACACTACTCACCGGATCACATCCTTCTTCCTAGTTCTCCTAGTGGACAGGGGCACCAAGAGGCAAGCAAAGGGAAACACCATTCCAGCTCCTAGATTTATTAGAACTTGGGAGGCAACACAACCCCCAATAGTGAGACCCATGTGGGAGTGTCGTAAGAGGGTTTGAGATAGTGTACGCATGACCAACAGGAAATCCCCCTCCACTAATCTAGACAACGATTCACCTCTTCTAGACAGAGGGGTATTCCTTGGGTCGGATCTAGCTCCTCCAACCAGATTTCTATATAAAGATTGTTTCCTTTGGGCTTGGATGGTAGGAGAGATTCACACTCAACTTCAGAGGTTGACCCCCTCTCTCCTTGGCCCCACAACAAGCTCTTTCTTATTAGCTTAGCTCCAGAGCATTGCATTTACTTTTGGCATTATGGTAGTTTCTCTTAGATCATAGTGATTAGTTTGGTTTCTTGATTTTATAGGAGTGACCTTCACACTTCCACTTTGTATTGCCACTTATGTATTGAGCAATGTCCTTGACCTAATTTTTGGTCATTTGTGGGACATTAAAAAACTTATCTTATCTTATCTTTATCTTGTGTATGTTGGTCTCTAACTAGCTTTAGGGTGGTCGACCCGTCTGACATAAACACTTGTGTCCACTATCACTGTTCATACCCCTGTGTTGATCTTTCATTCATTCCTTCACATTAATGTGTTTTTTCAATTTGACGAAATTGGGTTCGATGGCCTTTAGTTTGTCTCTTGAGGTAGGGTAGGGATTTAGGGTGCAGGGAGGGGCCCTGAAGGTTCTATGGGTAGATGGGGGTTGAGCGGGAATAGTTGTAACCCTGTTGGTTGAGCTAGAGTTGGGATGGAATTGGGAGAGCCAAATTCGAGGGGTGTCAACTAGGTCTAAGAAGGAAGACATCACACCAGGGGAGGCCTATTGTAGTTGAGAGGGTAGATGCCTGAGTAGGTTGCATTGGGTAAGCCCCTTTTATGGAGCTTAAGCCTTAGCCTAGCTGGAGTTGTTATGGATGAAGTAAGGAAGGGAAGTTTGGAGTTGAGATCGGGAGGCAGGAACAAACTTTAGTTGTGTTGGGATTACCGTTGCACAGGGAGGTCAAGGTCAAGAGCAGGGGGTTCCAATGTCAAATAGCAGAATGTTACAAATAACAAAATGGCCATTTATTGATCAAGCCTTGGTAGTATACAAAATAATTTTATAGTCCCTATATGGGAGTCCCAAGGCGCACAATCTTCCTTCACTTATGTAAAGGCTTGACACCTATTATGATGATTTTCCAGGTATAAATACATATGGGGTTAGTTGGTAAGTCCAACTACTTAACTATCTTGTTACAATTTAAACATTAATAACTGAACTTAAAATTACATTGAATATTAATCATAATCACATAATTTTACATGAAATGTTAGTTGGTACATGTACTTGCCCCAAACACACCCATGCAACATAGGTAGTTTTATATATTGTATCCAACTGAGTGTCTCAATTTTTTTCTTAAAAATTGACATATTCATATCTCTTCTAGTATTCATATCTATATCCTAGTAACTTAGAGATTAATCAATATAGCTAAATCATTGATAACATCTCTTCCTGGCTTTATTTAGTGTTTTTATACTCAAGTGTCCTCTATCATCCTTGTCTTCAGTGATTGATTGGTCATCTTGATTTTGGTTGACACCATTTCTAGTTCATTTTGGTCTTTGCTATAGTTCTTTGTCTAATCTTCTAATCATTAATGGATTCATTAGCATCCTCACCTTGGAAAATCTATTATTACATATCTATATGGCATCCTAGTTTTCAACAAGATGAGCACCATGGGGTTAATTGCTCATCTTATGTTGAAAATTTGAGTTTTGTCCATAGGAGTCTTGTCTTAGAGTATTCTTCGACTTTTTGGGTTTTATTTATAGGAGTGTTTGCCATTTAGGTGAGTATAAATTTCATTTAGATGTCACTTGTAATTTGTAACTTCTCTAGAGATTCCTTTGTCAGTTTCTTCAGGTCTTAGCTGTCATTTGTCTAAGTGAGTACTTTACCTATAGTATTAGGTTTTGGTTGCTTCAAAAGTGTTTTCACCTACCTACGGAAGTGTTTCATGTGATGTGGAGGGCTTGTGGTCCCTGTTGACTGCCTCTCCAACATAGGTGGTCAACTCCATGTGCCATGAAGAGATGCATCATCAGGTGCAAATTTGTCGAAGAAATTTGGTTCTACAGGGCATGTTTAGCCCCAACACTTCTTTTTGTAACTGGAATTTCCGCACCCCTGTGTGGGTCAATAATCTAATAGGTTTGCATGAGTCATGTCTAGGTCAATTACCTTGGGATCGGTTCATTGGGAGAGTTCCTTTCACCGAAGGTTTCTTATCCTCAGGTTATCAATTGGGCTTTTCAGCCTTATTGATTTCCCTTGAGTTTTTCCCTCACACTTGCAATAATTCCTCCAAAGTGGTGAACGACGTTCTAGTGGGCTTATCTTTTGATAACTATTATAGGGAATCATTGTAAATGACCATGCAAGACATCTTAGAAAGTTTCGCGGAATTCCATTGAGTCTAAGTTAGTTTTTTTTAATTAAATTTCCCTAAGTTTGGAGGTTTAATTATTTAATTAATTAATTATTTTTGAGCAAAAATTGTAAAAACTAGGTCCTTGGACTTTTGATAGGGGTATTTGTGCTCAAAAGAAATGGAATAGCACCCCCTACATCCATGGACCAAGTTTTAGCTCGGTCAGACAACTTTTGCTATGGGTTTGTCCACTCGAAGTGTCAGTAAGTCAAAAACAACAATTTTAATTGCTAAAGTCCAAACATAGCAAAAATGTAATTTTGTAATAATGAGTTAGAGGATGATGTAAAGATGGATAAAGGTGAGAGAGATTTTTCCTAACCTTTCCTAACTTTTTCCAACCCTCACATCACACCCCCACCTAGCCGTTAAGTAAAAACGTCACTTTGCTTAGAGGGGTGTGCCTCCCTTCTAGAAAGTCTCCAAAAAGAAAAAAAATAATGAAAAACTTAAGGGGAGACTAAATATATCCCTTGGCACACTTTTCCTAGCCTCCCACTTGCCTTTTTGCTTGATCCCAACACTCCCTCACTCATCCACATCCTTGATCCATGTGATCTCCCCCAAGTGGTGCGCAAGCTAATTAATTGCCTGCCTATTGGGAGAGGAATACCCCAAAGGTAAGGTTAGGGTTTTAATATGTGATTGTGATCTAAGTGCTTAATGTTCTAAAATATTCTAGCTCTAGATCTCATACATGGTTAATCCTTAGCTTAAGCCTATTGGGCATAATAACTTAATTAGATCTACTTGCATGCTTAAAGCTCTTCAAGGTTTAAATCTTTTTCTTAGATGCTTAGATCTATAATGCTTAAATGCTTCAATAAGTGAATGGTGTTTTTCTTTATTGCTATGATCTATTAAGGCCATTTGCCACATACTTGAAGTAATCTCATTGATAAGTTGAAAGTGTAGGAAAACACTTAAATCTTTTTCTTTCTCATACTAAATGCTCATATCTAAATGTTCTTAATCATAAGATAAGTGTGATTGCCCTCCATTTCTTGGTTGGCAAGTTGTTCTTGCCCTTTTGATTTCTTCCTTTACTTTGCAAGCTATCTATTTGTGCAACTAATTGACTTGCTCTCACATAGCATATATGTGTTAATGCCTTTCATTTCATAAGCTTAAGCAACACATTTTAGGCTGAAGTGAGTTTCGTCCAAGTCACTAAATCACATTTTAAAAGTGTCATAAAATCTTTAAAACACTCTAAAACACTCCTAAAAGTCTACCTAATTCATATCTTAACTTAATAGACTCTTTAGGGTACCTTAGACCACCATCTTCACCATCTAAAACGGAGATTGAGGGGCAATGAAAGGTGATTAGGCCGGGGACGGTATCGTGGCGCGGAGCGTCCTTTCTGTGAGAACTCAATCTTTCAGGTTGACCTGGGAAGCTAGGGTAGGCCTTGTTGCCATACTTCTTGAGCATCCAACAGTCATTTGGCAATAGGAGGAGGAGGCTTTGGTGAAAGCTTAATAAAGGTAACTAAAACTTACTATCTTAAGAAACCTTAATAATCCAAACTTGAGCTTAATCTAATGAATACTTTGAGGGTTTAATAACTAAGAGTGGGTATCATTCATCTTCATAATACTTGTGCTTAAAACTCACAAATCTTCTTTATTGACGTATTGTGATGTATTGATGATGATCTCAGAAAAGTAATATGATGCTTTGATCTCCTTGTATCCTGCACACAAAATAATTAAAATGGTTAGCTTGTTTGTTGTATCTTAGTACTCTTTACTTGTAAATCTTGTACTCAATATTTGATTTAGTTATTCTTTTGTATATCTTGTAACCATACTTGTAACGAATCACCCTTTAACTTTAGTTGACTCCTTGCCCAATCTTAGGCACTAGTCTTAGTTTCCCTAGGAAAAGGTCTTTCTTAACATACTAACCACTGCATCTTGCATTGCTGCTTGTGCATCTTAGGATTAGAATCCCCCCAAGCCTTAACAAATTAAAACTAACTCCTAGAACTTAACTCTAAAACTAATCTAGAAACTAGGGACTACCCCCCTTTGGCTTCCCTAGGAGTAAGCCTAGACGGAAGAGGTTCCCGTCAAAGTTACAGCGTGGGCTGTGAACCTAGGCATTGTGCCTCCAAGGACACACTAAGTGAGCCGGACTTAGCTCACGTTAGCAAGTGTGTATAAGGACGACAACAGTCCCCTAGCCTCCTTGTTGTATTTTGGTTGATTTACATTTGGAAAGCTTAATTGGTGTATGCTTAACTTGGGATTAGTGCTATGGAGGTGCACTTCTTGATGTGGTAGTTGGCACACGTAGTAGTTTGACATCTTCTATAGGGGTGCACTTGTTGAGGAGGATGGGACCATGGGTGCTTTGGACATGTGGAGTGACCTCTTGGAGGAGGGAATTATGCACTTACTGGTTGGGCACATAGCCCTAGGAGCATTGGAGCCACCTTGCACATATGTTGAGGAGGAATGCTTGAGTTGGGGAGCCATTATTGGAGGATGCACCATCTTTCTTAGAGGAGTGCTTGCCATATGGACACCTAGACTTGGAGGGCACATCACTTTGGGGGTTGTACAAACCTATTGTGCCATGTGGTATTCATGCTTAGTGTAGCACTCCACTTGGGGCTTCATTGTTGACTTAGCCTAGGGTTTACTTGTGGACTTGATCCATGTATTACTATTGGCCTTCCTTAGCTAACATATATAAAGGGAGAACTTGTATTGTGTCTTAGAGATGTCATAGGTGGTGGGATGCCAGCTAATGGAGGATCTTGGAAGAAGAATTATTGACTCTTGTAACATGGATAGTGCTTGTGAGAAGCATGTGCTAGGGTTCCTTGGCTTGTGTGATGGAAGTGAAGAATAATGCTTGTGGGATGTGTTACCTTTTTTAATTCACATCTATGTGGAAAAATCCCTAATCTACAGATGCAACCTTGAGGTAACCTTAGGAGAAGTACCATTGTCACCTTAGTACGGTTCTACTCTTCCCTTTTGGCTGGCTCTCTTAAGGCCAAGGGAGGTATCGCTAAAGTATGTGATAAATAAAACTATGTCTAGGAGCTTTATCTATTTGAGAGCCCAAGACTTTAGCAAGTAAATCTTAATAATGATAAATATTTGATGCAACGATTTACTTTATGAATACAAATGAGCTAAATCCAACACAAATTATGACTTTGAAAGTAAAAGGATTCAACACTAAAAGAAATGCTTAGATGTGATGCTTCATACAAGTAATTTCCAACATTTATAAAACATAGTATAATCAACTAGATCCAACTTAGATAAACCAATTTATAATTATATGGATCTATGAATCTGTAATGATCCCAAGCCATTATGCAAGGGTCATCACGGTTTTGGTGTCTTTTGAAACTTTTTCTGGTTGTGGTATTTCATCAAACACTTTGCTGAATTACTTGTTTAGGTGTGTTTACTTGCTGAATGGCCTCTTGATTTTAGGGTTTACTGATGTGTTTATATGAATGTTTGCAGCAAATAACAAGAAGAGACAACCATGGAACATACCTCAACCATATGCAATATGATAGACAAGCTAAAATATCTCAAATCTGCTTTTATTCATAAGATAGAAGAACCTTCTACAATGGAGATGCCGATCTGGAATGCTCAACAGATGGCTATGAAAATAGACAATAGAGCTGCTACAAAAAGCTCCCGACAATACAAAATATGCCTCCAAAGGCTGGATAAGAGATGAGGACCAATGCCAAGTAGATCTGGGCCAAGTGCCAAACCCCCACTGGAAGATGCCACGTCCTGCTAGAATGTTGAAGCTCCTCAACAATTCGGCCCTGGTGCCAAAGATGTCCAATCACCTCAAGAAAGATGCCAAATAGTACATCGGGTGATGGCAAGAACAACTCAGGTGCCCGAATCTCCAAGATACCTCTCACACCCTGTAGATTTGAAACCCTCCACTGAATGGTGCACCCCCCTGGATGCCTGAAACCCTAGATAATTCGGCCTAGGTGAATGATCCCTCCAAACCTCCTAAAACTCTCCAAAATGATAGATCAGGACACTGCAATGAAAACCCAAGTGCCCAAATCATCAAAAGATCTACTAGACCCTTGGATCTAGCCACCCTTCAAGAAATGGTGCGCCCTCCTCTTGGGAAATCGTCCCACTCTCAATACAAATCAATCCTCCACTGAAAGACTCCGGAAAACCACCAAGAATGATGCCAAGACACCTGCAAGGAAAACCTAATACCTGGAATTCCCAAAATCGCCTCTCCTCAGCTAGGACGACTCCTCCCTCAATGAATGGTGTGCCCCTCTTGCTGGAAACCCTAGCTTGTGCGCCCTCTCTCTCTCCACCCCAACAACTGATGTAGAATCCTCCTGTAACTGAGTAGATCTGGAACTAGAATGGTGTGGGAGAGTATTGCATCTCCGAGACCAAGCTTGGGACAAGCTAGGTGGAATCTTTCACCACCGAATCGTCCTCTAGGGTTTGTTAAGTCAAAACCCTCAAAACCCCCAATGTTGGGCTAACTAGCTAAAAGCCAAATATCAAAATAAGATCATACATGAATGATAGAGTAGAGGCCCTTGCCTTCCTTTTATAATTTTTGGTTCACCTTGTCCCTCCAAAGTGACTTTCAGTTTATTAATACTTAATTAATTAATTAAATCACTTTAATTAATTAATTAACCTTTTTACCTCTGAAAAGATCCTATCTCTCCTTGTGGCTTCCCTGGCCACTGAAAGTCACTTCTAGCCATCCCATCCTGTAGTGTTGCTCCTCTCGATTCCAATGAGCTATTACACTAAGAGGTTCCTCCAAGTAATGTGCCCAAAATGACCTATTCAGTGAATTTAATTGATTTATAGCTCAAAATACTCAAAATCGTGGAAATCATCGGAATGCAACGGAACCAAAGCTAACCTGTGCGGAATGGCTCATAATGATGAGATATGAAGAGAAATGCAAGCTGGACCACACAATGCCTCTCAATAATCCCTGTACTCGCTATAACACCCATTTGGCTACTCTGGTCATCATTAACCTCTGCACTGTGATGATGTCCCAAAGTGGGGACATTACAGTTCTCCCTGCTAGAAAATTGCTTGTCCTCAAGCAATAACCAAATCCACTCAAATAAAATACCAAGATCCCATGTCGACCTGTGGGATACACAGTAGAACCCATCGAAAGATGAACAATAGTACACTCCACCCTCTGGATCCCATATCAGGAAGTGAATTGCAATACTTTGTGAAGCATAGTCCTGAAAGATATCAACCCTGTGAACCTCCTACACATGACACATGGCCTCATCTCAGAATGAGTCCATCCTCCAAATCTCTACCAAGATCCACACGGCCTCCATCGACTGCACATGCTGATGCCAGAATGAGGTACTTCAAGACGTCCGTGAGACACCCTCAAGCACTGTGCTCCCCTCAACACTGAAGCTAAATGGAAAGTTAGAACAACTTTCCCCTGCAAAGGTCCACTCGCCCCTGTCAGTCAGTGAAATGCTCAACCCTGCAATCCCTGGGGCCCACGCTAACCTCTGTCGAAGATCACCATGCTGGCCTTGCACTACTCTAACCACGACTGTCTATCCCCTGCATACATACTGGAACCTCCTCTCCTGGATCCTTAAGCTGAAATACATGTGACCACCGGACCTGCTGTCCAGAAACTGTATCTGTAAAGGCATCTCTGTAGAAGAAGTACCTATCCACCCATGTCCACGTTTGATCATGATGATCAAGAGTGACAAGCTGCCTCGCTCTATCGAACAAATCCCTGTAGGCCCACTCTAGACCGACCCCTAGTGGAGTGTGTGGCTCTCGGGCGCAACCTGGGTCATCATGTAGTGAAACATCCAACTCACCCAATGAACTCCCGGATCCCATGGCAAACTTGGAAGTTTATCACTTCCAATCTCGTCTAACTGCTCCTGTGTGAGACTGATCACTGTTAGAAGCCCTCTGTGCTCATTTGCTATCCTCCTCATGCTGCTGTCAATGATAAATGTGTCGGAAAAGGATAACATACATATCTGCAACTGACTGTAGGACTGGAAGGCGTCACATGCTTTGGTCAATCCCAAGGATTCGACCAGAAGCTCGTCCATCGATATCCATGATAGATGCTCTCCTGTGGTCATCACCGAATCCCAACCATCCAGTACAACCGGAAGTAACCCCTCCGACTGCTGGTCAACCAATCTCCATCTCTCATCTCCCATGCAACCGTTGAAATGGTGAAGGTGATCTCCCACAACTATGTGCTGCTGCAGAGGATTGACCTCTACATACTCCCCTAAGTGTGTCTCCTCCCTGCAAGGCACTATACCCCTCTGAATGCCACCATACATCTCGGCATGACTCTGTGAACTATCCCTCATCACCGTATGCTCCGACATACTCATGTCGTCTCCTGCAGATTCATGCTGCATCGTAGATCTGGGGTGTACTGCTGGATCAATCTCTACATGGAGGTCAACTGCTCTCGGAACACAAATGGAAGTGTCCTCCATCAACTGGTGCTCCTCTGCTAGACCACCAACATCCTCTAACCATGTGACCGAAGGATATATCAGAGTGTCCACCAGGATAGATGAAGTGGATCTCTGACGGATCTCCTCAAGAAGCTCATCTGATCTAGACTCCGATTCTTGAAGGGCTATCTGTGTACCTCTCAAGAATCCTCGAGTGCTCTCCAACTCTTGAGTGAGTCGGTCTACCTCCAACTCCTGCCCCCTTAAGGCCCTGTGATACAACTCGCCAATCCCCAGTAGGTAGTCCTTGTCTGTCAACAACTGCTGGTATTTAGTCCTCATCATAGACACTCTCTTCCTGAGAGTGTGAAAATCATCCATGGAAAATCCTCCATCTGAGCTACCCCTTGCCACTGATGCTCTCCGACAGTAATCTGCCATCACTGCATGCATGTCATCAATACGTTTAGTGGCTTCCATGATCATAACCTCACTAACTCTCAACTGTGCTGGTAAGTGGTGTGACTCCTGATCATGGTCATGCTGAGGTGCCATCTCCGACCCCTCACTGCTAGTGTCAACTCTGGAATCCCCAAAAACACCCTCTGCATAAGATAACGTGCTGAACTGTCCACTGTCTACTATGCTGTTGGGTACTCCTGTATGCCACTGCACCCCATCACTAGATGTTATCTCCCCCTGAATCACACTGTATCTTGTATGAGAAGTCGTATCCTCTTGTGCACTCAACCTGCTACTATCATCTGCGCCTGGATCCCATAGAGATGTATCCAGACACGTGCTATGGTCATCCTGACTTCTAAAAAGTGCATCCTCATCAATGCAGGCCGATCCTGGAAGTAAGTGCTCCATCAACCTGTCTGCCTCTACAATTTGCTCAACTAATGGAGTCTCCAATAGCTGTGACTCAATCTCCTCGGGCTGATCTGTATGTGTAAGGTCCCCTGTCTGTATTCCCTGCACCTCCTACTGGATCTGTGGGTCTACCTGTCCATGGTGTGCATCCCTCACACTAGGCTCATCCATCATACCTGGCGTGCCACTGATCTCCTCATGTGACGTGGCTATCATGGGTGTCTGAACAGGTGATAGATGTGTCACGACCCCCATAGGAAGCTCATCATCTCTAGGTGCTAACACGTGTGACTCCTCATTAGTGTCACCACTCTACTGAGACGTAAAGACATCAATGGTATGTGATATGTCTGCTGATACACTGGTGCTATCGTCCTGTCCATCCAACTGCCTATCCACTACACAAGGGTCATCATCCTCCTCAAGCGTGCAAGCATCAGTAGCCTCTATGCAAGAGTCATCATCACTATCCTCTGAGGTAGAGTCACTATCACTAGCCTCTGTGCAAGAGTCACTGTCATCATCTGACTGCTCTGAATCAACATTTATCGCTTCATCCACACACACCTCATCCTCCTTGTCATAGTGTGCCTCAATAGTGTGCTTCGGATCCTTACCCTTACACCTATGATCAGGTTCCCACGGCCCCTTGCAATTGTAGCAAGGTTGCGTGCTCCTACTGGGCGTGGGGTTTCTCTGTTCTTCCATCCATCTAGCTGTTTCTTTTCTCTTTTTGTCTGCTAAGGTGATCCCATGTAAAATATCCCATTTGCTCCAACTGGGCTTTCTAAAGGCTACATACTGAGGAAAGGTTATGAGAGCCCTATTTTCCTCGCTAAGGCCGGAATATATGATCTCCAAGCATGTCATCTCAAAGGCTATCTTATCCATTTCTTTCTAACTATCCATTTATCCCTATGAAAGACCCCTCAGGTTTGCAGGATTTAAGCTCTGATACCACTTTAATGATCCCAAGCTATTATGCAAGGGTCATCACGGTTTTGGTGTCTATTGAAACTTTTTCTGGTTGTGGTATTTCGTCAAACACTTTGCTGAATTACTTGTTTAGGTGTGTTTACTTGCTGAATGGCCTCTTAATTTCGGCCTTAGGGTTTACTGATGTGTTTATATGAATGTTTGCAGCAAATAACAAGAAGAGACAACCATGGAACATACCTCAACCATATGCAATATGATAGACAAGACAAAACATCTCAAATCTGCTTTTATTCATAAGATAGAAGAACCTGCTACAATGGAGATGCCGATCTAGAATGCTCAACAGATGGCTATGAAAATAGACAATAGAGCTGCTACAAAAAGCTCCCGACAATACAAAATAAGCCTCCAAAGGTTGGATAAGAGATGAGGACCAATGCCAAGTAGATCTGGGCCAAGTGCCAAACCCCCACTGGAAGATGCCACGTCTTGCTAGAATGCTGAAGCTCCTCAACAATTCGGCCCTGGTGCCAAAGATGTCCAATCACCTCAAGAAAGATGCCAAATAGTAGATCGGGTGATGGCAAGAACAACCTAGGTGCCCGAATCTGCAAGATACCTCTCACACCCTGTAGATCTGAAGCCCTCCACTGAATGGTGCACCCCCTTGGATGCCTGAAACCCTAGATAATTCGGCCTGGGTGAATGAGCCCTCCAAACCTCCTGAAACTCTCCAAAATGATAGATCAGGACACTGCAATGAAAACCCAAGTGCTCAAATCATCAAAAGATCTACTAGACCCTTGGATCTAGCCACCCTCCAAGAAATGGTGCACCCTCCTCTTGGGAAATCGTCCCACTCTCAATACAAATCAATCCTCCACTGAAAGACTCCGGAAAACCACCAAGAATGATGCCAAGACACCTGCAAGGAAAAACCAATACCTGGAATTCCCAAAATTGCGTCTCCTCAGCCAGGATGACTCCTCCCTCAATGAATGGTGCGCCCCTCTTGCTGGAAACCCTAGCTGGTGCGCCCTCTCTTTCTCTACCCCAACAATTGATGTAGAATCCTCCTGTAACTGAGTAGATCTGGAACTAGAATGGTGTGGGAGAGTATTGCATCTCCGAGACCAAGCTTGGGACAAGCTAGGTGGAATCTTTCACCACCGAATCGTCCTCTAAGGTTTGTTAAGTCAAAACCCTCAAAACCCCCAATGTTGGGCTAACTAGATAAAAGCCAGATATCAAAATAAGATCATACATGAATGATAGAGTAGAGGCCCTTGCCTTCCTTTTATACTTTTTGGCTCTCCTTGTCCCTCCAAAGTGACTTTCATTTTATTAATATTTAATTAATTAATTAAATCACTTTAATTAATTAATTAACCTTTTTACCTCTGAAAAGCTCCTTATCTCTCCTTGTGACTTCCCTGGCCACTAAAAGTCACTTCTAGCCATCCCATCTTATAGTGTTGCTCCTCCCGATTCCAATGAGCTATTACACTGAGAGGTTCCTCCAAGTAATGTGCCCAATAGCGCAAAATACTCAAAATCATGGAAATCATCGGAATGCAATGGAACCAACGCCAACCTGTACGGAATGGCTCATAATGATGAGATATGAAGAGAAATGCAAGTTGGACCACATAATGCCTCTTAATAATCCCTGTACTCACTATAACACCCATCTGGCTACTCTGGTCATCATAAACCTCTGCACTGTGATGATGTCCCAAAGTGGGGACATTACTGAATCAAATCTGGTTTTATGATAGTATTTAGGGCGATTTCTAGATTTGAACAAGTGGTGAGAACCACTTGTTAAACCTATCCAATTGATATGAAATAAAGCTCGATAAGTTAACTTGCAAATCTAATTTTTAATATGAAAATGTAAATTCCAGTTTTGCTTCATTAGCTAACAGTCCAAGTAAATGATATAAAACTGAGGCATTGTTCGACAAAACAGGGTATTCCCACATAGGACGAACATCTTCAGTAACCACTCACACAACTAGATCAAAGATGCCTTATCGCCATCCTAATTATGATAATCATTGTATTATTCAATGAACAAACCAAAGATGAAATCAATATGAGAAGCTAAGTGAAGATCTTATTATATTGAAGAAAAGTTCTTGTGTGGAATCTTATCATTTCCCAAGTCACAAAAATCATTGCCACATAGTTCTATAGCAAATTGAATTAGGCTGGTCAGACCCTTTCACAATTTGACAATTCTGCTCAACTCTGCAAAGATCATATCATCTCGTGTCTTCAACCTCAACAATGAAGAATTATGACGAGGCATTGCTGATGAGAATGAAGACATAGCTTTTCCATAAAATGCTTTGAGGACAAAGCATCTTTGAAGGGATAGGCAATTTAATGAACATAAATATATAAATAAATATCAATAAATAATAATAACAATAATGTAAATGAAGTGACACATTCTAGCCAAGTACATGACCCAACCAAGGGACATGACCCATCAACCATCATTGGTGATGTTAGTGGTAGCATTAGACAGGTATTTCCGCACAGTCCTATGTGTCTAGACGCGTGGAAATCGTCCAAAGCCTTCTATCCTTGAATTTACTTTAGTTAAAGGACTTATTAAAGTAAATTGCTTTTATTAATTAATTATTTGAATTAATTTAGTTATTTAAGGAAATGCTAAAAATTAGCATTTAATTTTAGCCATTGATCTCAAGTGAGGTGAGAAGTAATCTCAAATGTCAATCACTTTGGAGATTAGGGTTAGATTATAACTCAAGATTATAAAAGCAAGGCTAGGGTAAAGGAGAAGACACTTGATAGAACTTATGTTGATAGAGTCGACACAGAGAGGGTTGGATCACAAAGCACTGTGATTCAAGGAGATCTTGGATAGGTGGAGAAGGACTTCCATCTAGAGATCATGTCAAGGAGAACACAGAATAGAGACAACCGCTAGTGGGTTTCAGTAGAGCGAAGCCACAGGAAAAGGGTGCGTCATACGGAGCTTGCCGTATAGTCTTTGCGGTCGTGTACGCGGGTCACAATGGAAATAGTCGCATATAAGCGGGCGTGCTTAAGGGAAGGCACATATACCTCGAAAAGCATGCAGATATGGGTTGTACATAAGATCAAACTTTGCTAGGTTTTTCTGCAGTTGTATTTCTCTTAGTGGACCATTATCTCTGTTAGGAGAGCCCTGATTTTAGCATAATAAAATCATTCTCCGCATTGGTTTTCCCTTTGGAGTTTTTCAAGGGGTATCTACCCAAAAATATTGGTGTTTATGTGTGCATGATTTGGTTTCTAGTTTTGCTTCCGCTAGATTTATTGAGTTGAATATTTCAGTAGTATATTTTTGTTTTGTGAGCTAGTTATCTGATTTGTAGTAAGGAAATCACTAGATAACAAGATACCTAGGCGCTGGAGTAAGGGGATTTCAACAATCATGGCTAGTCAATATGTATAAGTATATCGTCACATGGCGTTGTGTCAGTAAAACATTCTATCATATCTATTATTCAATTATTAAATATCTGTCCTATATGGATTTCAACCTATTGTCCTTCTCATGTTGGATATTCCTTAGTAAATGAACTTTGTTCATTTGATGATGATTGTTATGGGTGTAGTTTCAGGGGCTTGAGTTGCTATTTTTAGCAAGTCTATATTTTTGGAAACTGACCATTTCTAACAATGGATTGTAGTTTTGGGCACCTCGTTGAAAGTTCTCTAAATGGGCACTTTTAGAGTTTCAAGATTCAAAATCTTGGAAACTTTATATTTTTAGAACCTTTATCTTTATTGAAATCTGATCATAGATTCAAAAACCCATTGGAGAGATATGCACGAGGTTCAATTTTCACACTAATTGGGGAATGCGCCTTTTTTGCTTTTTGAGAGGGGCCATCATGTTTTGGATATCCATTATGGAAGACAACATGGATGTCGATTTGGTGGTGATTAGAGGACATGTGCTTTTGTGTATTTTGTAATGTCCCCATTTTGGGACATTATAACATTACAACATTTCAAAGTGTTATGCCTACCCGAGTAGCCAGATAGGGGTGACAGAGAGTTCTGGAGATATTGAGGGGTTTTATTGGGCCCAACTTGTATCGTTCATCATTAGGATCCATTTCGTACATCTTGGCTTTGGTTCCGTTCCATTCCGATGATTTCCGTAATTTTGAGTTATTATGGGTCATATCTTAATTAAATTCACTAAGAAGGTCATAATGGGCATATTACTTGGAGAAACCTCTTAGTGTAATAGCTCATTGGAATCGGGAAGAAGAGCACTACAGGATAAGATGATGAGAAGTGACTTTCAATGGTCGGAGAAGCCATAAGGATGGATAAATCACTTTTTAGAGGTAAAATGGTTAATTAATTAATTAATTAAGTGATTTAATCAAGGAATAATAAAATAAAGTAAAAGTCACTTGGAGGAAAAGGTCAAAACGAATTAGGGTTTCGGGAAGCTATAAAGGAAGGGTAAAGGACCTAATTCCTCAATATATTATGTTATGATTTGATGTTGAGATATTTGCAAAGGAGGAGGAAATCGACCCCCTTGTTGTTTTGTGGATTTTTGGAGGAAACCACCACCATTGATCGGTTTTGGTGTTGAGAGACACACCCTAGCCTATCGGAGATACCATCCAGGTATTTCACTGTGCATTACAATGTCTAGTTCAGTGATTGCGCAACTTAGCTAGTGAAGGCACAAGTGTTTGAGAGAGGGTTTGTGACAGTTCGGATTTGGCTGATTCCTTCCAACCCATTAGAGAGATAGCCAGGGCGCACCTATTGAGCCATCTGTTGTCAGTTTTCAACGGTGGAATTTTCTTGAAAGCGGAAAACAGTCATTTAGGGCCCAACTCTAGAGGAAGCACATTTGGGGTTCCAAGGGACATTTCGGGATAGATCTGAGGAATCCCTTCCGAACCATTACAGAGGAGATCAAGACGATCGTTTTGAGCTATACATCGTCAGATTCCGCCGTTGGAATCACTAGGGCGCACTCATTGAGCCTAGGAGGTGCGCAAACCCCCAGGGGGTGAGATCCAGAGCTTCAAAGGTCGGATCTTCAGTTTGACAATCATCAGGATTAGTCTAGAGGCCAGGGCACATCTTTTGAGATAGTTTCCAGCTCATTCTGACGGGTATCGCCATCAGGGCGAGTTTTCCGGATTCTACAGCAGTTACTGTGAGCTGCCAGACTATTTTTTGTCGATCTATCCGTGCATGCGTAGACCAACACTTGTTCTTCTGGTCACAGGTATTTCTTATCTGTTATTTTGTATTCCAGTGACGATCCATGAGATCTAACTGACGATTTTCATATCTGCTTCCAGTCTTTCTTGTATTTCTTGCTTTTTCTAGCATTATATATATATCAGTGAGTTGTGTTGTCATTATTTCGCGTGTATTGTTTTATACTGCTAAACACATAATAAAATGGAACACACATGTAAAAACAACCGAGCATCTTCACACAGTTACTTAAACGTAGTCAGAAACCCCCAAAGGATCAGATTCAGTAGCCAAACCGCAGTTCAACAGTAGATATCCAGATCAATGGGATTGGGGATATTTCAGTGGTATCAGAGCTTTAGTCCTGTTAGCCTGTGACTAAAGTCGATGATTTCAACGGGTGACCCAGAGGGTCGTGAGCATGTGGGTGAAGAATACGGATTTTCCTCCTCTTCCTCTCGGGTCCGAGGAAGAGGAAGAGGCACATAGGGAAGCCGAGAGAATGGCAGAGTGTGAGGTAGAGAGGATGTGGGGAGACATATATGAGCGACCAGAGGGTAGTGGTAAGGCCTCCATGGATATAGAGGCATCCTTCATGCAGGTTATCAACGATATGTTAGCTAGTCAGCGGGCCATGACTCAGTCCTTGGCACAAGTGGCTGATAGATTGGTTATAGTGGGCACCCCGAGCACACAAGCCCGACATACAACACAGGGGAACTCGGGGGCAGGCAATAGACCCCAGTCACCTACTTGCACATACACATCTTTGAGTAGGATTCCTAGACCATTGTTCCCTAGTTTTCAGAGGGCACCAATAGTAGCAACACAACAACTGTTAGCACAGAGGTTGCCCACTCAGGGGGAAGACATTGCAGAGTACAAGAGGGAGTATGCAACATTGGGCCGTGACTTCCATCATGACATGACACTGGTCGAGTACTGTGGACTTAGGGTTAGGAACCATCCTAAAGAACCTTAGAGAAGAGGACAACAACATCAAAAGGGGCATAACATGGATTTCATCCGGAAAGTTGGTAAACCCACCACACCTTCTTTTGACGGATCGTCCAAATGTACTGCCAGAGCTTGGGTACAAAAGCTAGCCATGTACTACAAGCTCAACCAGATGACCGAGATGGAGGCTAGTGACTCTTGCGCATTTGAGGGATAGTTGGATGGACATGACGATAGCGCATGTCCTTCATCTTCTCCGTCAGGGAATGTTGAGGATTCAACACTTCAACATAGTGGTGACACTTGTGAGGATTCATATGTGTTGGCACTTAGACATGATGAGATTAGGAGGTTGGATGACCTACGTATGGGTGTAGACATGGCTTCCAGGAAGTCATGTATGGAGGATGATGAGCTTCCTATGATGAGCGAGCCACATTTTTCATCTTCTCTGTCACCTATGCTAGCCACGACACATGAGGATATCAGTGGCATTTCTGATATGGTAGAGGAGCCTTGTGTGGGGATTGTACACAAGGGACATATGGATCTACTGACCCAGGAGGAGAGGTATGGCTTGGAGATAGTTGACCTTACACATACCTATCAGTTGAGGAGAGTGAGTCACCACTCTTGGAGATTCCATTGATGGACCAAGTTGTGGAGAACGACAACTTGTTGGGACACTTAGTCCTGGGATCGATCTACAGTGATGAGGATGCACTCCTTATTGGACGGGATGACCATAACACGTGTTTGGACACATCTGTATGGGATCCAGGCGCAAATGATATTAGTAGGGTGAGTGCACAGGAGGATACAACTGTGCATACAGGATACAGTGCAACTCAGATGGGGGTCGCAGTTGGTGATGGTGTGCAGTGGCATACAAGAGGACTCAGTAGCACAGTGGACAGTGAGCAGTTCAGTACCTTATATTTTGAGGAGTGTGTTGTTGAGGATTCCATTATTGACACTAGGAGTGAGAGGCATGAGGTTGCACCTCAACAGGGTTGTGATCAGGGGTCACGACACTTGACAGGACAATTGAGAGTCAGTGAGGACATGATCATGGCAACTACTAGATGAATTGATGATACACATGCATTGCTGGCATGTTATTGTTGAAGGGCCTCGATGGCACATGATGGTTCAGATAGGGGACTTTCCATTGATTACTTCCATACACTCATGGAGAGAGTGACTGTATGAGGGTCGACTACCAACAATTATTGTTGGATAAGGATTACCTATTGGAGATTGGCGAGATGTATCACAGGGCACTGAGGGAGCAGGAGGTTGAAGTGGACCGACTCACTCATGAGTTGGTGAGCACACGAGGATTCTTGGAAGGCAAACAGACAACCCTTCAAGAATCAAAGGCCAGATTAGAGGAGCTCCTTGAGGAGACTAGTCAAAGATCCACTATATCTATCTTAGTAGAGAGTTAGATATATCCTTCAATTACATTGTTAGAGGATATTGGTGGTTTGGCAGAGGAGCATGAGGAGATGTACTTAGTAGAGCATGGAGATTCCTCTCCCTTGCAACAGTATATAGATCTGGGAGATCACCTTCATCGTAGTAGCAATTGTGTGAGTTATGATGGATGGAGAATGATTGACCCTCAATTTGTGGAGATACCTACTATTGTACTCGATGGTTGGTGTTCAGTGATGAGTACATACGATTATTTACCATGGGTGCTGGTGGACGAACTTTTGGTCAAGTCCTTGGGATTGACCAAAGCATATGATACTTTCTAGTCCTATAGTGGGTTGCAGATATTTATGATAGCCTCTCCCGATCCTTTTATCATTGACAACAACACAGGGGGAGCTAGACAGTGGCAGGGGACATGGAGAGTTGGTAGGATGAGACCACCTGACAGGATTGTCTTGATTGCATATAGTAGGATAGGGGTGGATCATCAGGGGCAAACAGTTGAGGCCTTGGACGTGATGGAGAGTATCCTAGGCCATGGGACAGAGGATATCTCAGAGGTTGCTACATATTCAGACTCTCATTAGGAGGAGGGTGGAGGGCTTTCAACAGTTACCAGTAGGGCACATCAACAGTTAGTGGGGATTGGAAGTGATGAACTTCCAAATTTGACATGGGATCCGGGAGTCCATTGGGTCAATAGTTTGTTTCATCTTATGAGGATCCAGGAGTGGAGGGTCCAGTATGGATACTTTGAGCAGACAATCATGATCAGAGTAGAGCAACATCAACATGATGGTCCCTGTTAGAGACTAGCATGGAACCCTGGGATTACAGGGTTGGGCATTTTATTGACTGATGGAGACGAGCGAACGTTTGCAGGGGGAGTCACTTTGATTTTCCATTGAGTTTCAGTATTGGGGAGAGCACGTCACTGGCTAGTGATTCGTTGAGGTCTTGTAGTACCTCACTATGGCAACATGTTCAGTTGGTGGGGGCCGTGTTGAGTTTGGTATGGTCTGGTAGGATAGACCCATTTCAGGTTGAGGCCATGTGTTATTTGCAGGAGACTCATGGTGTTGATATGTTACAGAACTATACTCCACAGGGCATTGCAGTTCACATCTTGATATGGGATCGAGGGATTGGAATTCTTGGTAGTTCTGTGGTTGATGGAGTGGAGTTTCGAGTAGAGTGGTTGCTTGGGGAGTTGATTGAGATTCTTTGGCCATTGATCATTACAACATTACAACATTTCAGAGTGTTATGCCTACCTGAGTAGCCAGATAGGGGTGACAGAGAGTTCTGGAGATATTGAGGGGTTTTATTGGGCCTGACTTGTATCGTTCATCATCATGATCCATTCCGCACAGCTTGGCTTTGGTTCCATTCCATTTCGACGATTTCCGTAATTTTGAGTTATTATGGGTCATATCTTAATTAAATTCAGTAGGAAGGTCATAATGGGCATATTACTTGGAGAAACCTCTTAGTGTAATAGCTCATCGGAATCGGGAAGAACAACACTACAGGATAAGATGATGAGAAGTGACTTTCAATGGCCGAAGAAGCCATAAGGATGGATAAATCACTTTTTAGAGGTAAATTGGTTAATCATTTAATTAATTAAGTGATTTAATCAAGGAATAATAAAATAAAGTAAAACTCACTTGGAGGAAAAGGTCAACAACGAATTAGGGTTTCGGGAAGCTATAAAGGAAGGGTAAAGGACCTAATTCCTCAATATATTCTGTTATGATTTGATTTTGAGATATTTGCAGAGGAGGAGGAAATCGACCCCCTTGTTGTTTTGTGGAATTTATGTGCTTGGTTGTGAATGCTTCTGCTGTTAAATTCTGATTTATATCTCAGCTGTAGGTTAATTGCATAAATTCAGATTTTATATCAGCATTTATAATTTCTGGTTAAGTTAATTTATTGGCAGTAATTTCAGTGACTGAGATATAAGTAAAATTCAACATTTCTTCGAGTGATTTTCTTCTCTTCTCTCATTCTATTCTCGGGAAAAAGTAAGATGCATTCCCTGGGTCATTCAAAGCTAATTTTTTATTCTATTCAAGAGAACTATGTTTTGCAAATGCCCATGCTCATTCTATAGGTGCTGTAGAGTCCCATTGAGTTGGTTGATCAGTATTTTGCTTGACTCCCCTTGTGTTCATACTTTCTGAGTCCTTAAAGGTTGGTGTGATCTAGCAAATCATTGAGTGAGATTTAGAGGTCGCTCCATTTAGGTCTTGTGATTGTATCCCTGAGCTTGATGTGGATAAAGTGCTTTAAAAGTGATATTCCATCCCTTGAAGTAATTATGGATTGATGCCAATATCCTCAGACTTTGTATGCACAACTCTGGAATAAAGGTGACATTCGTTTGGCTACTGATTCTTGTCTTATTGGTGAGTTTGATCTAATAATTTGAAATTTCTGAATTGAATGGCTTTGGGAATCTCTCCTGCCCAATCGATTTTCTTCTCCTTATTCAACTCCATACCCATTGGACTCAAGGCACTGGTTGAAAACACTTAAAAGAACCCTTTAATTTGCTGTTTTTGAGTTTAATACTTGCAGATCCGCAAGTTTTAAGTTCATATCCGAAGTAATTTATCACAGTTTTGCATGAAAATCGAGGTGAATTGACACAATTAAGTGCCGATCTCCAATCAATTTCTTAACAGAAATCTCCTCTGATAATTAAATTACAGCAAGCTAATTTTCAGATTTGAAGTGTTTTTTGAGAATAAAAATCATATTTTACACTTCAAATCATCTATGGATTTCGCCCTGAGGCTAGCAAGCACTAGCCCACAGTGCAGAGGGATTGTACAAGGTGACAATGATACCTTCCCTAGTTGACATTTAACCGTTCCAGTTTTGAGTGTTAATGCCGCTGTTTGAAATCAATTGGGAAAATTCCCAACCTTGCAAGTAATCCAATCATTTTGGTGCAATATTATTTCTTTGAACTTAAAAATGACCTCTAAATTTTTTCTTATTGAATTATCACATACCTCAAACAGATAGTCATATACCTACAACCTGAAATCAGTTAGTGTATTGTAAAACATGTGATTCTACATTGTACCTTGCAGAAAAGTTGCACAGAGCTATTATAATACCAGGGATGATGAAATCTTGGTTGTAATACTGGAAATGATAATCCTTGTAGAAGATCTAAAGAGTCTAACAAGTACACTCTATAGCTGTTCGTTTTCCCAGTGGTTTGGCAGCATTTTTCATCTGTGATGAATCATGAAACATTAATGTGATTATTCTAAAGCTACATGGGCTGACACTCTTGTGTTGTATTCATTTTTGAGATGCAATTGTGATTATATTTATATTGTTTCTATTGATCATGCCCATTTGTCTCTATGTGTTGCAATTATTATAATGATTGATAGTTATTGTTATGTGGTTTATTGTTTTATCATAGAAGCAAGGGACTATTATTATCTCTAATTTTATATTTATGTGCAGTCCTGACATCTCAGAGCTGGAAGATAAGCTGTCTGAACAGACAAAGAAGTTGTCAAGCTTACAGCAAATTGTTAATGAGTTGGCTGCAAAGGTGGTTGTAGCATGTTTTGTCCAATCCATAACTTTAGTTCTCAGATTACATGATCACTGCCTTAACAATACTCTTAGACATGCTAGATTAGGGATCATTAACAAATTTATCTGCATGCCCCATTTCAGACAAATACTTTGTTTCTTGTTATTTAAAGGCATCTTTTGAAATGTGCCACCCTTTGAAGCCCTACATACTCTTATCATTTTAATCCAAATATGGTTAAGCTTTATGGTAAGCTTCAAAGTTCATACTATTGTAACCTCAATTCTCTGGTGGACCTGTTGTCCAACCCATTTTCACAATATTAGAGGAAATTGTTTTGAGCATGCAGTCAAGTTAATAGTCTTGAGCCTAGCATGGGGTCATTGATGTCATTTCCCATTTCCACATTTTCTAGTGCTTTCAGGAGATCATAGATGGAATATATGTTTTACCTTGAGCATAAAGCTGTTGTGGCAGTTATGATTTTTTATTAACCTTGAAATCAGAAGTTGAAGCATTTAGGCTTTTTATTGATATCAAGCCTTTGCAAATTTTGACACTTGTTATACAGCAAAATTACAACCCTAATGAGGACCATACAGAGGCAGAAGCACAACTGCGTTTGCAATTAGAAGCGTTCCTTGAAACCGCAAGAGCCTTCAACATAATTTACACAAAGGTGATATGGCACCTATTTTATATTTCCTATTTTGTTTTCAAATTTTTACATTTTTTAGCTCACATGGAAGTTGATTTATTTTAATTTCTTGAGGAGTTTAACATTTAAAAAACCAGTATTCTCGATTGAAACCCTTCAATTTATGGATGTTATAAGATGATGACATATAGAAAGGTTGAGAGGGTTATCAAACTTATATGCAAGGATCATGGATGTCTTGAGGGTAAATATGGTGTGTGCATGCTTTATCAGAGAGGGGGAGAGATTAATTGGACTTTTATCAATACCCACGGGCTCAAATGGTTCATGAAATAAAAACTTGCAGTTCAAAAAACCTCCAACTTAAATGTATCAATTCATATGTTTTAGGGACAGCGAACAAAAACAATAAAAATCATGTTCTCTTACCCCATGGTGAGATAGACTCAACGAAAAAAGGTACATAATATACACCTCATAAGATGATTATAAGTTGATTGGAGTAGAAAATGGGTGAATATAGAATGAATATGGATATGGAAATCAATATTTTCAACAATGTTAAGAAATAAGGCTAGGACTGGTTTATGTACATTCATACTTACACACATAGCAGAGTGACAAAAGATAAAGTAAAATTACTTTTATAGATATGGCTCTAAACAAAAGTCACATGACTTGGACTAGGACTTGGCAAACCCACCTGAAAGAGTTAACTTTGTAACTTGACAAAACTTGACACAAAACTCATCAATAACTTGGTCTTACAAGTTACAACCCTAAGTGATTCTTTTAGAATTCTGCTCAAAGGGCCTCAAGTGGACAGCTATGGAATTCTGAAGCTGTCAACAATTAGCAAACCTCTCACTTCGAAACTAGTGCTTGCTAGTTTCCGTGTCGTAGTCCTTACAAATCAGATCTGAAATCTTCAGATCCAGCAACCAAAACTATTAAATTTGCAATCTATCTTTGCTGTTCTGCTACCTGAAACAGTCAGATTTTTAACTTATCTTCACTGTTCTGCAATCTGACACTTGAAATATGCACATAAAACTTGCAAATCAGTGAACTAAGATGTCAAATCAGCAAGTAAAACTCGCTGATCTGTAATGAATAAACTCTGAAATAGCAGATATGACATGAATGCCAACAAGTAATAAGTCCGATTTTAAGTCTAAATCTTGATTACAATGGCCGGTGCCTTAATCTTTGGGCAATGGAGTCACCCAAGGCAAACACAAAGAATAATAGGGGAAGGAAAAAGGACACTAACTGCTGTATAAGCAGATATGACTACATCTACCCAACAATCAATGTAGACAAAGAAACCAAGCAACAAAGATAACCCATGATAGGGTTTCTAGTTCTTAGCATATGATTGGATTATTAGTACTTAGTATATTTGTGTTGTGTGTGCACATAGGAGATGACTATTAAGGTTTATTGTGGTGATGCTTCTTGGTTTCCTATTTTCATGGCTGGTGAGATCTTGTCTCCAACTAGACCTATATTTTTCTTTAGTTGCTATTTATTAGGATCTTGTTGAGCATTTATCTCCTAGTTTGTTGAGGCAGTTCTCTTGATGTAAAGCCATATAAGCTTGTGCTTTGTTGAATGAAAATCAGTTAGAGGTTTTTATTTCGCTCCTTTGTGTAGAACTTTGCTCACAAGTGGATAATTCTACATCATTAGCATAAGACCTCTTTCTTATCTATTTTGGGTTTGCGTATCTGCTCGTTGTTTTTGCCTTCTGATCTAGAGTAGGTTTGGGTATTGGCTTCCTTTGTTTGTAGGTGATGGTCTTCACCTTATAAAGACAATCCAACAAATTTTGTTTATGACAATTATGTTGAGAAGAGATTTGCTCTACTATCTATGTTGAAGTCTTGTGGAGAGTGTCAGGAAGTTAGTCGGTGTTACAACAAAATCTAGCACCCACAAATGTGTAAATTTCCAATCAACAAGGTGTTAGTTTTGTGCAACTTAGGAAGGCTACCTAATGTCACCTTAGTAGCTCTTCCTCTCTCTTTTGGTTGGCTCTTCTCCTACTCAAGGGGGACTTCCCTAAGGATAGGATTATCAAGGCCATGGAGTGGGGACTCAAGGTAAAAAATGAAGAATAAGACTTTATAAAACATAGTGGTTGAAGAAATGGTATGTGGTAGTGAAAATGGAAATGGGGGTATGGAAAGGAAATGAAAGGGAAATGGGGGTATGGAAAGGAAATGAAAGGGAAATGAGGGGAACAAGGAAATGAGATGATGTAAGACAAGTGCCTATCAATCTAAGGGCTAATGGAGTCATGAAACATTGAATGAATGAAAGAACTGATGTGTTACAATCAACTACTTTGAGGTAGGCTATATGGTTGAAAAGGGTTAGTTTACCACACTCAACCACTTGGATTAAAGAACTTGTTTGATGCATTCATCAGTTGGGTGTGTACTTAAGGTAAAAGGAATTAATTTAATTCAATTTACCCCAAAGTGTTTGCTGAAAATAAGCTATAGAATCAAGTCTTTTAGGGCTAAGGGTGCCACTCATCAATACAAATGTGAAGGAGCTGTTTTATGGCTGAAATGTACTTCCAAATCTGCAACTTGGTTTGATAGAAAAATGGAAAACAAGTGTAGAAATGAAACAACAAATAAACAAGAGGGAGAACCTCCTAACATTGCTTATTCCGAAATGAATATTGAGTTCATTATTAAGCCTTCACATAAGTATGATAATAGGAAGATTCTATCGCATATAAACAACAGTTCAAAAGCATAACATAACCATACAATAAAGTAGATCAATACCTCAATGTTTCATAAGACTTCAAGGGTTTGATACACAAGGGAAGCTCAACATCATCTCCAAGCTCCTACAATTTCCTTCATTTCTCTAAGTTCTTCATAATTCTCTAATTGCCAATTCCCCTTTGAAATGGAAAGAAACTTCTCTTTAAATAGAATGAGTTAAGTCTCTCATATAATAAAATATATTGTCTTTCTAACTAACTCCATGACAAGTCAACAAATTATAAAATATTGGAGTATTTAGATCCATGGTTGACAATATCATGACATGTGGATGATAGCCTCCTTAAGAGAGGTCGCTCTCATCAAAAAATAGGCAATGATATGCAACAAAAACCTCCAAGAGAGGATGCACCATGCCTTCCAAGAATGAATGCGTGCAAAATATAATAAATACTCTTCAATCTAGGAGGATGTGTTCAAGGGTCTACCTAGAAGAGCTTACAAAGTGTGCCCTCCAAGGTGCATGAGAGATATAACAGTAAAATATTCCTCCTAGGTGAATGCACCATAACCAACCTCCAAATATAGAAAGTGGTCCACAAGATGCATGCAACCAATCCACATGTGCAAATCCCAATGCAACTAACTCAATGGATGAATGTGCAAGATGAAGTAGTCAAACACCAAAATAACAAGTGAACAATCTTCAACAAAACAAACCCAAGGAGATAAGGGCGAATTAGGGTTTTGACCATGCCAAAAATGCATGAAATAATAAAATATATATCTCCAAGAATAGCAAGAAGTGTTTACAAAAGTGCACCTTCCAAGGGTATGCTAAAAAATAGTAATATGATCAAGTAAATGCATGCAAAATCCACATGTATGGTGCTTCAAGTATGGCACATGCCCCTCCATAAACCTCCTCCATAACCACCTCCAATAAAATAATATATATGCCAAGTGAAAGAGGTGACTGCACTCTCCAATGAAATTCAAATGATGACAAGTGTAGTTGAAATATCCATGCAATAAAGATGAGAGAGCACCTAGGAGAGGTGCGCCCTAGAAAAGTGTGCCATGTAGCTACCTCAACCACCAACAATTAATAAAATATTTTCCATTGAAGTGTGCCTTAGGAGAATGTTCCAATAGTTGTTAGACCTCAATAATAAATTATTACTCCATATGCCATGTCATTTACTGTCTAACCAACCCAGGAGAGTGAGCCCTTGAGCAACGTACCAACCTCTCCAGGTGACAACAAAATAGTTCATGCCTTGGTAACTATGCACAAGAAGTGGGGCACACCACTAGAAAGCCTCAACCCACTCCAATTAACACCTTCAAGTGTGAAAGGGAAGTTAATGAAGTAGGGTGCCCTAGCTATAAACCTTAAGATGGATAAATTAGATTAATTTAACCATTGAACAATTAAATCAAACTCAACATGTGTGCACAAAGGTTAACGCTGAAATAAAACCATAGACGCCCTCCAAATAGTCCCCAACTGATAAAATCACCATGAACATGTGTGCCAATGAAGGTTGCACTCTAATAAAGTGTTGTACGATGTAAATAAAATATGTTCTTCCTCGCAAAACCCCACCATGATTACAACCAAACATAAAGCCCAACCTAAGGTGCACCACCATCAAGGGATTGTTACATCAAAATTCATCATCCAACCTTAGGAAAAGGTTAGATCACCATCAAATCATATGTGATACCACCCTTTCTAACTTAAAATTAGGAAATAACATATCAATGAGGGTAATAACATCATGAAACACATTCCCCCCTAGGTGATGTCTAGCAAATTTTACATCATAAAGTTGAATCACCTAGGAAAATCTCACCAAGGGAACATGAATCATCCTACCATAGCAACATCATAAGAGAGGGGTCATAAAGAAATTCCAAACCCATACAATCATCAAGTGTGTTCCCCATCACACATCCAACACATAAGGACCATGTAGAACACCCCATCCTAGTGACGCCAACATCATACATTGACCCACTTTGTCACTATGCAAGATCAACAACATCATGAAACATCTACCTCCTACCACCATCATCTAACTCTTTGGGGGGCTAGAACCATCATCCATATCCAAGATTAGCATATATAGGAAACTACAATGAGATAGTATGCTCCACATCCATTAAAAGTGCAACCAAGGGGTGATCAACACGAAAAGCACATGTGAGAAGACTATCATTTTTCTTTATGCCCTGTTATCCCCGATATCTAGGGATAACTAGGAGATCATGTCTCGAGGCCCACATGGTCCTAGACATGGAGTACCGAGAGCAGGGTTGACTTGAGCATGGCCCTGGAGGGCCCATCTTTCTTCTTCTTCGTCAGATTTGTCCTGTCAGCAGTAGCAGTTTCCATCACCACCGGCCTGGGCTTGCATCAGAGAGGACTCTTGCTCCATGAGGTAAATGGTCCGAGGTATCATGGTATGTGTCATATTTGATTGTTATAACCTTCTTATATATGCATTAGGTTCCTTTCATTTCTGATGACTGCTTGGATCTTACACTAATCCACTTGACCATTGTTGGGGTAATTGATTGGGTAGCTTA
>ML776587.1:1339121-1354154 GCA_009831015.1 Picea engelmannii | reverse complement strand
GACGTCTCCCTTGGACTTGCCCTCCTAAATAGAAAGAGCCCCCCATCGAGGTGACAGTGGGTGGGGAAGCTCCTGTTACGCCGGTTTCAAGCCCTGACTCAAGCCCTTGGACCTATCCTACAAACCGTGCGATAACAGGCCCAATGACTCCCTCACATTGCTCAACGATTCACTCCATGTGCCAAAACGTCACCCCTAGGGGGTATGACGTCATCTTTAGGGTTTTTCGTTCTTGTGTAAAATAAAATTTGAATTGTAAAGGAGTAATTAGAGGAGGTTGACCTCCCTAATTGTGTTTTACACTAATGATATGTGGACAAACTAATTTTAAAGGCCTCTTATAAAAAGAGACCCAAGACATTTCATTTTTACAAAACTCTCTCACTTGAGAATTACATACTTGGCTGAAATTTGGGTCCATTTTGGGCATTTCGTCTATCTCTCTCTTGTGCAAATCTTATGGATGCTTATCTTATCTATTGTGGAGCTAAAGTGGTGCGCTACCTTCTTGGAGGCTTGTCTTTTGCATGTTGATGGAATATTCTTGGTAGATAAGGGTTTTGCATGTTTTCTATTGGAATTGGTAAGGAATTTCTGAATATTGTTGGTAATTTCTTCTTGTTTCATAGTTATTCTTGTTCTAACCCTTGGAGGAGTAAAAGGGCTTACACCCTCCACCAAGTCTATCATAATTGTTGTTGGATAAGTTATTTTTCAAGGTTGCTAGGAGGAGTAAAAGGGCTTACACCCTCCTAGATTTACCTTGTTGGATTTGCTTGCTCTATGGAGTAAAATGGCTTACAACCCTAGAGAAGAAGTAAGTCTAACTCTTACATCCAAGACTCCATAACCCAATAGACTAGGCACACATCGACTTGCATTGGAGAAATACAATCATAGCATTGGAATACATGATTTTTGGAGATATTGCATTTGTTCAAATTGGAATCTGTTCTTAGTGCTACAAGCTTGCTTGAGCCACTAAGGCGTCTAGCTTAGCCTTGTTATTCTCTTGCTGCAATTAATTTAATGCTACCGCCATCAGGGCTGTAACAAATCACTCTTAAACTCTCTCTTTGCTCAACAATCTACCATTGAAATTTGCTTACAAGTTGCCATACTAATTCTACTTGACATTGGCTATCTTTTGGGTGAATTGTTTGCTAATTTTAGTGGATAGATATTGCTTCTGTTACCTGTAGCAATTGTTTGCTACAGCCATAGGGTTGCCTTTATACTTTGCTGATAACTTAATTTAGCATCCCTATCTTACCATCTAAGTTTGTGCTTAAGTATTGGAATATTGTCTACTTGTTTAGTGCTTGATCATCTGATAAATATTTGATGCTTTTGATGGTTAATTCTGCAGTTAACAATTGTTTCCATTGCTGATATATACATTTGTTTACTGCTGCAATTTAGGACAGCAAGCTTCACTTGCTTGTCCCTTTGATTATTTGGCTTGTATTTCGATAAATTGTCTTGTCTTGGCAGGTTCAACTTTCTCTTGCAGGTACACGACACTTTGACAACCTCCCCTCATTAACAAGATTCTTTTCCAAGCTTCTTTCCACTTCCAAACCTGACCTATAGGGGTTTCAGTTACCATTACTCCACATTTCGTCTCAATCCCCCTAGGGTCACCGGGACCCCCCGCTTGTGGTGACTTATCATCACTAAAGCGAGGGGAGTATCTATTTGAGGTGACAATGGGTAGCTACTCCCATAGTTGTCTCACACTTGTGGATTGGGTTGGTCTTTGCCCAATCTACAATCTGTGCGATAACACAGAGTAACCCCAAAAGCTAACACTCCCTCTTTACAAGGAAAGTGTTTACACCAAATCCTGTCGACTCCCTTTGCAACTCCACCAAACTTGCTACCTGTAAATCTGTACTGGCTATTGTTCTGTAATCAACCACTGTCTCCTGTAAAGAAACTATCACCCATGCTATTAGCCTATTACATCATCTCAATCCTCCAAAGAATAATGACCACCTATGAATCACATGTATCAAAGCCACAAAGATAGAAATCTACACAAGTGAAGTCCTTGATCCTGGAATACAAAGCTTCTGGTACATGTGACAATCTATGCAAGGCTATCAACAACCTGTCAACATGAGAATCACTCTCATGTACGTCAAATCCTCTAGTAATTGAACTAACCTGAACTAGGTCAACTCCCTCATCTTGAGAGAATCCTAAAGCAAGAGTAACATCATGGGAAAGTCCCTTTGTCTGAGAGAATCCATCAACTCTATCCTTGTACTCTACAATACTCCCATCCGATGCAATCTGGGAATTGTCCTCGATCAAGGTATCACACCTCTTCTCCAATGAACAATTGGAAGACTCATGGATGGAAGAAACCAAAGCAACATGACTAACATATCTCCTAGGAAGTACACTCGCCGTCACTGAAGATCCAGGTGCTCCTATATGCTCCTGTGCATCATGTAATGTCTAGGTAATGTTGATTTTTGTAGCTTTGGGCAGGTATTCTCAAGTGGCCTTGGTGTCGGGCATGTGGGAATCATTGTTGGCATCAGTGTTTTAAAAACCGGTGAACCGGAACCGAAACCGTTCGGTTTTACTGGTTTGATGGCCGATCTGTTCAAATTGGCAAATAAACCGAACCGACCAGGCGATTGATGACGAAACCGATCGGTTTGGTACCGAATCGGCCGATTCGGTACCAAACTGACTGGTTTCATCATAAACTGGCCGGTTCGGTCCCTAAAACCTAAACCCCCCTTCATTACCGGTTCGACCGGTTCATTACCGGGTCCTTCATTACTGGTTTGACCGGTTTATTACCGGCTCCGGTTCCGGTTATGGTTGTGTTTCCGTCCTTATAAACACTTGCAAACGTGAGCTAAGTCTGGCTCACTTAGGGTGTCCTTGGAGGCACAATGCCTAGGTTCACAGCCCACGCTGTCACTTTGACCGGAACCTCTTCCGTCTCGGCTCACTCCTAGGGAAGCCAAGGGGGGTAGTCCCTAGTTTCTAGATTAGTTTTAGAGTTAAGTTCTAGGAGTTAGTTTTAATTTGTTAAGGCTTGGGGGGATTCTAATCCTAAGATGCACAAGCAACAATGCAAGATGCAAGGGTTAGTATGTTAAGCAAGACCTTTTCCTAGGGAAACTAAGACTAGTGCCTAAGATTGGGCAAGGGGTCAACTAGATTTTTGGGTGATTCGTTACAAGTATGATTACAAGTTATACAAAAGAATAGTTGAATTAAGTACAAGATTTACAAGTAAAGAATACTAAGATACAACAAACAAGCTAACCACTTTAATTATTTTGTGTGCAGGGTACAAGGAGATCAAAGCATCATATTACATTTATGAGATCATCATCAATACATCAACAAATAAGAGTTATGAGTTTTAAGCACAAGTATTATGAAGATGAATGATACCCACTCTTAGTTATTAAACCTTCAAAGTGTTTATTAGATTAAGCCCAAGGTTGGATTATTAAGGTTTCTTAAGATAGTCAAGTTTTAGTTACCTTTATTAAGCTTTCACCAAAGCCTCCTTCTCCTATTGCCAAATGACTGCTGGATGCTCAAGAAGTATGGCAACAAGGCCTACCCTAGCTTTGCAGGTCAGCCTGAAAGATTGAGTTCTTACAGAAAGGACGCTCCGCGCCACGAGACCGTCCCCGGCCTAATCACCTTCCGTTGCCCCTCAATCCCCGTTTTAGATGGTGAAGATGGTGGTCTAAGGTACCCTAAAGAGTCTATTAAGTTAAGATATGAATTAGGTAGACTTTTAGGAGTGTTTTAGAGTGTTTTGAATATTTTATGACACTTTTAAGATGTGATTTAGTGACTTGGCCGAAACTCACTTCAGCCTAAAATGTGTTGCTAAAGATTATGAAATGAAAGGGCATTAACACATATATGCTATGTGAGAGCAAATCATTTAGTTGCACAAATAGATAGCTTGCAAAGTAAAGAAAGAAACTACAAGGGCAAGCACAACTTGCCAACCAAGAAATGAAGGACAATCACACTTATCTTATGATTAAGAGCATTTAGATATGAGCATTAAGTGTGAGAAAGAAAAAGATTTAAGTGTTTGTCTACACTATCAACTTATTAATGAGATTACTTCAAGCACGTGGCAAATGGCCTTAGTAGATCATAGCATGAAAGAAAAACACCATTCACTTATTAAAGCATTTAAGCATTTAGGAATATAGATCTATGCATCTAAGAAAAGATTTAAACACTGAAGAATTTTAAGCATGCAAGTAGATCTAATTAAGTTATTATGCCCAATAGGCTTAAGCTAAGGATTAACCATGTATGAGATCTAGATCTAGACTATTTTAGAACATTAAGCACTTGGATCACAATCACATATTAAAACCCTAACCTTACCTTTGGGGTATTCCTCTCCCAATAGGTAGGCAATTAATTAGCTTGCTTAATCTTTAAGAAATATAGAGAAAAAGAGAGAGGCAAGCAAGCAAGAGAAAGGAACAAGGAGAAATACAATAAGCAAGCAAACAAACAAGCAAACCAAGAAAACAAGAGGCAAACCCTACCCCACGTCTTAGGTTAAGAAGATGCCCACTTCACCTTCTAAACCCCACGTCCTAGCTCAAAGAGGTAAGAAAAATGCAAAGAAGACAAGATCTAAACTAAGCCCTGGCTACCCCAAGGCTCACACGTGGGAGGAGGTTGTACCACTCCTCCCACAACTATGAGCCACTAAAAACAAGAAAGAAGGAGAAGAAATGACTAAAAATGCTTAAAATTTGAAGGAGGTTGAGAAATAGCTACCAATCCCTTTGGGGGGTCTGTGAGTGTTGTGTGGATGCCTTTGGGTAGCCAAAACCCCTCTCAACCAGATCTGAACCTGCAAAAACCAACAAGGTATCCTTGCTGGAAATGCTACACACAACCAAGCAAACCCCAAACCCCACGTCCTAGGCCTAAAAGGGCAAGAAAAATGCAAAAAGGAAATCTATGCTAAGCCTTAGCTACCCCAAGGCTCACACGTGGGAGGAGGCCGTACCACTCCTCCCACAACTATGAGCCACTAAAAGCAAGAAAGAAGGAGAAGAAATGAACGAAAATGCTTAAAAATTGAAGAAGGAGGTTGAGAAATAGCTACCAATCCCTTTGGGGGGTCTTTGAGTGTTGTGTGGATGCCTTTGGGTAGCCAAAACCACTCTCAACCAGATCTGAACCTGCAAAAACCAGCAAGGTATCCTTGTTGGAAATGCTACACACAACCAAAAGAGTGAAGAAAAACTTTTGCCTTTTTAGGGCAAAAATTTTTCTTAAGAAAAATTTATAATATTTGATAAAAATGACCTATCTTGCTATTTAAACTAGCTGAAATATGTATGGAAATGAACAACAATATAGAAGAAGAGCAAGAGTGAGAAAGGAATGGAGTTTATGTGAGTCTCAATGAAAGACTTTTCCTTAAGGCATTCCAAATGAAACCCTTGAAGTCAACCTGCAAGATCTAACACAATGGCATGCATACAATAGATAATATGGATGGTTAAGCTAACAAGATGAAATACTTGCACCTTATCTAGTTAACCAACATATATAGATCTACAAGACTACTCTTTGCAAGATCTACTCAAATAAAATACTTTACCTAAGATCTACCTATGCATCCATCATATTAAACCAAAACAATGTTACCTCATGTGTTGTAAGAACCAAAACACTTGTAGCTCTTCCCAAAATCCTCCAAAGTTTCTCCTTTATTATTACTCAAGAAAGTGGATCTTGGAGAAATACTTGCTCCAAAACCCCAAGAGCCAAAGAATGGAAATGATGGAACAATGGGAGCGAGAGAGAGAGTGAGAAATCAAGTAGCATAACAATAGCTCAAGATATGGTGAGTTGGGAGTGAAGAAATGGATATTTATACTTGGAGAGACAAACCTACCTCTCTTGGATCAATGCTAAGTGTCCACCACCAAGCATAAGAGTAGATCTCAAGGCTAGGGCACACCATCTAGAGTTTAGATCATAGATCTAGGGTGTAGATGGGTGTGGGAGGTGTTGGGATCAAGCAAAAGTGTAGTGGAAGGCTATGGGATGCGTGCCAAGGGAGAGAAAGAGGCCCCAAATAATAAAAACGAATTTTCCTTGGAGATCCACAAGAGAGGGGGGTAAACTCTCCTTGGGGGAGATCACATGGATCAAGGATGTGGATGAGTGAGGGAGTGTTGGAACTTGGGATCAAGCAAAAAGGCAAGTGGGAGGCTAGGAAAAGTGTGCTAAGGGATATATTTAGTCTCCCCTTAATTTTTTCATTATTTTTTTGCTTTTGGGAGACTTTCTAGAAGGGAGGCACACCCCTCTAGGCAAAGTGATGTTTTTGCTTAATGGCTAGGTGGTGGGGTGATGTGAGGGTTGGAAAAGGTTAGGAAAGGTTAGGAAAAATCTCTCTCACCTTTATCCATCTTTACATCATCCTCTAACTCATTATTACAAAATTACATTTTTGCTATGTTTGGACTTTAGCAATTAAAATTGTTGTTTTTGACTGACTGACACTCTGGGTGGACGAACCCATAACAAAAGTTGTCCGACCGAGCTGAAACTTGGTCCATGGATGTAGGGGGTGCTATTCCATTTCTTTTGAGCACAAATACCTCTATCAAAAGTCCAAGGACCTAGTTTTTACAATTTTTGCTCAAAAATAATTAATGAATTAAATAATTAAACCTCCAAACTTAGGGAAATTTAATTAAAAATTAATTAATTAAAAAAAACTAACTTAGACTCGATGGAATTCCGCGAAACTTTCTAAGATGTCTTGCATGGTCCTTTACAATGATTCCCTATAATAGTTATCAAAAGATAAGCCCACTAGAACGTCGTTCACCACTTTGGAGGAATTATTGCAAGTGTAAGGGAAAAACTCAAGGGAAATCAATAAGGCTGAAAAGCCCAATTGATAACTTGAGGATAAAAAACCCTCGGTGAAAGGAACTCTCCCAGTGAACCGATCCCAAGATAACTGACCTAGACATGACTCATGCAGAACTATTACATTATTGGCCTACGCAGGGGTGCGGAAATTCCAGTTACAAAAAGAAGTGCTGGGGCCAAACATGCCCTGTAGAACCAAAAGTCTTCAACAAATTTGCATTTGATGATGCATCTCTTCATGGCACATGGAGTTGACCACCTATGTTGGAGAGGCGGTCAACAGGTTGGACCCTCGACCGGTTCCGGTTTTTAAAACTATGGTTGGCATCACGATAGCCTTTTCGTTTGGTGAAATCCCCCCTTGTACTTTGTGTTGGGGCTCCATGGGTTTGGTAATGGGCTTTGTGGGCTTGTGTAGGGGCTTCACACCCACAGAGAAAGCCTATTTTGATGTTGACTCGTGGAGGGTCTTCTAAGTTGACCCCTAGAATTGTATAGAAGGACATAAGGTCATTGTGACATTTCATAGTGGAGAGATAAGAGTGGAAGAGCTTGGGAATTTTAGTCTAGCATCTTTGGTGACCTTGGCCCTAGAGTTGCAGCCATGGAGAGGGGCCACTAGGCCTCAAGTCTGCTGTTATTTTGTTGTTTCAGGCAGGTACCAAGGAGGAGGAGAGCTTGTCCAGCCAAGGTAAGTAGCTACAAGACTGTAGGAGCATGCTGGGAAGCTAGGAGAACCTAGCCGCAACCCTAGGGAAGCTCAGCCTTCTCTCTTGGTGACTCGGCCTAGGGAGAATAGGCTGCCGCTAGGTCTAGGGGTTGTGGCCTGTGGAGATTAGGCCTGCGGCTGGTGCCTAGAGGGCTAGGACAGCAGAGAACAGTGGCATCGAGTGTTTAGGGGGCTGTACATAAGGTAAAGGAGGGTTGGTTAAGGGCTGTGGCAGCTAGGAATAGGCTCAGCCTAAAGGGAAAAGGGTGCAGCAGGTCTTGGGACAGACCTGGTAGTTTCGGACAGCAGAGAAAGACTGTCATAGAAGCTAGTGGTACCCCGACCTAGTGGTATATGACAGCAGCCAAGTGGTGGGACAGTTTTGGGCAGTGCAAGGAGCTGTTACAGGTGTATAGCAGCAAGTTTAGAAGCCTGGAACAACGGTGAAAGAGGACTGGTCACTGGACAACTCCAGGGGATGGACAGTTTGTGACAGCCTTGAGGGCAGACTTTGGAGCAGATTTTAGGGGCAGCCAATAAGGGCAGTTACAGCCAGCTAGCAGCAGAGTTTTGGACAGCCATATGACAGCCGAAACTGCCAGCAGTAACAACAGGACTTGAGACAGCTTGAGGGCTGACACAGTCAGCAAGTTTTGGAGCTTTCTTAAGGCAGAGTGAGCGCTGTTACAGCCAGGGTAACAACAGCATTGAGACAGTGTTTAAGGGCTGGGAAAATTGGTATCTTGGACATCAAAGAATTGCTTAAAGGACTCAGCAAATCTCTGAGCAAGGAGTTGCAGAGGCAGTGGAGGGCTTGAGGGGGCAAGGGATGCCCTAACCCTCAGCCTCAGAACAACAGCATTGGCACAGAGACCAAGGAGGGTTTCAACAATGTTTGTAAGTGTTTTGGGTATATTCCTTTGTGTAAGAATTGGGGCCATTTTCCCTGGTATGGGAGCCCAGTTGTTTTGAGTCTTGTTTTGGTTTTAAGAACAAGTAATTTGACTATTAAATTCCTATGTACTTGTGTATGATTCAATTGCTGATCTATTTTCCACTGTGCTAAGTAGTTAGGCATCTCAGTGTGTTTATGCTTACAGTTCAAATATCAAATTTGTGTATAATTGTCGAAGACATAGCCCAGACCTGAGGTGTGGTCAAAATCTAACATGGTATCAGAGCTTGAGGTTTTGAGAAGGGCAGTTGGATGATGAGTTAGCTTTGAGAGGGAGCTACAGTGATTGTTGCAGGTAGCAGCAAGTTAGATGGTCTTTGGTTTGAGACATGGGGAAAACCATCCAGACAAGAAGTTGTGGACTATTGCAGCTCGGTGGTGTGCCAGGTTGGGAGTTTTGGTGGATTGGCAGAGAGCCCGAATCACAACAGTATGTTGTGTGGTAGGTTGCCAACCCTGTGGATGGACTTCCGATGACGTGTCATAGTGAGTTGAGATGGGTGCAGCTCGGGTGCTTTGGCACGGACAAGATAGCTTCGTGTGGATGGCAAGTTGACAAGATAGAGTCTTCATCGGTCCAAAGAGTTGCACACTGTCGAGGTGCGATAGTGTATGAGGTATTTGATCTAGGAGGATGAGGACACCTACAGAGATGAGTTGCAGAGGTCTAGAGTAGACTAGACTGTGTGTCCATCCATAGCTTGGGACTGTTCAAATAGAGGACACAGGTTCAATTGCAGTGTGTGCATAGACATAGAAACTCTTGTGACTTGGATGATGGACTTGGGCAAAAGTTCATCGGATTGTCATGAGTTGGGTAAGTAGGATGCTTTCCTTGGGAGGATTGCATGGTTCTTATACAATGGGAGCCACCAGTACATGACAAGAGTATAGGATTTGTTCGAGAGCTTCACAGTGTCTGACTCAGGTATGTATGAGGAGCTTGGTATGAGGACCAGGCGTGTAGTATAGGGATCTGGAGCAGTGGTATTTCGGATGGAGTTAGGGGAGGTGTTGCAAGTGGCAAAATTTGCTAAGGGTGCCAGGAGTGTGTACTCAGCCTCAACGATTGAGGAGTAGGGATATGCAGTTTTGTTTCGAGATGGAAAGGACCAGAGGATCTAGCTTAGACACAATAATGGTTCTTGGAGTTAGAGAGAGTGACGTGTATAGGCAGAAGAGCCAACCTATGCGAGCCATGACCAACAATAGTAGAGTGACAGTGGATAGGGAGCAGGTAGCCTTCGAAGGTTGAGCAGACTCAGAGGGAGCTCGACCTCAGAGGGAGTCAATGGATTCAGAGGGAGTCCGACTTTAGAAGGAGTCAGTGGATTTAGAGGGAGTTCAACTTCAAAGGGAGTTAGGAGACTCAGAGGGAGTTCGACTTCAGAGGGAGTCAGGAGGTCAGAGGGAGAGTCAGTTGTTCAATGGGAGCCAATCTTCAGGTCTAGATGGGAGAGAGGTGTCTTCCAAGACTATCAGGAGGGTGTCATGGGTTGAGATGACTAGGTAGGATGCTCAGGAGCAGGAGGCTTCTAGGAGTAGGGTGTCTTACAGGGAGGGATCATGCCAGACAATAGTACTTGCTTGAGTGACAGAGGGAGTAACCAATCAAGTGGATTGGAGAGCAACTGTGGTAGCGGATCCAGTGCGGGAGACAAAACTACTGCTAGGTGATTGTGGTGTAGTGAGAATACCCCCCTCGCTAAGAGGGAAGGTTGATTTTTGTAGCTTTGGGAAGGTATTCTCACTTGGCCTTGGTGTTGGGCACATGCGAATCATGGTTGGCATCACAATAGCCTTTTTGTTTGGTGAAATTCCCCTTGTACTTTGTGTTGGGGCTCCATGGGTTTGGTGATGGGCTTTGTGGGATTGTGTAGGGGCTTCACACCCACAGGGAAAGCCTAATTTGATGTTGACTTGTGGAGGGGCTTCTAAGTTGACCCCTAGACTTGTATAAAAGGACATAAGGTCATTGTCACATTTCATAGTGGAGAGATAAGAGTGGAAGAACTTGAGAATTTCAGTCTAGCATCGGTGACCTTAGCCCTAGAGTTGCAACCATGGAGAGGGGTCGCTAGGCCTCAAGTCTGTGGTTATTTTCTTGTTTTAGGCAGGTACCAAGGAGGAGGAGAACTCAGCTAGCCAAGGTAAGTAGCTAGAGGACTGTAGGAGTGTGCTGGGCAGCTAGGAGAACCTAGCTGCATCCCTAGGGAAGCTCGGCCTGCCCTCTTGGTGATTCGACCTAGGGAGAATAGGATTCTGCTAGGTCTAGGGGACGCGGATTGTGGAGATTAGGCTTGCGGCTGGTGCCTAGAGGGCTAGGACAACAGAGAACAGTGGAAGCAAGTGTGTAGGGGGATGGACATCAGGTAAAGGAGGGTTGGTTAAGGGCTGTGGAAACTGTGAATAGGCTCGGCCTAAAGGGAAAAGGGTGTAGCAGGTCTTGGGACAAACCTGGTAGTTTCAGACAGTAGAGAAAGACTGTCATAGAGGCTAGTGGTACCCCGACCTAGTGGTATATGACAACAACCAAGTTGTGGGACAATTTTGGGCAGTCGAAGGAGCTGTTACAGGTATATAACAAGTCTAGAAGCCTGGACCAACAGTGAAAGAGGACTGAACAACAACAAGGGATGGACAGTTTGTGACAACCTTGAGGGCAGACTTTGGAGCAGATTGTAGGGGGCAGTCTTGGGAAGCCAATAAGTGCTGTTACAGCCAGCTAGCAACAAATTTTTGGACAGCCATATGACAGCCTAAACCGCCAACAGTAACAACAAGGCTTGAGACAGCTTGAGGGCTGACACAGTCAGTAAGTTTTGGAGCTATCTTAAGGCAAAGTGAGAGCTGTTACAGCCAGGGTAACAACAATATTGAGAGAGCCTTTAAGGGCTGGGAAAATCAGTATCTTGGACAACAAAGAAGTGCTGAAAGGACTCAACAAATCTTTGAGCAAGGAGTTGCAGAGGTAGTGGAGGGCTTAAGGGGGAAAAGGATGCCCTAACTCTCAGCCTCAGAACAACAACATTGTCAAGGAGATCAAGGAGGGTTTTAGCAGTGTTTGTAAGTGTTTTGGGTATATTCCTTTGTGTAAGAATTGGGGCCATTTTCCTTGGTATGGGAGCCTAGTTGTTTTGAGTCTTGTTTTTTTTTTAAGAACATGTGATTTGACTATTAAATTCTTGTGTACCTGTGTATGATTCAATTGCTGATCTATTTTCCACTGTGCTAACTAGTAAGGCATCTCAGTGTGTTTATGCTTACAGTTCAAATAGTAAATTTGTGTATAACTGTTGAAGACATAGACCAGACCTGAGGTGTGGTCAAAATCTAACAGGTAAGCCATCTTGGATTGTTATGTTCTAGGATAGAATGTGAGGGCATGTCCACACTCGATCTCACCACATCTTCTTGTTACCCCTTATTTTGGCAGGGGCTAACCCTAGTGAATTTCTTCACTAGCCCTTGTATTTTTAATCTTTGAGTAGTTGGGGCACTTGCTTGTTTTCATTGACCTTTATGAGCTAGAGGATTTAATGGCATGTTGGTTGATTATATGAACACTAAAGCACCCTAGGGTTTGTGGATGACATTGGTTTCATTTAGATTTTTGGGCATCTTCATGGTTTCCATTGCAGTTCACATTCCCCAAAGTAGTGCACACATTATGAGGTTGTTCATAGTTCCCAAGGCATTGGTAAAAACAGTTTTGAGCTACTTCTTCAGGCACGAGGCTGCTCATGCCATGCCATGTCCTAATTTCTTGAGCACTCACCTATTTCTCCATTTGGAGGCATGTGTCATCTAACTTGAGGGAACGTCCGCCTTGGAGATTGCATGGAGGGCCATGTTTGGCATGTGTGGATGTACTAGCCTTCTCCCATGACTTGAGGGATGGTTCACATGGTTCGAGAAGTAAGACTCTCCCTCAGAGACATCATACATTGCTTATGGAGCTAATTTTGAGGAGATCGTCCACTTTTGTGGGGTTATTGCATTGCTTATTGTGCCTTGTCACGTTAGAGAACCATGCACCCACATTGGAGGATCCTTAGGGGTTTTGCATCATGCATTTGATGAGGGTTGTTTCACCTTGAAGATTTGACACATGACTTATGGAGCTGTTTTGGAGTGGCTGCCCCCTTTGGAAGGGTTTATTTCATGATTTCGAGGACATTTTTGTCCTAGGAGACTTGTACGCCCACATTTGAGGAACCCTAAGTGTCTTCCATTTCATGTTTTGAGAAGTTCGTGGAGCATCTACATATTTTGGGGGCCTTTGGAGGCCAACGTTGCACCTTGGGCCTTCATTCTTCTCTCCCTTATGGAGACATCCTTCTCTCTTGGGCTATTTTCATCTTGATCATTTTACATGTGGCTTGACCACTCCATCTGTATTGTATTTTGACTAGATAGTTGTAGGATATTGTATTTTACTTTTCTTTAGCCTAGATCTAAGGATCTCACATGAGATAACATTATTTTATTGTAAAGGAAAGTGGGCATCACTCTATATAAAGAGATGCACTTCCTCATTTGTACTCATGATTGAATTTTTGGAGCTTTTACTCCTTGGAGCTTAATTGACATATCTTTCTTGGAGCATATGGTTGTGTAAAGGGTTCTTTCTTTGTGGATTATTGTTGTCAATTCTTGAAGCTTCTCTATCTTGGTTATTATTTGGTGCATAAGGATTAATGGTGGAATGCTCATGTCCTCTATAAGCCTTCATGATCGATCCATTTGAGGGGTAAGTTTACGACTTGGGAGGAAGATGTTCTAGGGTTTTTCCTTCCTTCTTCCTTTGTTGGTTTGGTGATTATTTGGTGCCATGCTTTGTTCTTCCTTGTGGATTTCTAGCAAAAGTATCAAGTAAATTTGTCAATTCATAGTTGATCTTATTGGTGAAGGTTTTTCCATTAAGGTTCCCTTCTTGTAGATCTTGATATTCATTGTTGATCTTGATTGGGTGAAGGATTACTCTTCCTTTTGGTTCTAATCTCTAAGCCCTAATCCTTGAATGAAATAATCCAATTATTAAGAGGGTTTCTTCTTGACCTCATAGGCCATTTGATTCACCTTGACTCCATTTCCCTTCTTGGATTTGGCACTGATCTCTATTCCTTCCATCATTTATCTTAAAACCTTTAAAAACCCCGCTATCCCCATTTTGTGGATAACTAAGGAGATTATGTCTTGAGGCCCTGAAGTTGCATATATGGAGTGCTGAGAGACTACATGACCAACAATGCCCTTTTGCACAGATGGAAACCCCTCTCACCACCACAGATGGTCACAGATTTCCAGATGGCATCCACCACATCAGCTGGCTTCCGAAAGGCAGTGGGCCTTGCTCCAGGAGGTACAAGTCAATATTATGGTGAGCATCATTTCAATATTTAAGACAATTGAGTATGTTGTATCTTAGATTGCTCTAGATTTCATGATATATGCTTGGACATTATGCCTTTTTCCCTGCTTCACCATGGTGCTTGACATTATGCCCTAGTAAGTGATCTTCCTTGGGGATGGGTTTGCTACTAGGAACTCCCTTAAAGAGCCATCGTACCATTCCCGACCATGCTTACCACTTTCCATCATTATTCCCCTCCATTTCCTTATCTCTTGGGATTTTAGGGTGTATTGACCCAAGAAAGGGTTGTCCCTCATTCTATGGGAAGAAGGGGTTGCAGGCCCAGAGGGATTGACGTTGGGCAAAAGATAAAAGCCTTGTATGAACCTTCCAGATGCTTCGCCCAGGGATCATCCAAGAAAGCAGTGAAACGCTTATCTTTGAGTAAGGGGACCCACAACATAATAAATAATGCTTAAAAGGTTAGTTTAATGATATGAGGTCTCATCACGAGCTGACCTATCATGTCCATGAATATCTCGTGGTATGACATTGCCATCATCTGGTCACCAAACCAGGGTAATGGCTCTCAATTGCATGGTTGAGAGAAAGGGGGTCTCATCACGAGCCAACCTTCTCATTTCCACTAGGTGTTTGTGGGTGACATTGCCATTACCTTCAATCTCTCCTTAAAATTATGAAAGAATAAAAGAATGGCAATTAATGGGCTTGGAAAAAGTGCATTGTGGACGAAGGTACCACACACCCTCTACAAAGGCACTGATGAATGAGACAGTACGACCCCTTGTATGTCATGAGCCCTATGCCCATTTAGTCTTGACCCCAACCACTTCATCCACTTTACATGGCTTAGAGAGGGATCTCTTGGAAACTCTCCTTGACCTAGGGCAAGATCTACCCAATAGGACACCTGTCAACCCTCTCGTATTCAAGCTTGACAAGTCGCATAGTGTCTTTGAGCAATTAATTGTTTGATATAGTGATCTTTGATGCACATGCTTAGGTGGCTCATTTATTGATTGGATTCATTTATCATGATGTTATGACTTGAGATCCTTGGAGGGCGTG
>ML776587.1:1313086-1336900 GCA_009831015.1 Picea engelmannii | reverse complement strand
TGTATACTATGTATCATTTATTGATGATTATTCTCGTAAGACCTGGATATATTTCTTAAAATCTAAAGATGAAGTATTTAGTAAATTCAAGGAATTCAAAGCCTTGATAGAGAATCTTTCCGAAAGAAAGATTAAGATACTCAAGTCAGATAATGGAGGAGAATATACCTCAAAGGAGTTCATAAACTTCTGCAGAGATGTTGGGATCAAGAGGGAACTCACTACTTCCTATAATCCTCAACAAAACGGTGTAGCTAAAAGGAAGAACAGAACAATTATGGAAGCTGTAAAGACCATGATTCACGATCTAGATCTTCCTATGTGCTTATGGGCAGAAGCAGCAATGGCAACTGTTTATGTGCAGAACAGATTATCCCATAGTGCACTTGGGTTCAAGACCCCAAAAGAAATGTTCATCTGAAAGAAGCCAGAGGTAAGCCATCTCAAAATATTTGGCTGTCCAGTATTTATTCATATACCGAAAGAGAAAAGAAACAAGCTGGAACCCTCCGGAAAGAAGGGAATATTTGTGGGATACTGTGAGGTATCCAAGGCCTTTAGAATCTACATACTTGGTCACCACCATATTGAGATCAGCAGGGACGTGACCTTTGATGAAGAAGCAACACTTAAGAAATCGAGAAGATGCCAGGTTGAAGAAGTATATGAAGAGGAACCTGTAAATCCCAGGACTACATAATCCGTGAGGGAATTTCCCAGAGCTGTAGAACCTGTAAGGGAAGTCGTAGCTTCCCCTGATGAGGAGACTCCTGAAGATCATGATATAACAGAAGTTCAAGAACCTCCTCAATTGACCTTCTCCCATAAAAGAAAGCTTGCTTTGGCAAGAGAGCTTATTCAAGATGGAGAGAAGTATGGTGTTCCAGAAGGAACCACGAGACAGGTAAAAAGACCAAAGCCATTCTTCAGTTACACGACTTTGATGTTCTTATGATGCTCTTATCTATTGAAATGAAAAGAACTATAATAATGGCATAAACATTAACAGTAGCTGGTGGACAATTTTGGGAGAACAAGCCTATCTTGGGCTTCCATGGGGTTGCAAGCCCACAGGTTGGATGCCAAGGGCCCACATGCCGAATGAGAAAGATCGGACTTGGAAGGCCTTGAAGATAACTTGGACGACATAGCCTAGCCCCCACATGCCAAACGTTTTGCCTAGAAGAGCCAAAACATCACTCCTAGAGACACGACGTCACCTATGGGGGTTAGGGCTTGGTGGTGAGGTGGCATACATTGGCACTTGGACGTTTTGAAATGGCTTGAGCCTTCATCATGAAGGAAGTTGTTGGATGCTTGGCATGTGGCTTTGGGAAGCTTCTTTACTCCTCTCCATCACCAACGACCTCCTCTAAATGCCAAAACGTCCCCTAAAGGGGTGATGTCCTACTAAAAATAGGGTTTTTATTTGTGCAAAAGTGAAACTTTAATGAATTGCTTAATATTACTTTGTTAAAGGGGGCAAGGTTAGGGTTGTTGACCCCTAGTCTTGTGGTTTGCCCCTTAATATATGGACAAGTCACCTTAGTGACATTTTGTATAAATAGGAAATCATAAGATCTCATTTGGACATAACTCTCTGTCTTGTGAGAAGTATTTGGTTTGAAATTTTCGCTACACTTCGAGTATTTTGCCTCTTGTGCTATGGAATAATGCTTTCTGGTTATGGTGTGATGATGATGATGGTGTGCTATCTCTAGGAGGTCATTCCCTTGCTTTTGTGGAGGTGTACTTGGGCATGTTAATGCTTTTTCTTGAATGGTATGGTCTCTTTAATTTGTTATTATCATTTATAATTCAAGATAAGGCTGTTTTGGCCAAGGCTCTATAGGGAGTATAAGGGCATACACCCCTATCCTAGTTTCCACCATAATTATCAAGCTTTTAATTTTTTTTTGCAAGGGTTTAGTTGAGGAAGTAAGAGGATTTACACCCCTCATCTTCAAACCCTAGCGAGGTTACTTGCCTTGGGAAGTAAGAGGGTTTACACCCCCAAGGATTTAGTAACCCTAGCTCTTTCTTCTTGACCCCATTAACCCATAACTAAAGGCACTAATCTTGCATTGGGGAAATAAAATATTGCATTAAGAAACGTGATATTTGGTCATTTTTACTTCTTGCAAAGTGGATTGTATTCCTTGTGCCTTGGGCACCGCACAACCACTAGGGCGTCTCCATCAAGGGGCTACTTATTGCTGCTGTTATAAAATTACATCTGCTCATTTGCTTGAATAACTTTCTTATCAACCATTGGATTTTGCTCAAAGTTTGCACACTTATTCTTCTTTGTCTAGTGCACGTTTTGACAAAGTTTGAGGGGTTTTCAATGGTTGATTTTCTTGCTGTAATACATTGAATGTTACAGCTGTAAGGCTGATATAATTTGCTGCAGATAATGTTTACAACAACCTTGTCTTTTTATGCTAGAATATTGGTTTTTCATCTTGAGTTTAGCTAGTCATTAACTAGTCTTTCTCTTGTATCTTCTACTGGATCTCTAGCATTTATTGAGCAGCTCATAATACCATATTATTGTTGATATATACTGTTATCTATTGCTGCAAATTAGGGACAACAAGCTTAACTTGCTGATCCAACTAACATACATCATTGCAAAATGGTTTTTCTTGTGTCTCGGGCAAGTATTTCACCATTTACAAGTTACTCAACATACTTGGCAACCCTCGGACCTTCTCTAGACTTCATTCCACACATTCATTTCACTCCACTTAGACTTGACCTCTAGGGGCTCCACTTGCATCTCTATCCATCTCCATCTCATTCCCCCTAGGGTCACTGGGATTGCCTCCCTAGAGTGACCTAGTCACCCTTGAAGTGCGGGACCTAGATCGAGGTGACATTGGGTGTAGGATTCCCAAGTTGTAGCACTTGATTTTGTATTTGGGTCGGGCTTTTCCCAACCTACAACTTGCGCTATAACAAACCCAAAACTCTGTTTTACTAGGGCTACTCTCAACTTCACGTTATGCCTCATTGCTAGGTCTTAGTAATCCTACAAGGGATACCCCCTTGAGCTAGAGGAGAGTCGCTCTGAAGTGAAGAGGATAGGTTATTGAGGTGACAGTTCTAACAATTGACCCTTGAGTTATACCTTCTGGGTTAGGGATTTTATCATTAAGTACAATTTTAGCGATAACACTTGCTATGAGTCTGATTGATCTTGATTCTCTAGAATAACAACCTCCACATTTTCTTTAATCATTGAATGAAAATTCTATGAACTAGAAGATTTCACGTACTCATCAAATATCACATCTCCACTCACAATAGTCTCCCACTATATTGAAATATTGATCATGTAAGTTGTAGAAGTATCATTGTATCCATCAACACAAGATGGTATCATAGTCATCCATAATAGGTTTTGAACCTATCTCCATGACATCTCACCATTCATGTGCCTCCTTAAAGCTAGAAGGCTCTTCCAACCTCCCAGTGAAATGTACAAGTGCCACGAGATCAACAAGTAACCTATAAAGGCCACCCTTTTTCACCCCTCTAGCCAAAGTCCTCAAAATAGCTAGGCGACAATCACTGATGGTGCACTGCTATCCCTCAAAACCAACTCTCCACTGAACATCTTTCGTACAAGAAACTGAAAGGAGGTTCTTCCTCAAACCAAGAACAAATAGAATATCACTTAGCTCAAGAACATCACCTGAAGGAATTTGAAAATAAATGGAGTCAATTCCTCTCACACAATATGTGGCATCATCACCAAGCTCCATAGTCATGCCTCCTGTTGTCGACTTTATACACACCGTGGGCTAACGTGGACAAACTTTCAATCCACTGGGTGTCTCCTTGGGGGCAAGTCTCGAGTCAAGGTGTTGTCACCTGATCCTTGACTCCTCTATCTAGGCCAACTCCTAGTGAAGCCAAGGGGGGTAGTCCCTAAAGGAAAATGATTTAAGGGTTGATCTGATCTAAGAACAAGAAATAGAATCTAGGAGTTATATTGCAACAACAAGAGCAAGATATAAATGAGATTACACCAACAACATATAATTGAAATTACACTAGTGACATATATGACATATAGATAAGATTGCTTATGAAGGTGTTGCCGTCCTTATACACACTTGCAAACGTGGACTAAGTCCAATCCACTTAGTGTGTCCTTGGAGGTACAATGCCTAAGTTCAAGCCCACTGTCACCTCGACTTGAACTTCTTCCGTCTAGACTTACTCCTAGGGAAGCCAAGGGGGGTAGACCCTAGTTACTATGTGGGTTATTAGATTGATTCTAGGAGTTAATTTTACTTGTTAAAGGTTGGGGGGAAACTAGCCTATATGTGAGGCAAACAATGCAATGCAAAAGTTTCAAATGCGAAGGCAAATCTTTCCCTAGGACAACTAAGACTAGTGCCTAAGGTTGGGCAAATGGGGTTAACTAAATTACACAAAGAATAGAAAGAATAACTTTACAATTAAATTAGATATAAGGAAATGAAACAACTATCAACACAATAAGGAATACAAAGAATTAGATGCTACAACAATGTACAACTATCCACAAATGAAATAAGCAAGCACTAGCTAGATCTAAGATTAAGTATAGCAATAGTTGAACTAACTCAAATTTGGTTTTGCAGGAATTAAAGGAGAAAGATCAAGATTGCATCCACAACATCACAACAACTCAACACCCAAACAATGAAGTGCCCCAAGATTGGTGCGCAACTTCAAGGGGGTTGCCCAATAGTTAAATGCACATCTTCAAGAGAGATAACACAATGAAGAAAGCCAAAGGAGAGAGACTAAGCTTGAGAAGAGGCCTCCACAGGCAAATGCGCAACTCCTAAGCTCAAGAGTTCAACTATCCACAATGCTCAATATATTGCTTGTAAGATGACTTGAAATGAAAGTGTTGCTGAAAATAGAGAGCATGAACCATAAAATGAAAGTGTAAAGTTAAACCAAGGTTGATTGTGGATAAATTTTAGATTAGTTAGGTTGATTAGTGAAGTTGAGTCCTAGACTAGGTGACTTCCCTAAAACTCTCCTTGCTTTTTCCAAAAGGACTGCTGGGTGCTCAATAAGTAAGGCAAACAAGGCCTTACCCTAGCTCCACAGGTCAATTCGGGAAACAAGGGTGCTCAACAAGGGGGAAACCTAGTGCCGTGAGACCATCCTTGATCTAGCACCCCCTGCCGCCTCCACAAGTTCCTTTTTTGATAACGAAAGTTGAGACAATTAAAGGTGTCCTAATTAAACTAGTTAGATTGATTCCCTATGAGTCTAAGATAAATTGAACCTCTTAAAGATTAATTAAGTTGAGTGCTTCAAATAAAATAGATTGCAAGTGCTTGAAAGGAAGTAAATAAAAATGCTTGAAAGAAAGTAAATTGCAAGAACTTGAAATAGGAAGTAAATTGCAAGTAAATGAACTATGCCTCCATGGGCTTACGCAAATGAAAGATGTGCTTCTAAAACATAAAGATAATCACGTGAACTTGAACAATAGAAGCAAATAAACCATCAACCATCTACCTAGCCTTATGATACTGCATGGGTGGCAAAGACAATCCTCTTTGCAGGGTGTAGGCAAACAATAAAGAATGAAAGAACTTGAAAATAAAACTAAACTGAAGATTTTCCAGGTCCTAACAAGCTGTCAACTAGGTCTGTCTTTGACCTTAAATTGGCTCTAAGTTTCAACAGTCTAACAATGGTTTGCTACTGTTTTATGAAAGCAAACTGTTCAGTAACTTCTTTGCTGTTCCGTTACGGTTACATAGGCCAAATGGGTGCTCTAGCATGTAGTTTTGTCACAAGATGTTAGCACATGCATACCATAAGCTATATAACACACCTAGAGCTGAAATATTGCTGTTCTAAGCTCTAACATACATGAAAATGAACACATGTATTTTTGGTCAACATGACCCTAGATAAAACCCACCCAGGGAAAACCAGTTTGGAATTTGAGTGTATAAATGTGGAGAAAAGAAGGTGGAATAGAACAAGTACAATAAACAGATGAACCTGATACACTAGCAGCTTGAACCAAGCTGAAACACAAGTCCAAATGAAGAAGATGCGCCCTAGGATGGTGTGACCTCCTCACAAGTTGCCAAAACCACTGAATTGAAGCTCTCTGCCAATTGGAAGATTTGATGGAGAAACCCTCCGACAATACTCTGAATCTGTGTTGTAGCTCTCCACTGAAACTGTTCTCAAGGCAAATTGACCTCTGCAAGTCCTCCCTGCTAGCTGTACGATCTCCTCCTCAAGTGCGCCCTCCTCCTAGCAAGAACTAACTCCGCAAATAACTGAATGACTAAGCTTGCTGGCTACCACCATGAATGTGGGCACCCAAGCTTTCCTCACTCAATTCATCCAACCTCATCCTCATGCTCCTCACCTAACTCTTTTGGTGAACATAACAAGGAATAATGAGCTCTCCTTTGCCCTCGCACCCTCCTTAAGGAAGCATAAGGAAACCTAATAAATGAGTGGATGAGATCATCTCATCTCATCCTAAGTTAATGGTTGAGATCATCTTTGTTGAAATTAATACTATCCTTATATGGATTGAAACAAGCTCCAAGAGCTCGATATGGAAGAATGGATTTTTCTTCAAAGTCTTGGGCATAGCAGATCCCAATCTTTATATAAAGATTGTACAGAATCATCCTGTCATCTTAGTATTATATGTGGATGATTTGTTCCTTACAGGAGAGGAACATTTGATAGCTCAGACTAAGAGGAAGCTTTCAGCAAAATTTGAAATGAAGGACTTGGGTCCTTTGCACTACCTTTTTGGCTTAGAGGTGTGGCGGAAACCTAGTGAGATCTTTTCTCTCACAAAGAAAATATGCAGTTGATGTGCTTCGCAGATTTGGCATGTTGGACTGTAAGTCCATGACCACTCATATGATTACTAACCTGAAGAAGCTACGTGATCAACTACAGGTTCAGATCCAGAAAACCCTACTGTATATCGTCAGATCATTGGGTCCTTAATGTGTCTAGTACATATCAAACCGGACAAATGTTATTCAGTGAATGCTCTCAGCTAGTTCATATGTGAAACAAGGCATATTCATATGATTATTGTTAAACATATTCTCAAATATGTTCGGGGGACTTTAGCCTATGGGCTTAGATACACTTCCAGTGGAGGTGTAATGCTTCATGGATATATAGATTCAGACTGGATGGGCAATACAGTGGACCGGAAGAGTACTTCCAGATATTGCTTCAGTTTGGGTTGAGCTTTGATCTCCTGGTCCAGCAGGAAACATGGCTCCATAGCCCAGAGCACTGTAGAAGCAGAATACATTGCTACAAGTGCTGCTAGCAGAGAAACAGTGTGGCTTAGAAAGCTACTTTCAGATTTGTTCAGTGCTGAGTTGGAACCCATAGTTATCCACTGTGATCACCAGATCTGTATAAAGCTCTCCGAGAATCCGGTGTTTCATGACAGATCGAAACACATTGGGATGAGATACCACTATGTTCAGGACATGGTGCAAAAGAACATTCTCAGTATTCAGTATATTCCGTCGGCGGAACAAATAGCAGATATTTTTACCAAGCCTCTGTAGTTGACAAAGTTTGTGTACTTTCGAGACAAGCTTGGTGTTGCTGAGAATGCTTCTCTTGCTGAGAGGGAGTGTTGAAATTAATGTAGCTGCAAGAGCCATTCTACGGGAGGATGGCATAAGAGCCTAGTTGAGGACTAGGGCCCCCAGTGCACTCCTGGGGTTTCTTGGTTTGGTACCAAGTAGTTAGAGCCATGGCAAAAGACCCCAGTGAGTCCCCCCAGTATATGACTGGGGTTCTTGGTCTAGGACCAAGCAGTAAGTCCCTAGATGTGTCTAGGGCCCCTGGATGTGTTCCAAGGAATCCTTGCCCGATGCTTGGATTGATCCTTGGATATGTTCCTTAGTGGTTGATGTAAGTCCCTAGATGTGTTTAGGGCCCTTGGATGTGTTCCAGGGAATCCTTTCCCGGTGCTTGGATTGATCCTTGGATATGTTCCTTGGTGGTTGATGTAAGTCGCTAGATGTGTCTAGGGCCCTTCGATGTGTTCTAGGGAACCCTTTCTTAATGCATGGGTTGATCCTTGGTCTTGTACCTTGGTGGATAAGACCCTAGATGTGTTCTAGGGCCCCTACATGTGTTCTGGGGCAACGTGGTCTTGGACCAGGTAGATCTTGGTGAAATTCCAAGATGTGTTGATGTGTGATCCTCTTCCTCTCTCTCGGGATGGTCCATGAGACCTAGGAGTACCTATGGAGATGGACATGACCACATTGTTGATGTACCCTCTTATGCGGTGATGATAAAGTTTATAAGCCATCATGAGACTTATGTGGACATGTTTTTCCATTAAGGATCCCCTTGACCTTGTCTTATGGTTCCCCCATTGTTTGATCTTGTTTCCCTTCTTGATTAATGTTTTGTTGGGTTTTTATAAGTCACTTTGACTTATTTGACTTTTAATTGGTAATTATTATTACTTAAAATGCATTTATTTATTATTTTATTCTTAAGCCCTAACCCTTCTATATAACTATATAAGGAACCTTCCTGCTCTCATTTTTTTACACTCTCTTACACTCACTCTCCTCACACTTCCTAAACTTGCTGCGGCTACCTTAGTTTAGTTTTTCATGGTTATGGTACAACTTCTCTAGTAAACCCTCTATTTCAGATTTGAGGTATTACTTGTTGGCTGGGAACTTCAGGTTGATTCTGCTTGCTTGGTTATGATGTGCTGGACCTCTTTCAATCTGCCTATGCTTCCTATGCTCATCGTGATCTCTCCTGTGGCTGCCATGGACTATCCTTTGACTGCTTGAAGGAGCCACAGACTGCCCCTTGGTTGAGTATGGGTACCACAACCCTTCTTTGTGACTGCTGCTGTGTGTGTGAGGATACGGGTGTGACGAGGTAAAAATATAGCTTTTAATTATTAGGTATTATATTACGCTCATTCATTCGATTATGTCAACCCGAGATTCGATTTGTACTTGCGGGACACTTAGTGTAAAATGATCAGAAGAAGGACTCTGCAGGTATATTGAAAGAGCCTAAAATGAATAAGACTACAAAAGCACAAAAATAAAGTCAGTGTGTTATAATTCCCGACCCTACTAGTGGTATCTCTCAGGTCAAGTTTTCTATGTTTTCATAACCTTATACCTTTGCGTGTTCACCTAGAGGGTTTATAACTACAATGATTCTTGATTCTGCAACAATCTCAAGAAAGCGAAGGAATCTAATTAACTCTTCATCTAAATTCGTATAAAAACCAATCAGTAATAAATCTATCGTTAAGTCAGTATGCCAGTACTCGATTTCAACAGTTTATATGATTCCTTAATTGATAGCTTTGTTGAGTCCTATTCCTAGAATTATCAGAGATACAGATTACTAGCACAGATTAGACATTGGACATCAAATAAGAGTAATTGCCAATCGAGGAATCAATAGCATGCATTGGTCTAAGTCCTAGAACATTTAATTGTCATTCTGCAACATGGTTTAGGTGGCCATTATGCAGCTCGTGTATATTTCGTAATCTAAATTAAGAACATATAGAAATAATTTTATCAAAACATTAACATCTATATATCTATCGCAGTATATCTATCACAGTATAGAACCATACCTATGAGCGGGCCCTATCCCACGATAGGCCTATACTCACGATTTTCTATCTACCACCAACACACCAGTAGATAAGCACTCAAAACATGATAGTAGTATTATAAAAATATAAGTCTTAGATCTTCTGTCTCTTGCAACTCGTTTACAGTAGCAGACAAACTGATATAATCTACCTCTCCATGTCCCGTACACACTAGTAGCTTAACATATATATACAAATTGAGGGAATTTGGTTAGCTAAATGTAGCGCTACCAGTCCCTATTATTATGCTAATAGTCTATCCAGTATAAGTTATATTGTCTACTGATTTGTTGGAATGGACGCGGTTACATGGCAACCAATAAGATCCCACAACCATAGATTCCTCTCACGTGCTGATCCAATTGCTTAACTGTGCAAGTGGACTACGGTTATCTAGCATATGATGAATATTAATCCTAAGTGTAACTTCTTTGTACAGTCATGACCTTGCTGTAGCATAGACCGAAAATCCCTTTTATCTTTTAATTTACCCTTGTTGGCGTTCCCTTTGTATCGTTTTTAACCTTTGATTGGAGAGGGATCACTGTATTAAATTGGCAGCAGAGGAGAGGGCGGCGGCTTCAAACACTTGCAACAGTAAACAAAATAACCCTCAACACAGAAACACAACCACCCTTAGCACTGTAGAGGATACCTGGCAGCAACAAAGGAAAGACCTTCAACACAACAAAAACAATGGACCTGTCAACAACAATCAAATGAAGGCTTCTCTGAAATGTCAAAGGAGGCCACAACACACATATAAGATCTGAGAGCAATCCGCCTGACTTGGAAGAGGAGAGAATGAGTGAATGGAAAAGTGAGGGGGGAGGGTTTATATTTATAGTTTTAGGCTAGAGCTAGGCTTATAAAAATATAATTAAAATATAATTAAAAATAACATATTAATTTATATAAATATTAATTTAATATGTTATAATTAAACATTAATTAATATTTTTGTTATTAAGCCCTAAAACAAAAACCAAACCCCAATCAAACCGACACATAAAAACCAAAGGGTGAAGAACAAGGGTTTTAGGAGAGACTTTCTTAGTGGCAACACATGTCCATATAATTTTCAAGGTGACCAAATAACTTTATCATCACTGCATATGGAGTACATCCCTCATGTGGTCATGCTCATCATCATAATCTCTCCTAGGTCCCGTTGACCATCTTGGAAGAGAGGAAGAGGATCACATACCAACAAATCTTGGTATTACACCAAGATCTACCTGATCAAAGACCAAGTTGCCCTAGAACAAATCTGGGGTCTTAACCACCAAGGTACAAGACCAAGGATCAAGCCATGCTTTAGACATGGGTACCCTAGAACATATCTAGGGACCCTAGACATATCTAGGGACTTATACTGCTTGGTCCCAGACCAAGAACCCCATTCATCTACTGGGGGCCCTCACAATGGTCTTTGCCATGGCTCTAACTGCTTGGTCCCAGACCAAGAACCCCAAGAGTGTACTGAGGGCCCTAGTTCACAACTAGGGTCTTATGCCATCCTCCAGGGAGAATGGCTCTTGCAATTGCATTAAATTCAACACTCCCTCTCAGCAAGATAGGCATTCTCAGCAACACCAAGCTTGTCTCGAAAGTATACAAACTTTGTCAAGGACAATGGCTTGGTCAAAATATCTGCCGTTTGTTCTGCCGTCGGAACATACTGAATACTGAGAATGTTCCTCTACACCATGTCCCGGACATAGTGATACTCAATGTATTTCAACCTGTCGTGAAACATCGGATTCTCGGAGCGCTTTATACAAATCTGGTTGTCATAGTGAATGACTGTGGGTTATAGCTCTGCACTGAACAAGTCTGAAAGTAGCTTCCTAAGCCACACTGCTTCTCTGCTAGCAACACTTGCAACAATGTATTCTGCTTCTGCAGTGCTCTGGGCTATGGAGCCCTGTTTCCTGTTGGACTAGGAAATCATCGCTGAACCCAAACTGAAACAATATCCGGAAGTGCTGTTCCAATCCACTGTACTGCCCATCCAATCTGAATCTGTAAATTCGTGAAGCATTACACCTCCATTGGATGTGTATCTGAGACCATAGGCTATAGTTCCCTGAACACATCTCAGAATATGTTTAACAACAACCATATGTATATGCTTCGGTTCACTCATAAACTGGCTGAGGGAATTTACCGCATAACAAATGTCCGGTCTAGTATGTACGAGGTACATCAATGACCCAATGATCTGCCGATATAAGGTGGGGTCTTCTGGATCTGAACCTGTAACCTGATCTTGTAGTTTCTTTAGGTTAGAGATCATTGGAGTGGTCATAGACTTATAGTCTATCATGCCAAATCTGCGGAGTATATCAACTGCATATTTGCGCTGTGAGAGAAAGATCTCACCTGGTTTCTGCCACACCTCCAAGCCCAAAAAATAATGCATGAGCCCCAAGTGTTTCATTTCAAAGTCTGCGGAAAGCTCCCTCTTAGTCTGAGCTATCAAGTTTTCCTCTCCAGTGAGGAACATATTATCCACGTATAAAACTAAGATAATTGGATGATTTTGTACAATATTTATATAAAGATTGGGATTTGCTATGCTCTTGGTGAATCCAAGACTTTGTAGAAAACTGTCTATTCTACCATACCAAGCTCTCGGAGTTTGCTTCAACCCGTACAGGGATTTCTTGAGTTTGCACACATGAGATTCTTTCTCTTGGATCACGAAACCTTCAGGCTGTTCGATATATACTTCTTGCTCAGCTTCACTGTTAAGAAATGCAGTCTTAACGCCCATCTGGTGAAGTTTCCAACCAAAAATTGCTGCAAGAGAGATAATAATCCTGATGGAAGTATATCTGGCAACTGGAGCAAAGATCTCGTTATAATCAATTCCTTCTTTCTGAGAGAAACCACGAGCTACGAATCTAGCCTTGTATTTTTCAATACTGCCATCTGCTGCATGCTTTATCTTCTAAAGCCATTTGGAAGTTACCACTGATTTGCCACGAGGTCTAGGAACTACTGCCCATACATCATTCTTTAGAATTGAATCATATTCTTCTATCATAACATCTTTCCACACTTGATGTTTGGAGGCTTCTACAAATGTGTAAGGTTCTGAATCAATCACAATATTGAACTTAGCTATGAGACCGGAGTACTTATCTGGTTTCTTGCTTTCTTTGAAGGTGCCCTTAGGAGCTGAATACTTTTTTGCTTCTTTTAGTATTTCCCGTCACCAGGCTGGTTTCGTTTTAATAGGAGGTATCTCCATTGGAAACTCAATAGTATCCCTAGAGGGATCCACTGGAAGTTCTAAGGTTTCCTCCCTCTGCTCATCTGGAAAAGGAGAATATGAAGAATCAAGTGGTGGAGCTTCCTGCTCCTCTGAATCACATGGAAGTTCTCTGGCCGACGAAAAGCTGCCTCTTCATGAAAAGTCGCGTCTCTGCTTACTTCGATGAACTTTTGACCCGGGATATAAATCCTGTAAGCCTTTGAGGTTTCACTGTATCCCACAAAAGTTCCTTTCTTTCCGGAGGGCTCTAGCTTAGTTCTCTTTTCCTTTGGAATGTGAATATAGACTGGACTGCCAAAGATTCTTAAGTGATCCATTGAAGGTTTTATTCTGGTGAAAACTTATTCTGGAGTTTTCGCTTCAAGAGCTTTGTGTGGACATCTGTTTTGAATGTAGACTGCAGTACTGACAGCTTCATCCCAAAGAGATAACGGTAAGTTCTAATCATACATCATGGCCCTGGCTGCTTCACAGATAGTTCTATTCTTTCTTTCTGCTACCCCATTCTGTTGGGGGTTATACGACACATTCAACTCCCTCTTAATTCCAGAAGTTCAACAAAGTTTATCATATTTGAAGGAGTCAAATTCTTTAGCATTGTTTGTTCTGAAAACTCGGATGTGTCTGCCTGCTTGATTTTCAACAAGATTTTTTAAATCTTGAAATCTGCTGAAAGATTCATGTTTAGTCTTTAAAAAATAAATCCAAGTTTTACGAGAACAATCATTAATAAAAATGATATAGTAAATACAACCATTCATAGATGGAGTAGTCATGGGCCCACAAAGATCAGAATGAATTAGATCTAGAATGCCATTAGATTTTCTATTAACGAGAGGATAGGGTTTCTTTGTATTCTTACTGAGTGCACATCCTCTACAAACACTATCTTGTTCAAAAGAAAATATTGGCATACCTGTCACCATCTTTTGAAAACCTGGAAGTGTGTTGTAGTTGAGATGTCCAAGTCTTCTGTGCCAAAGCTCGCAGGGATTTACCATCTCGTGAGCTAGTGCTTGAACAATTTGACCTGAAATTTTATAAAGTCCACTCTCACGAGTTCCAATAGTCATAGCAGTGTTCATATCTTCATTTGAGGACCACATGAGGGCCTTCCCTTTGGTGAAGGCTATTGAGTAACCTTTGCTTTCTAACACTGCAACTGAGATTAGATTCTTCTTTAAACCAGGAACAAAAGGAATTTCATCAATATGAAAGATATTACCTGATTGAAGTTGGAAAGAAGCAGATCCAAAACCTTTTATGTCATAAGTACCATCGTCACCCAATTCCACCTTTACATTGAATTTCTTGTCTGGATAGTTTGCAAGATTTTTTTTGAAGCCTGTCATGTGTTTGGAAGCACTGCTGTCCATTAACCAAATCTCCTCCGACTTGGTTATGGTGCCAGAAAGAGATGAGATGAGATAATATTATTGTTGTTGTTCTTGCTCTTTGGTGGCTGCCCTGGTTTGTCTTCTTTGAGGCTCCTGTTGAGGTTCTGCCTCTTCAGTGGCAACTGAGGCTTGGAACCTTCCTTTTCTTTTCTGCTGAGAGGGAGGGTTCCTGCAATCGCTTGCATAATGTCCTAGCTTATTGCAGTTAAAACATTTTACTTTAGATAAATGAGGGTTAAGATGAGATAACTTACCTTGAGGTTTCTTACCTTTGCCTTTAGATTTAGGGAACTTCTTCCATTTCTTGGCTTTTGTTGCAAGGGCATGATCTTTTTGAATCGAATGATCATTTCTGCTGTTGAGTCTTCCTTCTTCTAAACAGTCATGCCACAATCTTTCAAAGTTAGGCTGGGCTTCTCTTCCATTTATTGATGAGAGAAAAACTCCTCATGACTCCAAGAGTCCATCAACTGCAGTTTGCACAAGGTCATCATCATCCACAACAACTCCTATTACTATAAGCTGATCTCTAGTTTGAACAATCTTGGATAAGAAGGTAGCAATTGATTCATCTTTCCCCATCCTCAAATTATGTAGTTGTTTCTTCAATATTCTTTTCTGAGTTGGTGCCTTCTTTTCATAGAGGTTTGCCAAAGTATCAAAACAATCTTTGGCAGTCCTTAGATGACCAATGATGGGCATCATGTTGTCCTTAACAGAATAAAAAATGATTCTTTTAGCCTTGGTTTGTTTTCTTTTGTATGTTGCCTTGGCTGTGTTTGAAGTGGGTTCTTCAATTACCCTAGTTATCAACTCTTCTAGATCATACTCTTCAAGAATATTAACTATTCTGCATGTCCAAGCATTGAAGTTGGAGGCCCCTATAAGTCTGTCTTCAAGTTTAATTGAAGAGGAAGCCATGCTGTGATCTTAAAAGAGATTCTGCTGATCTGCAAAACAACCCTAACAAAATGGATCTACGCAGGTTCAAGTCTGCACACTTCTTGAGCTCTTTTCACGCGCTAAGCTCTGATACCATGTTAGAATTAGGGAAGAAAACAAAAAAATACTTTCTTTACAATTTTTTTAATAGATAGAACAACAAGAGCATAAAAATCTAAATCAAACTCAGAACAAAAATGTAGTAAGACAGTAGATCTGAAAATAAGCTTTAGATCTAAGCTATAAATTTATTTATGAGTAAACAAGACAACCAGATCTAAACTATAGGTAAATTTCTGATTTAGATCTGGACAATAGATTTATTCCTGAATGATCAAAACAAGCAGATCTAAACAATAAATAAATTTCAGGGTTAGCAAAAGTAATAGATCTGAACAATAGTGTTATTTCTGAGCAAATAAAACAAATGATCCATAGAAATACTTCTTAGCAATTAGATCTGAAAAATAGAACTTATTCCTGAGTATGCTAATTAATAGATCAGTACATAAACAATAAAATAAAACTGAAGTAGCAACTTACCTCTGTGCAATGAAGAAAAACATGACACAGACAAGGGATGGTATGCCATTGTTGTTATGCTCAGATAAGTCTAGGAGTCATGGATCTACCTCAAAGGGTTAGATCTCTAACAAGAGAAAGTAGGACAGTCAAGCCACCAAGAAGAAACCTCCCACACAAAAAAAAAACTGGAAGCAAAACCCTTGTCCAAGGCACACATAGTAAGAGATCTGCAAAGGGTGTTGGAAGTTCCAGATCAGGGCCAAAGGAGGACGGATGCCTATAAAGAAGGTCTAGAACCCAGCAAGGGTGCCACGGCTTCAAGGTTCCAGTATTGCTCAAGAAAGAGGGGATGACAACCTCAAGAAGGGTTCCGCTAGCTTTAAGAGAGGGCTGGCTGTATTAAATTGGCAGCAGAGGAGAGGGCGACAACTTCAAACACTTGCAACATTAAACTAAAGAACCCTCAACACAACAACACATCAACCCTTAGCACTGTAGAGGATACCTGGCAGCAGCAAAGGAAAGACCTTCAACACAACAAAAACAATCGAATTGTCAACAACAATCAAATGAAGGCTGATCTAAAATGTCAAAGGAGGCCGCAACACACATAGAAGATCTCAGAGCAATCCGCCAGACTTGGAAGATGAGAGAATGAGTGAATGGAAAAGTGAGGGGGGAGGGTTTATATTTATAGTTTTAGGCTAGGGCTAGGATTATAAAAATATAATTAAAAATAACATATTAATTAATATAAATATTAATTTAATATGTTATAATTAAACATTAATTGATATTTTTCTTATTAAGCCCTAAAACAAAAACCAAACCCCAATCAAACCCACACTTAAAAACCAAAGGGTAAAGAACAAGTAAGGGTTTTAGGAGAGGCTTTCTTAGTGGCAACACATGTCCATATAATTCTCAAGGTGACCAATTAACTTTATCATCATTGCATATGGGGCACATCCCTCATGTGGTCATGCTCATCTTCATAATCTCTCCAAGGTCCTGTGGACCATCCTGGAAGAGAGGAAGAGGATCACATACCAATAAATCTTGGTATTACACCAAGATCTACCTGATCAAAGACCAGGTTGCCCTAGAACAAATCTGGGGTCTTAACCACCAAGGTACAAGACCAAGGATCAACCCATGCTTTAAACATGGGTACCCTAGAACATATCTAGGGACCCTAGACATATCTAGGGACTTATACTGCTTGGTCCCAGACCAAGAACCCCAGTCATCTACTGGGGGCCCTCACATGGGTCTTTGCCATGGCTCTAACTGCTTGGTTCCAGACCAAGAACCACAGGAGTGTACTGGGGGCCCTAGTTCACAACTAGGGTCTTATACCATCCTCCAGGGAGAATGGCTCTTGCAGCTTCATTAAATTCAACACAACACTACCAATGGTACCTCTTAGGTCAAGATTTCTGCATTTTCATAACCTTATACCTTTGCGTGTTCACCTAGAGTGTTTATAACTACAGTGATTCTGCAACAATCTCAAGAAAGCGAAGGAATCTAATTAACTCTTCATCTAAATTCGTATAAAAACCAATCAGTAATAAATCTATCGTTTAGTTAGTATGCCAATACTCGATTTCAATAGTTTATATGATTCCTTAATTGATAGCTTTGTTGAGTCCTATTCCCAGAATTATCGGAGATACAGATTATTAGCACAGATTAGACATTGGACATCAAATAAGAGTAATTTCCAATCGAGGAATCAATAGCATGCATTGGTCTAAGTCCTAGCACATTTAATTGTCATTCTGCAACATGGTTCAGGTGGCCATTATGCAACTCATGTATATTTCGTAATCTAAATTAAGAACAGATAGAAACAATTTAATTAAAACATTAACATCGATATATCTATCGCAGTATAACTATCACAGTATAGAACCATACCTATGAGCGGGCCCTGTCCCATGGTAGGCCTATCCTCACGATTTTCTATCTACCACCAACACACCAGTAGATAAGCACTCAAAACATGACAGTAGTATTATAAAAATATAAGTCTTAGATCTTCTGTCTCTTGCAACTCATTTACAGTAGCAGACAAACTGATATAATCTACCTCTCCATGTCCCGTACACACTAGTAGCTTAACATATATATATAAATTGAGGGAATCTGGTTAGCCAAATATAGCGCTACCAGTCCCTATTATTATGCTAATAGTCTATCCAGTATAACTTCTATTGTCTACTGATTTGTTGGAATGAATGCGGTTACATGGCATCCAATAAGATCCCACAACCATAGATTCCTCTCACGTGCTGATCCAATTGCTTAACTGTGCAAGTGGACTACGGTTATCTAGCATATGCTGAATATTAATCCTGAGCGTAACTTCTTTGTACAGTCACGACCTTGCTGTAGCATAGACCAAAAATCCCTTTTATCTTTTAATTTACCCTTGTTGGCCCTCCCTTAGTATGGTTGTTAACCTTTGATTCGTAGCCTTGGTATGCTGACCTTTGATTCTTTGACTCTGCTGTAAGAGGTAAAATGATGCTGATACAATACTGGAGCTGATACATATGAAGATATATCTATACATTAATGTTATATCAGAATCTTGATATATCTTCTTAAAATACCCTTGTGCTGAGATTGCAATCCTGGAACCTTTTGCACTTTAAAAATATAGTTAGCATTACTAATATTTACACATACTAAAATTCAAGTTTCCGTTTAAAAATCTATCACAGGGAGAACACAAGTTCAATAGAGATGTCGGATGTCCAACACGGGGAGAACCTAGATCTCAAAGTTCCTGTCTGACTTCACACACGATCTCTATGCGGTTCCCAATTAAAGTAGTAGCATCTTAAGAGGTTTCCCTAATTAAACTATATCCGCACTGACCAACCCGGATTCTGATGAGTTCCCTAGATCGAGCAAGGCTCGCAAGTGTTCAGAGCATACACCAGGGAGATGAGGGGATTGGTTTATTTGCCAACTTTGAAATTGCAATAAAATAAAATGTTTGTCTAATTACTAAATCCACATTGTCCAACCCCTTTTATGTGTAAAGCTTACTTAGGGGAGCTGAGGGGATTGGTTTATTTACGATAAATTAAAAAATTGCGAAATTGAAAGACTGAAATTGAAACCAATCTAGCAATTGGTCACTACTTTGCAAAAGGAAAACTAAACTAAAAGATTGTGGTGCTTATGATTGATTTTAAGTTTCCTTTTAGTTTATCTTTAGATGTGAAATTGCAAAACTTGAACAAAAGCAAACCATGAAAATGATCAAACCACAACACCAGTCTCCCCCATGGGGAAAAGAAAAGTGGGGACTATGTGGCCCACTTATTTTATTATGAGGATTACAATGCTTTCTTTTTGGGTGGGCTTGTGATCCTTTATAAATGAGGATCTACAAGTATTACAAGGTTTCAAATTGTTTAGTCTTCAAAGGGGTGCTTCCAGGGGTCTTAGATGCTACAATTCCACCAAAATCCGGCAGAGTCTCCCCTTGTTTATTGAGCAACCTGCAAAAAACAACAAGTAATAGAGATAAAATGCACCCAAAAGACTCTTTAGAAGTGCCTTTGGAACATAAACTTTAAAGCCCAAACTTGCAAAAAATTTCTAAGTACAAAAAATGATTTTTTTTGATGATTTTCAAGAGTAAAACTAAACTAAATGGGAGCTCTTTTAGTGACTTTTGTTTTCTGTCCCAAAACAACAAACAAATGACACTAAGTAGCTAGATTTTGCAATGAAATAACCTTCTAAACTATTCACTTTTATGCCTTTTAAAATTTAGATGAAAGTATTTGCAAAAAAGTGACTTCAACTTTTAGATCTAGCTTTAGATATGGAATAAAACTTAGATCTAGATCTAAATGTAGCATGCATGCATAAAGAAATAGACTAAATCTAAACTTTTCAATCTAAATTAGAATCTAACTAAAGCATGCAAATAAAGTAACCAAAATAATGTAAGGTTTTTATGAATGAGAGAGAGAGGATCTTGAGCTTGGAACTCCTTGGGCAATGGGGCCCCTTTGATGGAATGAAGAGGGAAGAATGTCCTCAAGATCTTGGAAGAGTGGTAGATGCCAACAAGCTCATCCACTTTTCCAAGTTGAAAGGATCCTGTATACTTCAAAAAACTTGCAAATAATTGTTAAATTTTTAGTGTCACCTACACAAGAACTTCAAATGGCATGTTAGTTTAAACAAAAACAAAGCATGCACATTAAACCTCTAATGTAGATAAACAATAGGATTAAGAATGCAATCAAGCTTAGTAATCCTACCCAAATGAATAACGATATCCTTACAATTGGTCAATATTAACAAATGTATATAAGCAAGAATTGAAACAAGATCACCTCATAAGATACATGACATTCATCCACACATGAGCCAAGCCACCATAGATTAGACCTCCGAAGTCTTCCTCTTTATTGCAATAGCATAAAAGTATTACAATAGACCGCACACAAGCATAGTCCAACTCCCATTAGATAACAATGGAGAGAATGGCTTGTATAAATAGCAAACCGGGTGACATTCCCAAAGAGAGGGGGCGCCAATCCCAAAGTAGATGAGCCACATGTGTGGTTGGATCTTCGCCATGTCTCAAGCAAGTGAAGTGAACTCACCACAAGTGGATGTGGAAGTGAGAGAGGAGGCGCCACATAGCCAAGGGAAGGTGGCGACCTTCCTTGGGATCTTCACCATCTCCCTCAATGTGCCATCTCACTAAGGAGGTGCGCACCATACATTGGGATCCTCACCCATGTGCCACATCTTACCATCAACTCCTCCCTAACTTGCCTCAAGTGTCACTAAGTGGTAGTGGACTGATAGAGAGAGAGATTTAACTGAAAACATGTTTGAAACATGTTTCCACAAAAATAGCATTTGCTGATTTTTGTCTTTTATTTGTCATTTATTTACCTTTTTCGAGAGAAAATAATTTTTTCTAGAGTAAAACTCAATATTTACCCCCGAAAAGGTGGTACTTAGGTAAAGTGGGCATTCTGGATGTAAAAAAGAAATCCCACAAGGCATATAATGCTTCCTAGTACTACTTTTTTAACTTATTCAACATTTACAATTAAAATATCCCGATTTTGTGGGAAATTTTTTATTGACTCAAAACATTAAAAAACCTAAGGGGGACTTAGCGCAATTTCCATATGACTCAATATTGATGACTTAGCATGGTAATATAAACATTTAGACACTAGACTTATATTTTCCAAGCTAAGGCCTAACCATCAGTACACACTCCAGCTTTGGAAGTAGTGAGTGAAAAAACTTGGAAATTATAACCCGCCTAAAATCAATTTCATGCAATAAATAATTAACAAGTGAAAAAAAAACACTCTAGACTCTAGAGTATGTACTCATGATCAAATCTTAGGAGGCCAAGCCTTTTACAAAATCATCATGCCAATCTCATCTTATTACAATGCCCCACAGAGGATGGAAATGCAAAAAAAAAGGTGGTCAATTTTGATTGGCTGGACTTCTGAACTCTGAATTTTGAGGAATTGTTTGCTCAACCTTTGGCTGCTCAACTGCAAGTCCATTCTAGTGCAACTTGGTGGATAACACCTCCCTCTAGCTTCTAAATATTGCTGAATAAAGACCTATCATATGTCATGCTTCTCGAAGTGCCACTGTCCACATAGCAACCAACACTAGACATAGTGTTTGAAGATAAATAAGAAGCCGTGGAAAAGGCAATCTCGAACTGAGAGTTAATCTCCTCTACACCAACTATAGTCCCAGTTGCAACTTGTCTCACACCCTTTCCCTTCTTCTTCAATGGACAATGGTTGGAATAATTCCCCATCTTGTGACATCAAAATCACATCAACTTACTCAAGTCCTTCTTTCCTGTATCTGTCCCATCCTTCTTCTTGAATCCTTTTTTGCTACCCTTGTTCGTCTTCTCAATGAGGCCAATAATATTGAGTTCCCCTTGTTGCTCTGAACAATACTACAATCTGATTTCATCTTTCACAAGATCAACCCAAAGCTCTGGAAACTTTGGTATTTCTCTTGAGCACAAAAACCTTGAACAAAAGGCATCCATGAAGGAGCAAGTCTTTTTATGTCAATGGACACCAACTTCTGATCTTCCACCGTTGTTCCAATGGCAGCCAATTGATCCTTCAATTCATCGATCTTGTTCAAGTAGTTCACCATAGTATCTATCTTGATCATGCAAACAACTGAAAGATGATTTTGCAAGAGCATTTGTTGAGAAACAAAAGAGTTCTAAAATAACTCAACCGAAGAATCAAACCTTTTTTTCCCTGTTTTCTTATTTGAAATGTGTGAGATGAAATGATCCTTCACAGAATCAAGAATGATTCTCTTCACTTTGGCTTCATTCTTTTGATGAGCAGCTGATTGTGTTGGAATGGTAGGTTTTGGAATCTTCTTTTCAACATGGTCCCAGAGATTTGCTTCCTCCATAAGAATTTGAAGCTTGAGTTTCCATGGAACAAAATTGGAAGCTCCATCCAACTTGTTACATTCTCTGAGACTGAGAGTCACCTTTTACATGCTTAACAAGTCTCAAGTGCACAAAATCAGCAGTAAATGAAGTGGAAATAACCCTGCCAAGGGTCAAGATGCTTTTCCCAGGCAACCTAGGGTTTGCATCCCAACAATCTCAATAAGGTCAAGTACCTCTCCCAAGTAATTCTCAGCTAAAATATAAGCTCCCTCTTACTCTAGAGTGATATTAGCCACATCAAACTCTGATACCATGTAGAAATATCTACTTGAGTCAAAGGTCTTTGACTTTTAATGCAAAATAGAAATTTCACCTCTTTGAGTAGAGGTTTCCTGGATCTTATCCCTGTGAATTTTTAGCCTTAGGGCTGTTATGAAAAAGAGTATAAAACAACAGTGGAAAGAGTACAACAGTTCACTTTCTATTATCTAACAACGCAATCTTCTAGGCAATTCAAGGAGAAAAATTACCAAACAACTTGGATAAGTTTCAGCCCTCATGGGCAACTTATCTGACATAAACCAGATCTGATAATTCACTTTTACCGCAGTTATAACGATAGTAAAACAGCAAGTATAGCAGCAGCAAAACAGCCCTTGGATTCTTTAATGATGATGTCAAATCACTTAACAAATTGTCCTTTTACTTATGTCAAATCATCAAGACAAATATAGCTGTAAATGACAATACATGAAGAACAATATGGCTGAAAATAAAATCTGGAAATTGCGCAAGTTTTGGACTGCTGAAAGCTTCATTAATGTGCTCAAAATGAAGTACATGTAGATACTGTAGCCTTCTCTCAAGGCTAGTACAAGTCCACTAGCTCTCCAAAACCCTAGCTAGGGAAAACAAGAAAAACCTATCTCAAACAAGGAGCTGTAACATGCAAGAATCACTCCAACAAGTTGTCCAAGGCAAGATGTCCTCTTTTCTTCTTCTCCGTCAAAGATACTCTAGTGTTTTATCACAAAACCCTAATCCCAAACCTCCAAGGGATAAACCCTAACCCTATACTTCCAAGATGCTCCAAGATACTCCAAGAAGATCAAGAAACCCTAGAAACTCCTAGAGAGAGAGATCAAGTAAAAATAAAGACTAAGAGAGAGAGAGAGGGAAGAGTGGTGCACACTCTTCTCTAGTTCACATCTCAACGCAAGAGTGAATACAGGATGAGTGTGTGTCATATGAATGAGAAGGATTTGTTAATGTTTAAGCCATTATTATAGATGTTTGCATTTCATTAGATAACAATAACATAATCCAAGATCACTGAGAAATACACAATCACAAGAGACACATCATTTATCTTGGGAAATCCTCTAGGGGAAGAAAACCCAGCAAAACTTCCTTAATATAGATAGCCAATACAATGCCAAAAGATCTCTTATGCTAATACAAAAAGTCCTCTCCTAGATATGCGCCACTCTCTCTCTCCTTTGCCGGTAACAGATCAGAACTT
>ML776587.1:1262093-1280325 GCA_009831015.1 Picea engelmannii | reverse complement strand
AAGAGGTCCATTGGCTTATTTGGGTTTGAGATGGCCATAAATGACAGGAAGAACATAATGCCAAGTAAGTTTCACCTTGTTTTAACTTTTAACTTTTAAGTTTCAAAATTCATTTTTCAAATTTTAATTTGTCTTCTCTTATGATTCAACTTTCTCTAATTCGTTGTAGATACTTGGTGGGAAAACTATGGTGCAATGGTACCTATTCTACAGAAGATGGCAATTCAGGTGCTTAGCCAGACATGTAGCTCTTCTGGTTGTGAGTGCAACTGGAGTGTATTTGAAAAAATACACACCAAAAAGCGCAACAGGTTAGAGAATTTCAAATGAAATTTCAAATTCATTATAAAATTATAAATTATTAACTTGGAATTTAAATTTTATGCTCCTTTACATTCTAATAAATTAATTTATGGTCCTCTTACAGGTTGGATACCTCAAGCCTTAATGATTTGGTCTACGTCTACTACAATCTCAGGTTGTGGGTGATGCAGCGTGAGAAAAAAATTGATGCGAAGGCCATTTCATTGGATGGGATTGACACCACTGTTGCATGGAGGGTGGAGGTTGAGGAACCTGTTATTGAGACTGCCTTTGATCGGCTAGAGGATAGTGGTGATGATCATGGTATCTCTAAGGACTTGGATTAGGATGTTCCGGAGGATATTCAGTTTCACGCTGAGTCTGCAAGTGTGCCACCAACAGAGCCACAGTCATAGTCAGAGGGAGATAGGCCTAGTGGTAGCACTAGCAGTCTACCGATACCTTCTTCTAGGGGACATCTATCTTGAGGGTCTTCTATTTCTTCTAGAGGACGTTTGACTCCAGTACGAGGCGCAGATGCCTCAAGGGCACCTACTCCTAGTGCTAGAGGAAAAACACTTTCTACAATGATTACCTTTGCCCTTAAAAGGGGTAGAAGGAATCGATAGTTTATTTACTTGATTTCATTGTAGATGACTCATGAGTCATGATGACGATCATGAGATACATTTATTATATCTTTTGATGACTTAGGAATCAGGACATGATTCCTTTTTTATGTGTAATGTATCACAGTTCACTGGACATCTTATATATCTTATATATCAGTTTTAACTTTTCTTTCCATATTCATGTGGCAATTTGCCTATTTGATGCTATTGTTGCTTTAAATGTTTCAAAAATTAAAAAAAAAAGAATATTTTTGTATTTTTTCGAGTTTGCCGATATATTTCCGATGTTTTTCCAATGTTTTGATGATTTTTACGAAACGATGTTTTCTGGACCTAGACGATTTTTTCACCAAAACGATTTTTGTAACACTGCTTGAAATATCCTGGATGCCGAGTTAAAGGTGTGTCATGCATGGCTTTCATAATTTTCTCCTTTAATTTGGACTCCAGAACCAAGTATATGCGATCCTTGTAGTAGATGGTATCATTTACCACGTTGTAGATGTCATATTGCACGCTGTTATCCATCACCTCACAAGCAAATTTGTTCTTGGAATACTCCACGAGGAGCTCAGATTTCCAATCCGCGGATATCTATGATAACGAGCACAAATCTGGTGTTCCTGATAGAGCATTAGCAACGACATTGTTCTTTCCTTTGATCTACTCAATATCGAAGTCATAGGCTTGCACTTCACTGACCCATTTCTGCTGCCTTTCGTTAAGATCCTTTTGCCCCAAGAAGTGCCTCAAACTGTTGTGATCAGTCTTGACCACAAACCTCCCACTTACCAGGTACTGTTTGAATTTTTCCAATGCATGCATTATGGCGTGCATTTCCTTGTCATAGATGGGATAAAGTCTCTCGAGGGAGGAGAGCTTCCTTCTCTCGTATGCAATAGGATGCTTTTGCTGCATCAAAACCGCTCCTATGCCCATAGCAGATGCATCAAACTCTAACACAAAGGGATGCGGAAAATCAGGAAGTGCCAAAACGGGGCAAGAACTCATCACTTCCTTCATCTTATCAAAGGTCTTCTGGGCCTCTTCTGTCCAACAAAAAGCCCCTTTCTTCGTAAGATCTGTAAGAGGGGCGGTCAACTGAGAGAATCCTGACACAAAGCGCATGTAGTAACAACAAATTCCAAGGAACCCTCGCAAATGCGTGATATCCTTAGGTGGTGGCCAATCTAGAATAACCTCTTTGTAGAGGAAATAAAGATCCTTTATCCTTAGCTCGTTTCTTGTTGCCTCGTCCAACCTTTCTTTACATGTACCTTCCTTCCTAGTAGGTTTTTTTTCCTTGCCTATCTGTGGAGTAAAGGGTTTGGATTTTTTTTTCCGTTTTAGGGACTGTGCTCTCTGTTAGAATGTGCTCGTTTTACCATAGACAATATAACTATTGTCACCGAACCATAGGCCGAAGCCACTCTCCGAGCACCTTGACCTTGACAGAGAGAAGAATCCTGGTAGCAAACCAATAGCTAGGCAAGGCTAATGCACCAAGCAAGAAGTAACCAAAGCTGATCAGAGAGTCCAACCCAGAAAGATAGAAACAATAGACTTTAGAATTGGCGGCAACACCTTCTCCAAGACTTACGCACAAGATTGCCAGACTGCAGTGCGCACAAGTGTCTTTTTGCGATTCTAAGAAGTGTGTGTAAAGTGAGGACTGGCGCCTTGTATTTATACTGGCTTTGGCAGACTTGCCTGGGCCGACTTCTTATTCTAGGTACTAATTAATTCATATTAAATATCTCTCTTAGTCGACATCTTTTCTAGGGTTACATTCACTTCTTTTTCTTGCTTCCAGAATATTCTAATCTTGTCAAAGGTCACAATGGAGGTTGATACCTCCCGAAGCTACCATAATATCAACACTCCCTCCTAGCTAGGGAGGTATAACTGATAATGGTCTTGAGCACAAATAAACCATTTAACTGGTAGCATCACGAGCATCGTCATTATTATCCAACTGGATAATCTCTATGACAACTGGTACAATGTCAACTGATAGAACACAATTGTATTTATCCGTAGTAGTACACAACTACTCAATCCGTGACACATAGTCACAAACAGTGGAACATATTCACCATAGTAGCATACTTCTATTATCTGAAGACATACAGTCTCCATAGTAATCATATCAACTAATATCAACCAACACAGAAACAATTTTATGATATAAACTGAGTCATCAGGGCCATTCTTCCACTCACATGTGTGAGATCTGGAAGAGCATCTGCCCTCAGAGTAGAACATCAATGATGGGTTATCTGGACTATTCTTCTCAAGCAAGGAAGAATAATTGTCCTGATTTCTGAGCCTGGACCATTCCCTATCCTGGGCCATTCCTTCAGCACTAAACAAAGTGCAACCTGGAGAGAATGAGTCTGCCCTAGGGAAAGCCTGTCCTTGATTGCTGAACCTGGACCATTCACGTATCTGGGCCATTCCTCCGGCACTAAACAAAGTGCAACCTGGAGAGAATGAATCTGCCCTAGGGAATGACTGTCCGGACCATTTCCTAAGGAAATGACTGTCCTGCACCAACCTCCAAAACAGACCATTCTTCGAAACTGCTCACAACTGTGGGCCTCGAAAGAATGACTGTCTGGCGAGGCGGACCAGTCTTCTTGACCACTTATAAAAGTGATCGTCAAGAAGAGAGACTATCCTAAACCATTCCCCATGTTAACCATAATGGGAAATCACTGTCTATGGTACATCAACAATCCATCGAACCATTTTCATTACGAAAATGAACATTCGATCTGGACCATTTTCCGAACTGGAAAATGCATGTCCGTCAGAAATCTTAAACCACTTTCCAAATTGGAAAGGAACTGCCCAAGCTGGACCATTTTTTAAACTTGAAAATGACTGTCCTCATTTCAATGATATGTCAGTGCTCCCTCCCAACCTGGAGAGCCATTTCTTCCCTTTCAGCTAAGGGAGTTATTTCCATGATCCCCAATTTGTCTCGAAAATATGCAAACTTTATTCTGGACAGAGGCTTTGTTAGGATCTGTTGTCTGCTCATCTGTGGGGATATACTGGAGCTTTACTTCTCCTTCTTGGACTTTATCTTGAATAAAGTAGTATTTGATCTCAATGTGTTTCGACCGTTCATGAAACACTGGGTGTTCTGATAGCCTTATACAACTCTGATTGTCACAGTGTATTATGGTCGAATCTGGAACCTGATCAAATAATCCAGAGATTAGCTTTCTCAGCCATATTGCTTCTGTACATGCCTCACATGCTGCGATATATTCTGCTTCTGCTGTGCTGAGTGCGACAAACTTCTGTTTCCTGCTCCCCCAAGATATCATAGTGGAGCCCAAGCTGAAACACATCCCTGAAGTACTCTTTCTGTCTTCTGCACTTCCTGCCCAATCTGAATCTGTGAATCCATGAAGCTGTATGTCACTGGATGCGGTATATCTTAAACCATAGTTTAGTGTCCCACGAATATATCTTAGAACATGCTTTGCAGCTGTCCAAGCTCATGTCTAGGTTCCACCTGGAACTAGCTTAGTGTGTTCACGACAAAGCAAATGTCTGGTCAAATATTTACCAAATACATCAATGACCCAATCAATTGTTGATATAGTGATGGATCTACTGGATCAGAATCTGAGTCTCTTACTTCTCTTATATCTGTGGTCATAGGAGTGTCCATGGATTTGCAATCCTTCATTCCAAACTTCCGAAGAATCTTTATTGCATACTTTCCTTGTCTAAGGAATACTTCACCACGCTTCTACCATACTTCTAGTCCCAAGTAATAATGCATGAGACCAAGATCTTTCATGTCAAACTCAGAAGCTAGTTCCTTTTTGCATTGGATGATGAGAGACTCTTCACATGTTAGGAATAGTTCATCGACATATAGCAGTAGAATCACAGGTGCATTGTTCACGACTTTGTAGTAAAGATTTGGATCTGCATGACTTTTGGAGAAACCAAGTCTCATTAGGTAGCTGTCTATTCTGGCATACCAATCTCTTGGAGTTGGCTTGAGTCCATATAAATCTTTCTTTAGTCTGCAAACATGAGTATCTCTGGAATGTACTTCAAACCCTTGAGGTTGTTTAATGTATACTTCTTCTTCGATTGCTCCATTGAGGAAAGCTGTCTTTACATCCATCTGATGTAAACTCCATCCCATGGAAGCGACAAGAGACATGATAGCTCTAATGGAGGTATATCTGGCAACAGGAGCGAATGTTTCGTCACAGTCTTCTCCCTCCTTCTGGGAGAACCCTCTAGCTAAGAACCTTGCTTTATATTTATCCACGCTTCCGTCTGTTGCATGTTTTATCTTATATACCCATTTTTAAGTTACTACTGATTTTTCTTTAGGTCTAGGCACAATTTCCCATACATCATTTTTCATGATGGATTGGTGTTCTTCTGTCATGACTTCTTTCCATTGTTTCTTCTGAACTGCTTCTTCAAACGTGGTAGGTTCTTCATCTAGAAGCTTTGTCATACATGCTGCATAGATGGAGAATCTTTTGGGCTTCTTACTTTTTCTGAAGGTTCCACTTGGGGCCTTGAGTCTTTCTTCTTCTTGTAAGGTAGCTTCAAGCCAAGCTGGTCGTTTCTTCTTCTTAGGTATAGTGTTTGAATCAATGGTCTCACATGGTTGCATTAGATGATCAAGTTGTTCCTTTTCTTCATTTTGGTTTTCTGGAAGACATGTGCCTTCTTCAATAGGCTCTTCATACTCTTCTTCTTCTATGGTTTCTTCTATGGATTTCTTGAAAGCCATCTTTTCATTGAAGGTCACGTATCTGCTGACTTCAATCTTATGTTGTTCTGGGATATAGATTCTATAAGCCTTGGATGATTCACTATATCCCATGAATGTGCCCTTCTTTCCCGAGGGTTATAATTTATTCCTTTTGTCGTTGGGAATGTGAAAGTAAACAGGGCATCCAAAGATTCTTAATTTTTCCACATTAGGTTTCTTCCCCGAGAAGGCTTCTTCTAGAGTCATGTCCTTCAATATGTGGTGAGGACTTCTGTTCTGAACATATATTGCTGTCATGGCTGCTTCTCCTCATAAGAACATAAATAAACCTTGATCGTTTAGTAGTGCCTTCACGGTTTCTTCAATAGATCTGTTCTTCCTTTCTGCTACAACATTTTGTTGAGGATTATGAGGAACAGTCAACTCCCTCCTAATCTCTGTCGATTTGCAAAAGGCAATGAATTCCTTTGATGTGTATTCTCCTCCATTATCTGTTCTCAAGGTCTTGATTTTCTTGTTTGTGAGGTTCTCTATCTCTGCTTTGAATTCTTGAAACTTCCTAAATACTTCCTCCTTTGTCTTCAGGAGATATAACCAAGTCTTTCTTGAGTAATCATCTATGAAGATTACGTAGTAAATAGATACTCCTAGAGATTTGACTGACATTGGATCGCAAACATCCGAATGGATTAGATCTAGAATCTCCTTAGATCTATTGTTGTTGCTTGGGAATGGTTTCTTGATATTCTTTCCAAGAGCACATCCCTTGCAAATTCCTTCATGTGTAGACTGTAATTCTGGTATTCCTTGAACGATGTTTTTGAGAAAAGATAATGCTTCATAGTTAATATGAGTGTACCTTCTGTGCCAAAGTTCATTGGGATTGACTCCGTCATGTACAAGAGCTTCTTCATTTTGTTCTAGTAGTCTATATAGATTTCCTTCACGGGTTCCAATAACCCTAGCATTCTCTATGCTGGAGTCTTTGTGCCAAGATAAAACTTTTCCATCTACGAAAGCTATTATGTTTCATTTGTCTTTTAGGCAAGATATGGATACAAGATTCTTTTCTAAACCAGATACATATAAGACATTGCTCAAATGAACATTGTTACTTGTTTTCAACTTGACAGAGGCTTGTCCAAATCCTTCGACTGGGTAAGTGCTTTTGTCTCCACGCTCTACCTTGTACAATGTCTTCTTTTCATTTAGATTTGAGAGTCTGGCTTGATCTTCTGTCATATGCCTAGAAGTTCCATTGTCAATTATCCACATGTCATCTTCAATCGTTCCTGTGAGTGCTGAGTAGTGTAGATGACTAGTCTTTTGATTCATGACTTCGGTTAATTGGTGACTGGTCACACTTTGATCCAAAACTTCAACTTTGACGTTTCTGCCTTCTGAGAGTGCCAAGAGGTGCGTTGGACTAAGGCACATTTGAATACCTTCTTGTTGAGCGAGATGTTCCATCATAAGGTGCTAGATCGGGGTTTTAGGGTTTCTGCAACTGCACCTGCTAGTAACCCTAGCGGTAGTGTATTGGTAACTTCTCCTGCTAGTAAACCCTAGCGACAGTTCTTCAATGAGCTTAGTATCCTAATGGCTATGCTCCCTTCCAGCGGTTAGGCTGAATGAAGGAGGTGTGGGCCCATAACTTGTTAGAATGTGCTCATTTTACCATAGACAATATCACTATCGTCACCTAACCATAGGCCGAAGATACCCTCCGAGCACCTTGACCTTGACAGAGAGAAGAATCCTGGTAGCAAACCAATAGCCAAGCAAGGCTAATGCACCACGAAAGAAGTAACCAAAGTTGATCAGAGAGTCCAACCCAGAAAGATGGAAACAATAGACTTCAGAACTGGTGACAACACCTTCTCCAGGACTTGCGCACAAGACTGCCAGACTGTAGTGCGCACACGTGTCTTTCTGCGATTATGAGAAGTGTGTGTAAAGTGAGGACTGACGCCCTGTATTTATATTGGCTCTGGCAGACTTGCTTGGGCCGACCTCTTATTCTGGGTACTAATTAATTCATATTAAATATCTCTCTAAGCCGACATCTTTTCTAGGGTTACATTCACTTCTTTTTCTTGCTTCCGGAATATTATAATCTTGTCAAAGGTCACAATGGAGGTTGATACCTCCCGAAGCTACCATAATATCAACACCCTCCATGTCCCTTGTCTTGACAATAACATCCTGCAAGGTCTCAGTCTTGAAAGCCTTTACCCAACCACGTAGTGGTTCTAACAACCCCTCAATGAACAACATGACAAGCCTCTGCTACGATATATATGACACTGTCGTTGCTAGCTTCTAAAACTCTGTGATGTAAGCATCTGGCGACCTCTCTTGTTTGAGTTGTGCTAACTCTCTGAAATGTAGCGCTGGATCCTTTTTATCAAACCTCTCCATTAACTTCTGAGTGAAGTCCAAATAGGAGGTGATAGTCGCATGTCCTAGCGTGACCAACCCATGGTACCACCACTCGTGGGCTTCTCCATCAAGGTACAAAATATAAAATTTGATCGCTTCGACCTCGGTCATAGGGTTAAGCTGCAAGTATGTATCTAGTTTTTGTACCCATGCCTGGCTGTGCTCCTATTAGACCCATTGAAGGAAGGAATGGATAGCTTCCCCAACTTTCGTGCTAGATCCTTGTTCTGTTGCACCCTGTTATGATCCCTTGGTCTATTCCTGTATTTGATTTTGCAGAAGTCCTGAAGTGACATGGATGCCTGAAACTCATTACCTAGGGCTTGATATTCTCTTAGATAGTCCTGAAAAGTTTCACTTGGAACTTGCTGCCCTTGATTTTCCGAGGGTTGGTTTCCCAAAAAATTGGGTAAAAGAGGTCTAGGGACTGTTCTGCTAGTGGTCCTAGCACCAATCTGCATAGGGATCCTGATATTGTTAAGTACGGGAATCTCATTATTGCTGCTGGCTCCATTATTCACATTGGACCCCCCTGCTCCGTTGTTACTCCCATAATTATGATTGGTTTGATTGGTGAGTAACTGAGTTATAAGTTGCGTAAGCTGCTGTTGTCCAACTGCTAAACTCTCCAAGATCTGCATTCCTCTTTCCTCATTGGCATCACCCATGTTTTCCACTTGTCCAACCTCCGGTTGATTTTCCCTTACTTCTTCTTCCTCTTCAAAAATGTTTTCTGCCCCTCACTTCCTTCTACATCTGTATGTGACACTTAGAAATCTAGTGTCTTCACCCCTCTTGAATAGCAAAATCCTTCTTTAGGCTGGCAGGAAAGAGGGCTCTGATACCACTGTAATGTACTATGCTAATTTTTTTTGTTTTTGTTTTTCATTCATCTTGCTATCATGAGCCTTTAATCAAAACAAATGGTATGCAAGTCGTTTAACCACCCTTAACAATCTGGTCACTTAGCAACAATTGAAGAATACAGTGGGCAAACTGTACTCATAAATTATTACTCAAAATTTAAATAACAACAGTGCATATGTCTTATACAGTGCTTCCCAAGGCAATATAAATAGAGGTCAAACAATGGACTGTTCATAAAAGATCTCCTATAACTGAAGGAAGATTGTACAACAAACACATGAAAATATACAAGCCTGTGGGATATATTGGTGTTGCTGTAATAAAAATGCTAACTCAGCAGCCAACAATGTGAACTCGTCCTCAACAAGAAAGCTTGCAATTGATTCCAATCTCCGAACAACAAACAACCACAAGAACAGTAGAGCAGCCCCACAATAAAATCGCCTCCTTTAGCACTTGGAGTCTCCAGAAAATCGACCCATCTAATGTCTGCCTTTCCCACACAATGGAGTCGCCCCAGATCCAATAAAATCTCAGCTCAAGTGAAGATTCGACCCAATGGTGAAAAACTCAGCCAAATATGATATTTGAACTCCAATATGAATGCGCCCAGCACTGAGTTTTCTTGCTTCCCACACACAGACTCGTGCCACTCACTCCAAATTCGCCCTCTAGCCTCCAAGACAGAATCTTTGCACTCTATTCGATCTTCTTCAAGAGTCTAGAAGCACCCAGATTCAGCGAATGCAGATGTGAATGGCTTTGATTTGTGTTCAACTTGTTGGCTGAATATCACCCTGAAGAATAAATCTGCTACATGTGTTGCCTTGTACTCTAAGGATATAGAAAAGAAATGAGTGAACTTGGTCAACCTATCGACCACCACATAAATGCAATCTCGGCCCTGTGTCTTTGGCAGCCCTGTGATAAAGTCCATGGATATGGTCTCCCATTTCTGCTCCGGAATGGGTAGTGGTTGAAGTAATTCTGCAGGGCGGGTCTGCTCTACCTTATTCTGTTGACAAGTCACACACTCTCGCACATGTCTCAATACATCATCTTTGAGGCCCTTCCATGAGACCTGCCTCTGATCTTCCTGTATGTCTTGAAATCTTTGTTACAAAAATCGCCGATAAATCACCAAAATTGCGATAAATCGCGAGTTTAAGTCAAAAACAATTTTTTCTCAAAAAATCGCTGAAAAAATGGGGCAATATTTTGGGAAAAAATCAGGAAAATCTCGCGAGTCAATGGGTAAAAATCGTCTGAGCAAAAAAGCCGCGGGTTTAAGACTCCGTGAGGGGGTTTTTTGGTTTTATTTTTGCATTTAGCCAAGGAGGAGAGCTAAGCCATTCAATGAGCCAAATAAGAGTTTGCCATTGGGATTTTGTGGATTCAAGGGTCAGATTTGTGGATTTGGCATTGAAATTTTTAGTCCATTTCATAGTTTTTGCATTTGGAGGTAAGTAAAAAAATTTGCCCATTATTTCTCATTTTTCCACCATAGATTTTCATATGTTTTCAGTGGCAATGAGTTTTACATCTTCAAAATAGATTTTTGATTGATCAAAAACCATTTTTTCCCATTGTTATGTGCTTTTCTTTCTTGCCATGTATGCCCAAAAACGTTTTTGGGATTTTCTTGCCCTAGGTTGATGTAAATTAATTTAAAATTTTTTGTGTCTATTTCGTGTTCAAAACCAAATTTGAATGCTAGATACATAATTGATTTATCTTTGATTTTAAAATTTTTCATTTTTTCATCAATAACATATGCTAAAAAACGATTGTTTTTGCCCTAGTTTCATATTTTTCCCTATTAAAAATGCCAAAGCCATTGGATCCATTCTGGGAGTATGGTGAGCCTGATCCTCTAGGGAATCGACAACATCTCTCATGCAAGCTATGTGGGAAAATAATGAACGGTGGGGTATACAGGCTAAAATACCACCTTGCGAAAATTTCAGGGAATGAGGGGGAGATTTGTCGCATTTCAGGCCCGAAACTTGTTGTGAAGGCCACAAAAGCAATTGAAGAGTATGCAGAAAACAAAAAGTACACAGAAGCCAAGATAAAAGAAATGGCTTCAAGATCGAGGTCAAGGACAAGCACACACACTGTTAGGGCAATGGGAGTGGAGTCTAGTGAAATCCACTTCTCACAGCCTGTAATGCCTACATCAACATCATCATGGTTTATGCCAAGAACCACACCCGGTGCACAACCTTATATAAAGTCCATGTTGAAAGAAAAAGAGAAAGAAGAAGCAGACAAACTTGTGGCTAGATGCCTTCTATGGAGTGATATTCCATTCAATTTTGCTAGGAACCCATTTTATGTGTCCATGTTTGAGGCTGCTAGTATTGTTGGCCCGGGGTATAAGCCCCCCACTTATGAGGAGTTGAGAGGGCCCATCCTTCAAAATGAAAAGGCCGATTGCACTCAGAGGTTGCAGGAGCTTCGAGATTCATGGAAGTTCATAGTAATAGGATGCACGGTGATGTCAGATGGTTGGACTGATGGGTAGGGTAGGACCCTTCTCAGTCTCTTGGTTCATTGTCCCAAGGGGACAATGTTTTTGAAATCTGTGGATGCATATGCACATGGCAAGGATGCAACATTACTTTGTGACTTGTTGGATGGGTTCATCCAAGAGGTAGGTCCGCAGCATGTTGTCCAAGTCATAACGGACAATGCTGCAAATTATGTGGTTGCTGGTAGGATGCTATTGTCTAGGTATCCTACACTGTCTTGGACTCCTTGTGCCGTTCATTGCCTTGACTTGATGTTAGAGGATATGGGAAAGATTGATTGGATCAAAGATGCCATTGATTCAGCGAGGAACATCACAAAATTCATATACTATCATGTTTCTGTACTTAGCTTGATGAGACAATTCACAGGTGACAAAGAGTTGGTGCGTCCTGCTATCACACGCTTTGCCACTAGTTTTATATCTATTCAGTCTCTTTTGAATTCTAGGTGGGAATTGCAGACAATGTTCCTTTCACCTGAGTGGCGTGCTTTATCGTTTAGCAGTAAACAAGAGGGGCAAGCCATTATGAGGCTAGTTGCATACCAGGAGAACTTTTGGTATGCGGTGAATGAGGTGTGCACCATCAATGAACCTTTGGTAAAGGTTCTTCGCTTAGTCGATGGGGACAAGCCCGCAATGGGCTACCTATATGATGCCATGGATAGGGCCAAATAGTCCATTTGTGCTTATTATGTGGACAAGGGGGATCAAGGGCATGAGAGAAAAGATATGATATGGATGGTGATTGATGACCGATGGAACAACACACTCCATTGCCCCATTCATGCTGCAGGGTTATACCTCAACCCTGCATTCTCTTACAACTATGGGTTCAGGTTTGATTCAGAGGTTATGTCTGGCTTCTTTGAGTGTGTCCAGAGGATGGTGCCAAGTGCAGCTGACCGATTAGAGCTTTGCCAAGAGTTGGAACTCTATAAGAGGTCCATTGGCTTATTTGAGTTTGAGATGGCCATAAATGACAGGAAGAACATAATGCCAAGTAAGTTTCACCTTGTTTTAACTTTTAACTTTTAACTTTTAAGTTTCAAAATTCATTTTTCAAATTTCAATTTGTCTTCTCTTATGTTCCAACTTTCTCTAATTCGTTGTAGATACTTGGTGGGAAAACTATGGCGCAAAGGTACCTATTCTATAGAAGATGGCAATTTAGGTGCTTAGCCAGACATGTAGCTCTTCTGGTTGTGAGCGCAACTGGAGTGTATTTGAAAAAATACACACCAAAAAGCGCAACAGGTTAGAGAATTTCAAATTCATTATAAAATTTTAAATTATTAACTTGTGATTTAAATTTTGTGCTCCTTTACATTCTAATAAATTAATTTATGATCCTCTTACAGGTTGGATACCTCACGCCTTAATGATTTGGTCTATGTCTACTACAATCTCAGGTTGTGGGTGAAGCAACTTGAGAGAAAAATTGATGCGAAGGCCATTTCATTGGATGGGATTGACACTACTGCAGCATGGAGGGTGGAGGTTGAGGAACCTGTTATTGAGACCGCCCTTGATTGGCTAGAGGATAGTGGTGATGATCATGGTATCTCTAAGGACTTGGATTAGGATGTTCCAGAGGATATTTAGTTTCACACCGAGTCTGCAAGTGTGCCACCAAAAGAGCCACAGTCACAGTAAGAGGGAGATAGGCCCAGTGGTAGCACTAGCAGTCTACCAGTACCTTCTTCTAGGGGACATCTGTCTCAAGGGTCTTCTATTTCTTCTAGAGGACGTTTGACTCCGGTATGAGGCACAGATGCCTCAAGGGCACCTACTCCTAGTGCTAGAGGAAAAGCACTTTCTACAACGATTACCTTCACCCGTAAAAGGGGTAGAGGGAATCAATAGTTTATTTACTTGATTTCATTGTAGATGACTCATGAGTCGTGATGACGATCATGAGATACATTTATTATATTTTTTGATGACTCAGGAATCAGGACATGATTCATTTTTTATGTGTGATGTATCACAATTCACTAGACATCTTATATATTATATATCAGTTTTAACTTTTCTTTCCATATTCATGTGGCAATTTGTCTATTTGATGCTATTGTTGCTTTAAATGTTTCAAAAATTAAAAAAAAAAAAAATATTTTTGTATTTTTTTAAGTTTGCCGATATATTGCCGATGTTTTGACGATTTTTATGAAACGATGTTTTCTGGACCCCAACGAGTTTTTCGACGAAACGATTTTTGTAACACTGCTTGAAATATCCTGGATGCCGAGTTAAAGGTGTGTCATGCATGGCTTTCATAATTTTCTCCTTTAATTTGGACTCCAAAACCAAGTATATGTGATCCTTGTAGTAGATGATATCATCTACCACCTTGTACATGTCATCTGGCACGTTGTTATCCATCACCTCACAAGCAAATTTGCTCTTGGAATACTCCACGAGGAGCTCAGATTTCCAATCCGTAGATATCTATGATAACGAGCACAAATCTGGTGTTCTGGATAGAGCATTAGCAACTACATTGTTCTTTTCTTTGATGTATTCAATATCGAAGTCATAGGCTTGCACTTGACTGACCCATTTCTGTTGCCTTTCGTTAAGATCCTTTTGCCCCAAGAAGTGCCTCGAACTATTGTGATCAGTCTTGACCACAAACCTCCCACCTACCAGGTATTGTCTAAATTTTGCCAATACATGCATTATGGCGAGCATTTCCTTGTCATAGATGGGATAAAGTCTCTCGAGGGCGGAGAGCTTCCTTCTCTCATATGCAATAGGATGCTTTTGCTGCATCAAAACCGCACCTATGCCCATACCAGATGCATCAAACTCTTAACATAAAGGGGGCAAGAACTCATCACTTCCTTTATCTTATCAAAGGTCTTCTGGGCCTCTGCTATCCAACAAAAAACCCCTTTCTTCGTAAGATCTATAAGAGGGGCGGTCAACTGAGAGAATCCTGACGCAAAGCGCCAGTAGTAACAACAAATTCCAAGGAACCCTCGCAAATGCGTGATATCCTTAGGTGGTGGCCAATCTAGAATAACCTCTTTGAAGAGGAAACAAAGATTCTTTCTCCTTCGCTCGTTTCTTGTTGCCTCGTCCAACCTTTCTTTACCTGTACCTTCCTTCCTAGTAGGCTTCTTTTTCTTGCCTTTCTGTGGAATAAAGGGTTTGCAATTTTTTTTTGTTTTAGGGACTGCGCCGTCCATGTTCCTTGTCCTGACAATAGCATCCTGCTAGGTCTCAGTTGTGAAAGCCTTTACCCAACCATATAGTGGTTCTAACAACCTCTTAATGAACAACATGACAAGCCTTTGCTTCGATATATCTGACATTGTCACTGCTAGCTTCTAAAACTCTGTGATGTAAGCATCTGGCGACCCCTCTTGTTTGAGTTGTGCTAACTCTCTGAAATGTAGCTTTGGATCCTTTTTATCAAACGTCTCCATTAACTTCTGAGTGAAGTCCAAATAGGTGGTGATAGTCGCATGTCCCAGCGTGACCAACCCATGGTACCACCACTCGTGGGCTTCTCCATCAAGGCGCAGAGTAGCGAATTTGATCGCTTCGACCTTGGTCATAGAGTTGAGCTGGAAGTATGTATCTAGTTTTTGTACCCATGCCCTGGCTGTGCCCCTTTTAGACCCATCGAAGGAAGGAATGGATAGCTTCCCTAACTTTCGTGCTAGATCCTTGTTCTGTTGCACCCTGTTATGATCCCTTGGTCTATTCCTGTATTTGATTTTGCAGAAGTCCTGAAGTGACATGGCTGCTTGAAACTGATCACCTAGGGCTTGATATTCTTTCAGATAGTCGTGAAAAGTTTTACCTGGAACTTGCTGCCCTTGCTTTTCCGTGGGTTGGTTTCCCAAAAAATTGGGTAAAAGAGGTCTAGGGACCGTTCTGCTAGTGGTCCTAGCACCAATCTGCATAGGGATCCTGGTATTGTTAAGTACGAGAATCTCATTATTGCTGCTGGCTCCATTATTCACATTGGACCCCCCTGCTCAGTTGTTACTCCCATGATTCTGATTGGTTTGATTGGCGAGTAACTGAGTTATAAGTTGCGTAAGCTGCTGTTGTCCAGTTGCTAAACTCTCCAAGATCTGCATTCCTCTTTCCTCATTGGGATCACCCATGTTTTCCACTTGTCCAACCTCTGGTTGATTTTCCCTTACTTCTTCTTCCTCTTCAAAAATGTTTTCTGCCCCTCACTTCCTTCTACTTCTGTATGTGACACTTAGAAATCTAGTGTCTTCACCCCTCTTGAACATCAAAACCCTTCTTCAAGCTGGTAGGAAAGAGGGCTTTGATACCACTGTAATGTACTATGCTAATTTTTTTTGTTTTTTGTTTTTCATTCATCTTGCTATCATGAGCCTTTAATCAAAACAAATGGTATGCAAGTCGTTTAACCACCCTTAACAGTCTGGTCACTTAGCAACAATTGAAGAATAGAGTTGGTAAACTGTACTCATAAATTATTACTTAAAATTGTACATAACAATAGTGCATATGTCTTTTACAGTGCTTCCCAAGGCAATATAAATAGAGGTTAAACAATGGACTGTTCATAAAAGATCTCCTATAACTGAAGGAAGATTGTACAACAAACACATGAAAATATACAAGCCTGTGGGATATATTGGTGTTGCTGTAATAAAAATGCTAACTCAGCAACTAACAATGTGAACTCGTCCTCAACAAGAAAGCCTGCAGTTGATTCCAATCTCTGAACAACATACAACCACAAGAACAATAGAGCAACCCCACAATAAAATCGCCTCCTTTAGCACTTGGAGTTTCCAGAAAATCGACCCATCTAATGTATGCCTTTCCCACACAATGGAGTTGCCCCAGATCCAATAAAATCTCAGCTCAAGTGAAGATTCGACCCAATGTGAAGAACTCAGCCAAATCTGATATTTGAACTCCAATATGAATGCGCCCGACACTGAGTTTTCTTGCTTCCCACACATAGACTCATGCCAATCACTCCAAATTCGCCCTCTAGCCTCCAAGACACAATCTTTGCACCCAATTCAATCTTCTTCAAGAGTCTAGAAGCGCCCAGATTCAGCGAATGCATATGTGAATGGCTTTCCCTACAATTTTCTTAGCAAAACTTTGTCTTCAAAGCATATTCGACCCCCCTTTATGAAAATAGCTTGTTGGCTCCTCTAGAAAACTCAAACACAATAAGAAACTCGCTGCAAATGAAGGTATCTCTGTTTGGAAATGAAATGCAAGGAAGGAATCTATGAGATTTCCTCCAGAAATGACTAACTAGGGTGGATGGTCTCACCACCGAAGCCAATCCTTGAAAATTTCTCCTAGGGTTTCCATCCGAAGAGTTCCAAAGCCACAATGAGCTATCTCATTGAGAAATTAGAAAAATGTCAATGCTAGAATGAGAGAGAGCGCCCTCCTTTTTCCTTTTTATTTGTTCATTGACTCTTTTGCAACCCTTTTACCCTTATAATCAATTTAAGTGACGCTTCATGTTCTTCCTAAGTCACTTTAGGTGCTTTTTTCCATTTCCCCCCCTTTAATTATTTAATGTCGTTTTGTTAGTCACTTTTCCCCTTAGGACATTAAATTATTAATTAGTTCCCTTCTTAAGGACTATACCCTACGAGAATCACTTAGGCTACTGCGTCCCAGTCCCATGATCACTCGGAAGGGGACATGACTTTCCATATATGGTGCAAGGTACTTGTCATTTTTCTTGACAAAATGTGGGTCTACTTTTCTAAAAAAAATCTAATGCCTTTGATGAGTTTAAAACATTTAAAGTAACATTAGGGGATTCAGGGAAAACATTAAGGTTTTGTTGACCACCTATTTCGACTAGGGGGTCAACTCCATGTACCATGAAGATATGCACCATCAGGTGTGTTGACCGCCCATTTAGCACCGGTGGTCAACTCATGTGCCATGAAGAGATGCATCATCAGATGCCCATGTTATTGAAGATTTTTGGTTCTACGGGCTGTGTTTGGCCCATCACTTATTTTTGTACTTGGAATTTCCGCACCCCTGCGTGGGTTAATAATGTAATAGGTCTGCATGAGTCATGTCTAGGTCAGTTACCTTGGCATCGGTTCACTGGGAGAGTTCTTTTCACCGAGGGTTTTTTATCCTCAGGTTATCATTGGGCCTTCCAACCTTAATGATTTCCCTTGAGTTTTTCCCTCGCACTTTACATATGTCCTCCAAAGTGGTGAACGATGTTCTAGTGGGCTTATGTTTTGGTAACTATATAGGGAATTCATTGTAAATGACCATGCAAGACATCATAGAAAGTTTCGCGGAATTCTGTCGAGTCTAGGTTAGTTTTTTTTCATTAATTAATTAATTTTTAATTAAATTTCCCTAAGTTTGGAGGTTTAATTATTTAATTAATTAATTATTTTTGAGTAATAATTGTAAAAACTGGATCCTTGGAATTTTGACAGGGGTATTTGTGCTCAAAAGAAATGGAATAGCACCTCCTACATCCTTGAACCAAGTTTCAGCTTGTTATCGCACATTTTGTAGGAAAGATTTAGGTAGCTTGAAGTCAAGGCTCAAACTGGCGTAACAGGAGCTTCCCCACCCACTGTCACCTCGATGGGGAGCTCTTTCTATTTAGGGTGGCTAATCCCAAGGGAGATGTCCCTAGTAATCTGGGGTTCTGAAAGGTCTAAAGGTCTAAAGGATCAA
>ML776587.1:1133573-1209280 GCA_009831015.1 Picea engelmannii | reverse complement strand
TTCTAGGTGTTCTAAGAGAATAACATTGTTTTTGTATCTGCTATAAAGCTGTTAACTATCATGGATGTTGGAATGCAACAACATGGGGCAGTTCTGTAGCTTGAGTTAGAACAAGGACAATGTATTGTCGTTATGCACGCATACTTACAACATCCCTCTGATTGCATTTGGTGAGGGGAAAACTTGTGTTAATTTGTTTTTTTACCTGTTTATGTTAAAGTGATCCATTTCCTTTAAGTTTTAATCAATTTCCTACACAATCACTAGTCTATTGGAGTGCTTTTGTTTGAGAGCAGCACATGATATTCAGGTTAAGTGCAAAATAAGACTTCTCAAATGCTCTTTGTTTTATATCAAGCTTGTACATTGCTTATATTATAAGGAGAATTGGTTTGAAGACAGGGATATTGCCAGGTCATTACATTGCAACATTTAAGAAACGGTGCCTTTTTTGTTTATTTCTTCATATTTGTTATTTTGTCACTTTTTATAAAATTTAGGCATTGTTTGAACGTGGAGTAAAAATTTGAAAATGAGCTGATAGTTTCCAGATTGTGAACGAAGAACATGCCGAACAAATTATATGTTTTGCATGAAATTCAAAATTTCTCTTCATTTGCTTCTTATTTCCTGAGACGTATCTTATGCACCCAGGAAATTCGACCCTGGACTCATATGATGGAGCTTCCACAACTACATGGATTGGGTCCAGCAGCAAATAATTTATTGGAAACCTACAGAGTGCTTCTAAAGGTCCTATCTCTACCTTGTATTTTCTTTTCTCCTTTCACTGTGATGACATTGACAAGAAAAACCTTATTGGATATTTGATTCGCGAACTTATGGGCTAGTAGGTGACTTGGATGATAAAATGTCTTTTTCCTATCTTTGTAACTTGCACATACAAGAATGACCAAATTGGAAAATTGTATTTATTGTTTCTCTGAACATTAGGTGGCCAAAGATGATAATGCTTTCTTCACATGAATTTAATGTGGACAGAGGCCATGAGTAAAACTACTGCTGTGTATTAACGGTTTATCTTTTACATACATATACACATTTTATATGTTGTGCATAATATGACCTTGATTTTATAAATCATTTAACCAGGATACTTGGTTCTCTTTTTAATTTTTTTACAGTTTCTCCGAAACCTTCGCAATTTGAGGGATTCATATGCTGCTGTTGCGATTGGGTCGGAATCAACAATAGATGATTATTCAACTTCTCCAAAAGAGTCATCCTCTGTTACAAATATCATCTCTGAGTGTGAAGAAGCATTGACTACTTTGAATCGTGATCTTGGAATTCTTTCAGCTTCTTGTGCACGAGATCAAGGAGGAGAACCTAATGAGGACTAATGCTATTTATTGAAGTCAAAGTTTCTAGGCAAAGTAACATCTCTTACAAGCTTCAATGAGATGCATGTCACTTTGTGTTTGTCAAATCAAATTATTTTGGCTTTGTCCCTCTGTAAAGAAAATTGAATTTGTATTATGCCCTGAAAACTAATGATAGAATTTCAAGCAGTTTCATTTTATCCAAATCTTCACCAGATGAACTTTTCTGTATGGTGGTAGGCATGACATGGATTCTTCAGGACATCTTAAAAGGGCATTTCTACCACAAACACAGTTTTACCACAACAGGGGCATTTCTTAGAGGTGTATGAATAGGGAAAATGTATTATACCTTGTAATTTGTCTACATGTAATTAAAATATTCTCCTATGTGATTGGACAATATCTGAAAAAGCAGGTTCTGGTTATGTTAGTTAATGGCTCTTCGTTGTGCATGCTTGTTGCTTTCTTGTTATGTTAGTTAATGGCTCTGCATTATGCATGTTTGTTAAATAAATATTGCCATGTCCAACATATCAACAATAATTTCTAAAGGAGCACTGCATATGACTAAGTGTGTACACACTTAGCATATGTGTAATCTATTCATAATATTGGGAATAATATTTTCAGTCCTTGATTTTTCATTTCGAAACATTTGGAGGATTCAGACATGATCACATTAAAAAAAATGTAATATTTTTTCAATAGCATATGGTACAAAACTAATGACCAACTTGAACAATTACTGTATTGTATTTTTCAACTCTCACAAATCAAAGAAGAGCCGTCATCTAGTTGTATAGTGATTATTAAAAGGTTCCCGTCAATCTAATTATTGTAATTGCCATTGTCTAAAATCAACCATCTATTCATTTGCTACGCAAGGTTTTAATTTCATGGCCGTTTAATCCCTTGTTGAGCAATAGATAATGTTAATTGTTTTAATGTGTTATCGCTGGTTGGTGCAATTGACTTCAATATTATAACTTGGTCAATTGTAGGCAGCTCATTTTCTCTCTGTTGAATGAAACCAAAGTTGCTATAGTTAGTTCTACCTTGTCAATTCCTTCTGCTCCAAACTATGTTACAAGTCCATTCTTGAACAAAATGGCTTTTTTATATATTGGTTATTATGTACTCGTTAGAAAAAATGGTTCTTCTTGGAGGTATTACAATTATAAGTGTGCCCTTTCACCTAGGTATTTTTCTCAGTGTTATTAATGATTAGTCTTAGGATTCACAAATCAGTTTTGGAAACATAGATAGCTGCTAGAAGCCGAACGCTGTCTTTTTGGATTGTGAGTTTGGGTTTCGTTAATTGTTTTGTAATTATCAATCAATTCCCAAGTCTCGAGTTCTTGTAGTTCATACGTTCCCTGATCTTTCCCTTTCCATGTATATTATCTTCTCTTGCATGCTTTTTTTATTTATTGGAAGGACAGTGTTCACTAAAATTCTATGCCATATGTATGTATGTTAATTAAAATGCTACTTGGTGTATATATGTTTCCAAGACCACAGATCTTACACAATGACAGCCAATCAAAATTGCGATAGATATCATAAAGAAAGGTTTGTACAGAAATATTAAGTTCAAAATTTATAAAAAATGCTCTTTTCCAATCATTAATGGAGATGTTTAAATCCTTTTTAGTTAAAAGAACTTCATTTGGAGTCTTTGAAAAACATATCTAGTGGTCTTCCAATCATTAACAAAATGACAGCCAATCAAAATTGCGATAGATATCATAAAGAAAGGGTTGTACAAAAGTATTAAGTTCAAAAATTATAAAAAATGCTCTTTTCCAATCATTAATGGAGTGTTTAAATCCTTTTTAGTTAAAAGAACTTCATTTGGAGTCTTTGAAAAACATATTTAGTGGTCTTCCAATCATTAACAAAGACGTTAAATCCTTGTAAGCTAAATGTAGTGGTTTTGCTTGACACTATTGACCCCCATCCTACTACTAATTCAAGAGGATCATCGGGTGGTTGATATTGCATATCTAATACAAGAGGATCGATTTTATATTTGTCACTATCAATCATTTTGTCATTCATAGCTGGTTCTCGCCACATAGAACAAATGTCCTCTTTCTTGTATTGAGAAGATGATCTTAGACTTTCTTCCAAACAATTTTGGGTACAACATTGAACTTCAATTCCATTTATCATCACAAGATTGATGTACAGACCAAGGAGGTGAATTGGGTGATGAATGTTATGATCTTCTATATGTTTACATTATAGGGCCATTGGATGGACTTCTCTAGGTTTGGTCGTGTTTGTGTATGATAGTGAATATCCTAGTTTGATTATCACAATTTCATACAAGTTGTATGTGGTAGGTCGTGCAGTCCACTGTTTATAGTAGAGATTGAGTTGAGACCAGATTATTGTAGATCTTGAGATGAATTAGGATGTAGTAGAACAAATATTGCAGGTTAGGGAATAGTGCTTGAGATACAGGATCAACAAGATAGCTAATATGATGCTATAAATTTTGTTGTGGAAGACAATGCATTTTTGCAAATCAATACATAGGAGAGTGCAATACAAATATGGAAGGGTGCCTAGCTACCTTGAGATTTGTTGAGCCATTGAGGTCCTTCCAAGGGTCAAGTTTGTTGTCTCCCAAACCTACTCTTCAATGATGTTAAGTCTTAGCATTGCTTGGAGCAGTCCATTTGGAACTCTAGAGGTAACACCAATTGTCACTTTGACATTCACCTTTTATTTCATAGTTGGTGTTTTTCTTGCCATAGGGGAGTATCCCAAGTTTTAATTTACATATATTCAATAACATGCTCATGCTCTCGATTAATAATTCATCTTATGCTAAAAAAATTAATTGCAAGGAAAATGGTTGAATTGCTCATGACCAATATCTATCAAATGGGTAATGGAGTCAATCAACATAGTTATTGACTTGATGAGAACTTTAACCCTAAAACCCATGTTTTGGGTCAAAAACACCAAAATTAACCCTCATTTCGAAAAATGGTGCAATCAACAACCTTTTTTTGTGGGGGTGGGTTAAATTACCACCTTTTGCAACCATGGCCTTAACATCATAATGTTGTTGAAAAAAGCCTTAAAATCAACCATTGAATTGAAAAGTGGTGTTAACATCACCATTTTTTGTTTTCAAAGCTAAAACTACAACTTTTTTGAAACTTTTGGGCTTGACCACTTGAACTGTTGCAACCAAAACCTTAAAGTCAACCTCCAAATCGAAAAGTGGTGCTCCCAACACCACCTTTTTTTTTCTCCCAACAACACATTTTTTTTATTTTTTCTAGGGATAAAATTGCATTTTTTTGAAATCGTGGCCTTGACAACCAATACCCTTGGAACCAAAATTTTAAGACCAACCCTCAAATAAAAAATAGGTGCCATCAGTAGCACCCTGTTTTTTGTCAGGTTTAAAATTGTAACATTTTAGAAACCATGGCTCGAAAGCTCAGTGTTGTTGCAAACAAAATCGTTATACACACACACAATTCTGGCAAATAAGAATAAAGCCAGAAGATAGATTTAACACTGGTTTCGTGGAACCCCATGGCCAGTACTAGTGGAAAGTCATGCCTTTTAGCCTTAAGCATGCTTCATCCGAATTTCAGAAGAGGACAAAAGATATTCTTAATGATTTAGATTTCATTATTGTATATATAGATGATTTGCTAATATGTTATAAGGACCTAAACGAGCATGCCATACATTTGGAGAAATTCTATCATAAGGTTTTCACTCATGGCTTGGTATTTTCGGAAACAAAAATGGAAATAGGAAAAACCAAGGTTGAATTCCTTGGACTTATGATTTTTGAAGGAAAAGTTCAGCGTCAGCCTCATGTATTGACAAAAATCTAAGCATTCCTTGACGAGATTAAAGACAAGACATGGTTACAGAGATTCCTAGGAGCTCTTAACTATGTTCGTTATTTCTACAAAGACTAAGAAAAATATGCAACTTGTATGTATAAAAGACTAAAGAAAGACGAAGTAACATGGAGCAGACAAATGACAGAAGCTATTCGTCGTATTAAAGAAACTATGAAAACTCTTCCCTCTCTGCAACTGCCAAAAACATGTCTCCCTTTTATTTTAGAAACATATGCTTCTGATATTTCTTGGTCAGGAGTTTTATTGCAACAGAATAAAGGGAAAGAAGAAATATCCTTGTATGCATCAGGTACCCTCAAAGATGCAGAAACTAGGTACCCTTCTGGCCATAAGGAGATACTAGCAGTCAAGAAGAGCATTGTTAGGTTCATGTTCTTTATCAAACTTGTTCATTTCATAGTGCACACATACCTAAAACATATGGCAATAATTCTCAAGAACCAACAATTACTTAAGAAGGGTAATAACAAGATTTTCAAGTGGAGTCTATGGCTTGATGGCTATGATTTCGATATCAAATACAAGCCTGGTAAAGATAATAATTTGGCTGACATGTTAACTAGAGAAGCCTCTGTAAATTGGTTATCCTTGAATGTAATAATTTTAAATGATAAAGGAAAACAAGTTGCAGAAGAACCATCCACCTCAACCAGCCAATAGGGAAGACAAATCATGCAAGCGAGCCAACATCAAGCCAACCAACTAGCAATAAATTATTGCTGGAATAATTTAATTTCATAGAAAAAATAAAAGAAAATCCATAATTTTATTGTATATTAGAGAAATGGTCCTATAAACATGACTCAATAAATAATTATAGATATTTTGTTAGATCTACAGACTTCACTATACATGTATTAGAACATGAGCCCATATGGGCTAAACAATCTTAGAGTGTCTAGATAGTTCGTGGGATTATGGTGATATTTGTGAGATCATTAATCTCATTAAGTATAGAGAGTCAATATGGATAGCACTAGACTATTCAATAATTGCTCCATATCCCGTCACTTCATGGTTTGTTGTCTTTATGTCAATCTTCTCACCATGTGATTGTTTATTTTTCAATAAGCTAGGTTAAGCATGTAGTTCATGCCAATTTTGCATTTGTCTTAATCGTAAACAATAATGTTGCAACAACCAAGATCACAAGAAGAAGCACCATGCACAAGAACACAAGAAGTATCCTGGGAAACCCTTCTCAACAAGGGAAGAAAACCCAGCCAAATCCTTTGCTATATTCTTCAAGAAAAAGACCTTCACCACCAATAAGACCTAGCACACAAGAGGGTGCTCAAACCCTAGAAGACTAGCGCCCAAGAGAGGTGCACACTTTTTCCAAGAAGATGTACTTGCTGAAATTTCTAAACTCATGTGAAAGATATGATTCCTCAATGGGGAATTTACCTTTACTTATACTAACCTAAACCTATCAACATAAGTGTCTATTGGCACAACAGGGCCGACCTCACTAGATTATAGTATAATTAATATTAACTAGATTAATTATCTTTTACATTAATTACCAGTCACATTAAGCTAGGGCTGACCTGTACCCTTTACATTACAATTAGGGTTATAGGCAGGTCTGACTCTTGAAAAATATAGCAAGGGATATGGTACACCCACTAGTGCTCATCCACTAGGGGCACATCCATAGGGATGTCCATATCTTTGGCTCACTGCATTACACAGATGGACCACTTCTTCACTAGTGCTCAACCACTAGGATCACATTCACCTGTGCTCATCCACTCAACAAATATTCTTTTCCACAACATTAAACAGGAGAGTCATTTGGAGTTTCTCGTCAACTCTTCTGCTCAGAGGAGGCTAATACATCATGTTCATTTATGTTCTCATGACGATGCACCCGACACTTTGGGATTTCACATGTTCACCTTGTGCTCAACCACATGCACGTCCAACTCTGCAGATCACCTTTCTCACTGTGTTACATAGGAGAATCATCTGGAGTTCTTCTCAACTCTCTGTATGGAGGAGGTCGTCTCTACATTCCAGATCTGTCTCAGATAAGAACCACACACCCTTCTTAGGGGATTTCTCTCAGGTTTGTAAGCTGGAGAATGTCTCACATAACTGCAATGATCCACATCTCACAGGTTTGTAAGCTGGAGAATGTCTCACATAGCTGCAATCATCAACACTCCCTCTTAGCTAGGGAGGCATTTTCCACTAGGCCAAGTCTCTCACGGAAATACTCAAACTTTGTCTTGGCAAGTGGTTTGGTGAAGATATCTGTGATCTGTTCATGAGTAGGAAGATACTGCATGTGTACTGTCTTCCTCTGCACCATGTCTCTGATGTAGTGATACTTTACTTCAATGTGTTTCGATTTGTCATGAAACACCTGGATCTTAGAGAGATTTACACAATAATGGTTATCACAATGAATAGTGGTAGGATCCATCTCATGATCGAACAAGTCAGTCAGAACTTTATGAAGCCACACTGCTTCACAAACTGCCACACTCAATGCAATGTACCCTGCCTCTGCGGTGCTCAATGCTACGAAGCTTTGTTTCCTACTGCACCAGGAAACCATGGCAGACCCTAAAGTGAAGCAACAATCCGAGGTTCTTTTTTTGTCTACTGCGCTTCCTACCCAATCTACATCTGTATATCCTTGCAGGCTCAAGTCCACACTGGATGCATATCTCATGCCATAACCAATTGTGCCTCGTAAGTATCTAAATACATGTTTTGCAGCTATCTAGTGTGTATATCTCGGTTAGCTCATAAACTGGCTAAGCACATTTACTGCATAACAAATGTCTGGTCTGGTGTTAACCAGATACATCAAAGATCTAATCAATTGTTGGTATAAGTGTGGATCGACATCCCCTGAATCAGTATCACTCATTTTCTTCAAATCCATTACCATTGGAGTGGACATGGATTTGCATTCTATCATGCCAAATTTTTTCAGTATCTCCATAGTATATTTTCCTTGACTCAGGAAAATCTCATCTGTTCTCTACCATACTTCTAGTCCCAAGAAGTAGTGCATCAAGCCCAAATCCTTCATTTCAAAATTTGCAGTCAATGCTTGTTTGCATTCAACAATGAGTCTCTATGATCCGGTGAGGAAAAGGTTATCCACATATAGGACCAAAATCAAACACTCGTTGCCATCAATATGGTAGTGTAAGTTTGGATTGACGACACTTTTGTTGAAGCCCAAACTCATCAGAAATCCATCCATTTTCTCATACCAAGCACGTGGTGCTTGCTTTAGGCCATATATGGATTTCTTCAACCTGCATACATGAGATCTTTCGTTGTTTACAACGAATCCTTCCGGTTGTTCAATATAAACTTATTCCTCAATCTCTCCATTGAGAACGGATGTCTTTACATCCATCTGATGTAGCTTCCAACCCATGGAAGCAGCTAGTGCAATGATAGATCGGATGGAGGTGTATCGAGCTACTAGTGCAAAAGTCTCGTCATAGTCAACTCCCTCTACTTGTGAAAACCCTCTGGCCACAAATCTTACTTTGTATTTTTTGATGCTTCCATCGACAACATGCTTGATTTTTTAAATCCATTTGGAAGTCACTACAGACTTTCCCTCTAGTCTTGGAGCAACATCCCATACATCATTTTTTAATATAGATTGGTATTCTTAGTCATGGCATCTTTCCATACTTGTTCACCTAAAGCTTCTCCATGACAAGATGGCTCTGAGTCAATAATGTGGGTCATGGCCGAAAGGTAGCTTGAGAATCTCTTTGGTCTCTTGATTTCTCTGGTTGTTCCTTGTGGGGATTTATTCCCTTCTTATTCTTGTAGAGTTTGTTGGGCCCAAGAAAGCCTTTTATGTCCAACTGTAATTTCTTTGGGTATGTTGCTTGGAGCAACTGAATCTGCTGGAGCAACTGGATCAACTGGAGCTATTGGATCATCTGGAATAATATATGTCTTCCTCTGAACTGCCGAAGGGGGAGAAGGTATTGTTTCACTATGAATTTCTATCTGAGCTTCTCTAGATTTATGGAAGACTACTTCTTCAAAAGTAACATCTCTGCTTACTTCAATTTGTCTCTGTCCTGGAATGTAGATTTGCTATACTTTTGAGGATTCATTGTATCCTACAAATGTGCTCTTTCTTCCTGAAGGTTCTAGTTTTGATCTCTTTTCTTTGGGTACATGAAGATATACTGGACATCCAAATATTATGAAGTGTCCAATCTCAGGCTTCACTTTGGTGAAGGCTTCTTCTAGAGTAATGTTCTTCAAGATCTGATGATGACTTCGGTTCTGAACATATACTGCTGTCATAAATGCTTCTTCCCATAGAGTCATAGGTAGTCTCTGATGATGTATCATTGCTTTAGCTGCCTCAATGATAGTTCTGTTTTTCCTGTCAGCAACCCCATTTTGTTGAGGGTTGTAAGGAACTGTGAACTCCCTCTTGATCCCTGCTTCAATAGAAAAACTGTTAAATTCTTTTGAGGTGTATTCTCCTCCATTATATGATCTTAATATTTTGATTTTTCTTCCGGTTTGATTCTCAACCCGAGCTTTGAATTCTTGAAATTTTGCAAGGACTCCATCCTTGTTCTTTAGAAAGTAAATCCAAGTTTTATGGGAGTGATTATTTATGAAGAGTACATAGTAGAGGTACCCATTCAAAGATGTAACAATCATTGGGCCACATACATCTGAGTGTATCAAGTCCAAGACTTCCTTGGATCTATTTTCATTGTTTGAGAATGATCCTTTAACTTTTTTTCCAAGAGAAAAACCTTTGCAAACACCTTCTGGTAGACTTGTTACCATTTTCCCTAGACCTGGAAGAGCTCTATAATGAATGTGAGCAAGTCTTCTATGACATAGCTCACTTAAGCTGATAGTGTCATGTAGCAAGGCTTGAACTGGTTTGATGGTTAATTTGTACAAGTTGTTTTCTCGGACACCAATTACCTTGGCAAAGATTATATGAGTGTCTTTGTGCCATGCAAGGACTCTTCCTTTTGAAAAAGTAATCTTGTAGCCTTTGTCTTCCAAGGCAGAAATAGAGACAATATTTCTCTTCCTTCCAGGTACATATAGTACTTCTTCTAATTTGAGCTTCATATCTGAGTCTAGTTGGACGGTAGAAGTTCCAACTCTTCTCACATTATATTTGGAATCATATCCAAGAACATGTAGATGTGTCTCTTTCTCAACGAAATATGTTAAGTGATTTCTAAGACTGGTCATGTGCCTTGAAGCACCACTATCAATTAACCAAGTATTATCATTGGTAGGGACCATACCTGAGAGTGCTGAGATGTTGATGTATTCATTCTTTTGAGGTTTTGTCTTCCTAGAACTGAGCTTTTTTGAGTCATCAAGCTTGCTTCCCATAATTATTTTGCTCATTTTGGATTCTTCACAAACCCTTGTCAACTAGGCTAGAAAACCTAACGACTAGACTATGCTAGCACTTTTAGGTTTTATTGGACTTATGATTTCCAACAATAAGCATTGAGAATTTTGATAGCCCTGGTAAGCTGAATAACTTCTTCAAAGAGTTTCATAAACAAAATTATGAAATTTTCTGCAGAAATTGACGAAACACTAGAAACCCTAGGGCTAAAAAGTCAAAATGCTCATAATTGCAATTTGAGAGTTGCTAGAGGTGCGCTGAAGGAGGTCATACACACCTATGTCCTTTTTAGCCTCAACATCCAAGTTTCAAGTGCTGGAAACCCTAAGAAGAGTAGGATGTATGGATTTTCTGGGAACCTTAGGAGGGTCGTACGGTTTCTGTAGAAGAGAGAGAGGATGGGTGGAAAATGTTTGTGCAATGGGGTCTTCAAGACCTATGCTCTGATACTATGTTGATTTTTTATTAAGCTATGTTAATAATGTAGTTCATTCCAATTTTCATTTGTCTTAATCATAAACAATAATGTTGCAGCAACCAAGATCACAAGAAGAAACAACATGCACAAGAACACAAGAAGTATCCCGAGAAACCGTTCTCAACAAGGGAAGAAAACCCAACCAAATCCTTTGCTATATTCTTCAAGAGAAATACCTTCACCACCAATAAGACCTAACACACAAGAGGGTGATCAAACCCTAGAATACTAGCGCCCAAGAGAGGTGCACACTTTTCCCAAGAAGATGTACTTGCTGAAATTTCTAAACTCATGTGAAAGATATGATTCCTCAATGGGGAATTTACCTTTACTTATACTAACCTGAACTTGTCAATAGAAGTGTATATTGGAACAACATGGTCGACCTCACTAGCTTATAATATAATTAATATTAACCAGATTAATGATCTTTTACATTAATTACCAGTCACATTAAGGTGGGGTCGGCCTGTACCCTTTACATTACAATTAGGGTTACAGGTAGGTATGACTCTTGAACAATATAGCAAGGGATATGGTACACCCACTTGTTCCCATCCACTAGGGGAACATCCATAGGGATGTCCATATCTCTGACTCACTGCATTACACAGATGAACCACTTCTTCACTAGTGCTCAACCACTAGGATCACGCTCACCTGTGATCGTCCATAGGCAAGTCCACTCAACAAATCTTCTTCCCCACTACATTACATAGGAGAGTCATCTGGAGTTTCTCATCAACTCTTCTGCTTAGAGGAGGCTAATACATCATCTTCATTTCTGTTCTCATGACGATGCACCCAACACTTTGGGATTTCACACGTTCACCTTGTGCTCAGCCACATGCACGTCCAACTCTGCAGATCACCTTTCTCATTGTGTTACACAAGAGAATCATCTGGAGTTCTTCTCAACTCTGTGTATGGAGGAGTTCATCTCTACGTTCCATCTCTATCTCAGATAGGAACTACACACCCTTCTCAAAGGCTTTCTCTCAGGTTTGTAAGCTGGAGAATGTCTCACATAGCTATAGTGATCCACATCTCACAGGTTTGTAAGTTGGAGAATGTCTCACATAGCTGCAATAATCAATAGTGATGATCCGAACTTGAAAGGACCACACAAGTATATTGAGATAAGTGTAGATATATTTGAAGGTGCTATCCATTACTGTTGGTACTATTTGCAAGTGCACTTCCTTCGCATCATCATGGAACTTGTCACATAAGATCCACAAATAGGAGAAAAGTGGTGGCATGCATCCTCATGGTTCGAAAATAAATTTCTTCAAGATTATGTCCCTAGAGAACACCAAGCATATCCTTTCCAAAATGGGTTTTGTGTGCTTCCTCCTATGGCCTAGATCATCTGCTGGACGAACCAGGCATGGAAGACATGATGAACACCGATGATCTTCATTTGGCATATCTTGAGCTAGATCATTATCATGATCATCCTTTTGATTGAAGCATGGTGGACCGTGAAGATGTACATACGAATAATTGTACTTAAAAGTGAATGTCTTAAGTCGTGTTAGGAACTGGTCCCCATATGGTTGAGCTTCCAAGGGACAAGATAACTTGTGGATGTCCACCACTAGCCCAATTACATAGTAATAAGTTTGTTGGTACTTGTTATCCCCATTCTATGGATAGCTAAAGAGATTATGTCTTGAGGCCCTCAGGTTGCAGATATGGTGTGCTGAGAGACTACATGACTAGTAGTATCCTTTTGCATAGATGGAGACCCTTCTCACCACCATAGATGGTCACAGATTTCCAGATGGCATCCACCACATTAGCTGGTTTTCTTAAGGAAGTGGGCCTTGCTCCATGAGGTACAAGTCAGTATTGTGGTAAGCATAATTTCAATATATAAGCCATTTGAGTATGTTGTATCTTAGATTGCTCTAGATTTCATGATATAAGCTTGGACAGAATGCCTTTTGCACTGCTTCACCTTGGTGGTTGACATTGTACCCTAGTAAGTGGTCTTCCTTGGGGATGGGTTTGCTAATAGGAATTCCCTTGAAGAGCCATCGTACCATTCCTGACCATACTTACCAATTTCCATCAATATTCCCTCCCATTTCCTTATCTCGTGGGATTTTAGGGTGTATTTACCCAAGAAGGGTTTGTCCCTCATTCTATGGGAAGAAAGGGATGAAGGCCCAGAGGGATTGAAGTTTGCTAAAAGATAAAATCCTATGTATGAACCTTCTAGATTCTTCACCCAAGGATCACCTAAGAAAGTAATGAAATACTTATCTTTGAGTAAAGGGGGACCCACAATGAAATGTGATTAAAAATGATTAAAATGTTAGTTGAAGTATAAGAAGTTTCATCATGAGTCGGCCTATCACGCCCATTAATATCTAGTGGTATGACATTACCATCATCTGGTCACCAAGCTAGGGTAATGGCTCTCAATTACATGGCTAAGAGAAAGGGGGTCTCATCACAAGCCAACCTTCTCATTGCCACTAGGTATTTGTGGGTGACATTTCCATTATCTGGACACTGCGCTAGGGAAGTGGCCTTCAACCTTTCCTTAAAATTATGAAAGAATGGAAAATAATGGGCTCGAAAAAAGTGCATTGTGGACGAAGGTACCACACACCCTCTACAAAGGCACCCATGAATGAGACACTACAACCTCTTGTATGTCATGAGCCCTATGCCCATTGAGTCTTGACCCCAACCACCTCACCCACTTTACATAGATTAGAGAGGGATCACTTGGAAAATCTCCGTGACCCAGGGAAATATATACCCAATAGGACTCCTCGTCAACCCTCCCATATTCAAGATTGACAAGTCACATAGTGTCTTTGAGAAATTAATGGTTTGATATAGTGATCTTTGATGCACATGCTTAGGTGGCTCATTTATTGATTTTATTCACTAATCATGATGTTATGACTTGAGATCCTTGGAGGGCGTGCTTATTTGTCTTTGCAGGACCTAGTCGGTGGAAAATTTTGGAAGAAGAACTCTAGCTTGGGATTCCATGGGGATTGAAGCCCACGGGTGGATGTTGTTGGTCCTAAAGTCAGCACCTGACTGCTAAAAGGGTAGATCTAGGCCACCTCATGTTTGGATTTTTTTTTTTTTTGATTAATTAAGTTGGTGGGTCGGCTAGAGGATTGGTTTACCAAGACATATTGAGTATGGTTTGGTTGGAAAAATGACATGGACGAAGGTCCCCCTTGGATGGTGGAACACTGAGGACATACAAGTGAGACAATGAAGGTAAGAAACAAAGAAAAACGACAAACCATTCAATGAACAATCTGCTGCTAGAGGTTTAAGTCTTAAAATGTCATTTTAAAGGCATTAAACATGTACCAAAAACATAGTTACTCCCATAGGTTGCAATAAAAACCAATATTCATCAAAGCATAGTTGTTCTCACAGGTTATATATTAACAAAGACAGGTTATACAATAGCTGAAGGAAAGAAACATACTTTGCACAAATCAAAATTGTATTCAAGATAAGAGAAATACATACGAAATCAGACAAAAACACACTGTCATCAATAGTATATGCACTAGGTAGAGAACTTTAATCCATTCACATAAAAATTCCAACCAGTTGTTGTATTGATACTTTTCTCCCAAAAACCAAACCCTTCTAACATACAAAGAATGCCTATTTATCACAGAAGTGAAGGCCCTAGACCAGTGTGGAATTGAGGTTTCACTCTACACATCGGCTGTAAAACAACTTATTAACTTAACTAAAACACACTGCTGGAGTATGTTAATGAATACTCTTAACTTCACTTAGCAAAAAGGAGTGGTTATTATCACACAAAAAATACCACTTATTATGCTTGAAACTAAAAGAGTTTTGCAATTGAACAATTAAAAAATGCTATTAGCACTGAAACTAGACTGATGCACATGCTGGAGTGAATCGAGATTTGACAGAAGATGGCTAGGAGTGACGGAACTAAGTTCTGTATTGAGCACTTTCATGCATGCACGTTGTTTGAGGTCATTGGAGATAACTGAATATGTTGGCAGTGTTTTTCCCCTACTTATCCCCTGGAAGAAAGAAGCAAGTCATCTAGCATTTTCTAGAGTCTCTGATATTCTTCCTGCAGTTTGGACGTGTAGTTTCCCCAATTCTGGTTTGGTGCCCCTTTTTAAACATTTCAAAATGTGAAATAAATGTGGGTGAGCCACTTCGAAAATCCGATGTTTGGGGGATTCGTGGTGCAGAGTATACATATCCTCTGGAGGACAGAACCCCATAGTTGTTAACGAACATTTATCACTAATTAATCCGAGATTACTTTAACATTCATCATTTAAGGACTTTGGGACTCCAAATCTTCGTGGTTCGGGATCTTCTGAATGTTGTGCTTGGAAATCTCTCGAAGTACAATTTCTCGAACTGATTAGCCAATGCTTATCACTAATTAACCCAGGATTAAGCCGTGTTTAACATTTAAATATTTCGGGACTTAGAGGGCTCCTTTGCTTCGGGGATTCAAAGGTCTGCGTTTGTTTTGAATTGAAATCCCCCAGAATGACAATCTCCCGGAACTGACATGTCAACATAAAATCATTGTTGTTGATGTGTCCGCATGAAAGAGAGTGACACGTGTCACCCAGAAATGAGCGGATGATGCAACCCAAATGGCCTGAAATGAGTGCCACGTGTCGGTGACCGATGGATGCCACGTGTCACCACAGATTAATGCTACGTGTCATCATAGATGAACACTATGTGGCTTTGACGTTTCGACATTTAGGAATTTTTGAGTGCTAAGTGTGGAGATCTCTGGGATCACTGATCTTGCGAAGTGATGTGGTGGTTTGACATTCAGGGGTTTTTGACAAAGATGAGCTTAGACGTTTTGACATTCGAGATTTTTTGGCAAAGATGAGATCAGACGTTTCAGGGACGAAGTCACGGAGTGAAGTTTGTGTAACTCTACGATTAAATCTCATGCCTTTCTAGAACCCTGAATGTACGATATTCGTTGATCTGATCGGCATGTTGGATCTTTACTGTTGAAAATTGACCATGTTTGTTTTCACAATCTAGGCTAAAAAATGACTACTCCAAATTGATGCGTTTTGTTCATGGGAATTCCCTGTGCATACAAAAAGGATTGGTTGACCTGTTGTGAGCTCAATCAATGGAAAGCACGATGACAAGTGTTCCGAACCAAATCACGACATGCAATCAAACAAAAAAAAAATGTGCAAAGACTCAATCAAGAAAGAAAATGATATAAAATAAGTCATTTAGAGATGGAAATTGATCCAGATGGATATCGGTGGCCTCCCACCTATTCCAAGAGGCTCATTTTGGCAGTTTTCCAGTTCGACAAATTGTTTTCCTAGTTTTCGGGTCCCTATCTTTCGGGGTCGTTTTGAGGCCCTAAACAACGTTTTTAGGTCTCACCACAGTCAAAATGAGAAAGGATCTCCACAGGCAACATGTGTAGACCTCATATAGACCTTGCCAATGGGCTATCGTGCGCCTAAAACAAAGATCATATGAAAAAGTTAAGACCTCGGGAAGTTGATGTACTAACTTACCCAAACGGGGCCCACATGACGTTTGATGCTTCATCTCCTAGGGTTAGGTTTTTGGATATCTAGGGTTTTTGACATTTCTATTTATTGTAAAAATGCCTTGATAGCCTCATTGTAATCATGTTATTTCGAATGAGTGCATTCGTCACATCTCTTCTCAAAGATAAGCCACTACCATTCTAGCAATCTTGTTTTCCGCTGCATTTTACAGTTTCATCTTATTTCCTTATTGAATAGAAACCAATTTTATTGTATATCTGTTATTCTGTGTTAAGAATATTTTGATAACAATCTGTATTCATTTCATTCTTCTCATAAAATACGGATCATAAACTGACTCAACCATCCAAAAGGGGAATGATTTTCTAGAAGGTATAGGGAAAATGAGACAGGAGGGGCATGGGTGCAGACTTAGGTATCAACATTGGCTCCAACTAGGGATAAAACTTCCTTGTGGGGTTCTTATAATAGTATATCAGGTGCCTTACCTTTCAAAAACTAACTCCCACTTGTTGTAACTTACCTCTATTTTCGTCTGCTAACCATGTATATCTGCTTCTACAGAGCATATTTAGAGATGTCACCAATTTTTCCTGTCTTCGAAAAGAAGATCAAACCAACAACACTAACATACCCTAGTGCCTTTGTTGGGATATGGAGTCTTTATTCACACACAAACTAAATAAAAAGTAAATGCTTGAATGATGAGATTATTCAAATGAAAATGAAAAAGGAAAGCGACTATGGTACAAGAGGGAGCTTCCCTCAGAATTTTGAGCGAAATAATGTTTCAGGAAGTGCCTATTTACTGGGCCTCTGAAAATTTTAGTATCATCAAGATTGTGTAAGACAAATGTGTTATTTTCTAGAACCTCAACCACCTTAAAAGGACCAAACTAGAGGTTATCAAACTTACCATGCTTGGACTTTTCTTCCCTTCTAGCATCCCACCTCAGGACCAAGTCGCCTTCTCGAAAGATCTCCTTCTTGGTTTTCTTGTCAAAGGTCAATTTGATCTTGCTCTGGTATTCTTCAATGATCTCACTCAGTGCTTCCCTTTTCTGTTGAACCTCTATAATATGAAAGATTATCCTTTAGATATCATTTGGATCCTCCATTTCTTCCTGTAAGAATTTCAAAATTGGTAGACCGAGCTAAGTGGGGAAGACAACATCTATCCCATAGACTAGATGAAATGGTGAGGTTCCCAAGGATCTCTTGGTGCTGATCCTATCAACCAACAAGGCATACTTAAGTTTAGAGTCCCAGGATTTGTTATTTTTAGTCAACAATTTCTTGATGATCATGATGAGAGTCTTGTTTGATGAATCGACCAATCCATTCCCCCGAGGATAATAGGGTGTGGAAGGTGTGGAATGTGTCAAGGAGATGTTATGGATACAACATAATTCGATCATGTATTTGGACTTGAATTCCTGGGCATTGTCTATTATAATCTTTCAAGGGTAGCCAAATCTAACAAAGATATTGGTTTCCAAAACGTTCATAATCACCTTGTCAGTAGCATTCTTGGTGGGAACAACCTTGATCCATTTGGTAAAGTAGTCAGTGGTAGTGAGGATCCACTTGTGCTGCCCACTGGAGGGTGGATTTATTTCACCTATGAAATATAATCCCCATTGTTGAAAGGGGCCACTAGTAGTGATAGGTTTCAAGGGCAGTGAGAGTAACTTCTATTTGTCTACAAAATTTTGACATTCATTGCATGCCATTATTGTAGTGAATACATCAGAGAAAAGGGTGGGTCAGTAGTACCCTGCCCTTAGGATCTTGAGGGTTGTAGGTTTCCAATGTTGGTGTCCCCTACAAACTTCCCTGTGCATATATGTTATGACTTTCTTAGCTTCATTTTCATCAAGACACTTTAATAGGATGCCAGCAGGATCCCTCCAATATAGGTTCTGATTTAAAATGCAGAATTTTATAGCTTTTAATTTGAGAGATCTGGCCTTTGTCTTCTTCAAATATGGTGGGAATTCTAGATGCTGTAGAAAGTAAATAACATGTTTAATTTGAGAGATCTGGCCCTCATCTTCTTCAAATCTGGTGGGAATTCTAGATGTTGTAGAAAGTAAATAACATCTTGGTACAAAGGTGAATAAGAGTAGTTTTCAAGTATCTGCATGCTGTCTTGTCCAGACTGTGTCATGGGTGCATCAGATTGGGTGAAGGTCTGATGCAATTCCAACACCTTACAGTTTGATTCTAATAACAACTTGGTAAGTCCCTGTCCCTTGATCTACTTGATGGCATTTATGTGCAGGTCATACTCCAACAATTTGACAATCCATTTCCCTCTCTTCCCTTCACTATCTAGCTGGAACAAAATCTCTTTGACACAGCTGCTAGGAACATAGGCTATTATGCTAGACTGTAACACATACACCCTGAAGGATTTCAATGCTTTGACCAATGCATAGGCCTGCTTTTCTAACATGTTATACTTCAACTCAAAATCTCGGAGGGATTTTATGAAAAAGGCTATGGGTTGTTCATGCCCTTCTTGATTCTTTTGCAGTAGCACAACAACAATGGTTTCCTCGGAGGCGAAAGAAAAGATAAATAACTCTTTGGCATAATCAGGGTTGACTAATACTGGGGCTTCAATCAAAGCTTGTTTGATTCTCTAGAATGTTGATTTTTCCTCTTGTGACCACTTGATAACAACATATTTCTTCAACATGTTTGTGATAGGCCTTATGATTTCAACAAAGTTTGGCACAAAGCGCCTCAAGAAATTTATCCTTCCTATAAAAGACTGAATGTCTTTCTTATTTAAGGGAATTTCAATTTTTTAAATGGAATAAACTCTCTTAGGGTATATTTTTATTCCTCCTGCTGATATGATGTGGCCTAGGAGCTTACCCTCTGGCATAGAAAAGTGGGACTTCTTGGGATTCAAAGAGATCCCATACCTTCTGCATTTTTGAAAAATATGCTTAAGGCGTTGTAAATTTTCTTCATTCGATTTGGAGAAAATGGTGATATCATCCAAATATATAACTATAAATTTATCTTTCTCCCCCATGAAGGATATATCCATGGCCCTCTGAAAGGTGGCCCCTGCGTTCATCAACCCAAAGGGAATTTTGTCGTACATAAATGTCCCCCAAGGGGTGGTGAATGTTGTTTTTTCTTTGTCTTCTTCACGTACTTCTATCTGGTTATAACCAGAGTACCCATCCAACAAGGAAATTCCGTGAGCACCTATTACCTTTTGAAAAATATGGTCCATCTTGGGCAAGGGGTAGTTGTCCTTTAGAGAACATTTGTAGAGATTTCAGAAATCAACACACAAGCATATTTCCCCACTCTTTTTTCTCATAGGTACCAAGTTGGCCACCCAATCTCAGTACCTCAAAGGCACAATAATTATAGCATCAAGCATTCGTTTCAACTCTATTTCAATTACATCAACATGGGATTAAATTGCTTGATCTTCTGCATGAATGGCTTAGAACCAGGCTTCAGAGGGATCTTGTGCTGGATGATGTCAATGTCAAATGTCTTCAAATCCTCATACGACCATGCAAAAATATCAACAAATTTTTGATGAGGCTGACATACCTGTCTTTTTGTTTTGGAGGTAGTGCCTTGAACAATTTGACTATTTTGGGATTTTCAACAGTCCCAATATTGCAGTCCATCACTTCCTCTTCTTGATGTTTTATGGCAGTTCCTATGGAGACATCATGATTTTTAAATAACCTTTCCAGTGGAACTAGACCCCTGGGGATGTGGCTTGTTTTAAGTTCCACAATGTTGTGTCCAACCACTTTATTCAACAAATGATATGTTTGTTTATTCTATAATTCACATCTTCACCCTCTCAATCTATTGAGATACTGGAGAGTTCTTCAATTGTTTGTAGAAATATTTGCAGCTCCAAATCATCACTAAAGACCTGCCAGTGCTTGATGTTGTTGATTTTTCAATAAGCTATCCTTAAGCATGAAGTTCATTCCATTTTTAGCATTTTACTTAAACCATAGACAATTTGTTGCAGCAACCAAGATCACAAGAGGAAACACCATGCACAAGTACACAAGAAGTATCCTGGGAAACCTTTCTCAACAGGGGAAGAAAACCCAAACAATCCTTTGCTATATTATTCAAGAGAAAGACCTCCACCACCATAGAAGAATAACACAAAAAAGGGTGCTCATAAACCCTAGAATACTAGTGCCCAAGAGTGGTGCACACTTTTCCCAAGAAGTAAGTACTTGCTGAAATTTCCAAACTCACACTTTTGTTGTGTTTCCTCAATGGGGAATTTACCTTTACTTATATTAGAATGAACCTATCAACAGTGGTGTCTATTGGCACAACAAGGTCGACATCAATAACTCACAATATAATTAATAATTACCATATTAATTATCTTTTACATTAAGGTGGGGCCGACCTGTACCCTTTACATTACAAATAGTGTTACAGGTAAGTCTGACTCATGAACAATATAACAAGGGATGTCATACACCCAGTAGTTCTCAAACACTAGGGGATCATCCATTTGTGCTCAACCATAGGGATGTCCACATCTCTAACTCACTGCGTCTCACAAGAGAACCACACTCACTAGTGCTCAACCACTAGGATCACGCTCACTTGTGCTCATCCACATGCACACCCAACTCAACATATCTTCTTTCTCACCACGTTACACAGGAGAGTCATATGGAGTTCATTATCTCAACTCTATGCTTAGAAGAGGCTAATACATCGTTTCATCTTTGTCTCAAAACAATGCACCCAACTCATGGGATTTTCCACACGTTCACATATGCTCAACAATTGACATGCCCAACTCATCAGATCTTCTTTCCCACTGCGTTACACATGAGAATCATGTGGAGTATCATCTCAAATCTCTGCATAGAGGAGGCCAACACAATGTTCCAGTTCTGTCTCAGATAGGAACCACACACCCAACTCAGGGGCTCTCTCTCAGGTTTGTGTCATGGAGGATGTCTCATGCAAATGTAATCATCAACACTCCCTCTCAGCTAGGGAGACATTCTCCACCAGGCCAATACTCTCACAGAAATACTCGAACTTCATCTTGGAAAGTGTTTTGGTGAAGATATCTGCGATCTGCTCATGGGTAGGAAGATACTGCACATGTATTGTCTTCCTCTGCACCATGTCTTTGATATAGTGATATTTTATCTTGACGTGTTTCGATCTGTCATGAAACACAGGGTTCTCAGAGAGCTTCACACAACTCTGGTTATCACAATGAATAGTAGTAGGATCCATCTCATGATTGAATAAATCAGTCAGAAGCTTGCGAAATCACAATGCTTCGTGGACTGCTACACTCAATGCAATGTACTCTGCCTCTGTCGTACTTAATGCTACAAAGCTATGTTTTCTGGTACACTAGGAAACCATGGAAGATACCAAAGTAAAGAAACAACCAAAGGTTCTTTTCCTATCCATTGTGCTCCTTGCCCAATCCGTATCGACATATCCCTACAGGCTCAAGTATACAATGGAAGCATATCTTAGGCCATAACCAACTATGCCTCGTAGGTATCTGAATACATGATTTGATACTATCCAGTGAGTTTGTCTTGGTTGGCTCATAAACTAGCTAAGAACAATCAATGCATAGCATATATTCGGTCTGGTGTTAAGCAGATACATCAATGATCCAATCAACTGTCTGTACAAGTGTGGATCAATCTCTCCTGAATCATAATCACTCATATTCTTCAAATCGATCACCATTGGTGTAGGCATGGATTTGCATTATGCCATACTGAAATTTTTCAATACCTCCATAATATATTTTCCTTGATTGAGGAAAATATCATCTGTCCTATGCCGTACTTCTAGTCCCAAGAAGTAATGCATGAAGCCTAAATCCTTCATTTCAAATTTAGCAGTCAATGCTTGTTTGCATTAAAAAATGTGTCTCTTTGAACTGGTGAGGAAAAGGTCGTCCACATATAGGACCAAGATCAAGCACTCATTGCCATCAATGTGATAATATAGGTTTGGATCAACAACACTTTTGCTGAAACCCAAACTCATTAGAAATCCATCCATTTTCTTGTACCAAGCACGTGATGCTTGCTTTAGTCCATATAGGGCTTTCTTCAACCTGCACACATGAGATATTTCATTGTGTATAACAAATGCTTATGGCTGCTCGATATAAAATTCTTTCCTCAATTTCACCATTGAGAAAGGCTGTCTTTACATCCATCTGATGTATCTTCCAACCCATGGAAGCAACTAGTGAAATGATAGAACAGATGGAAGTGTATCGGGCTACTGGAGAAAAAGTCTCATGATAGTCAAATCCATATACTTGTGAGAACCCTCTGGCTACAAATATTGCTTTGTATTTCTCGATGCTTCCATTGGCTGCATGCTTGATTTTATAAATCCATTTGGAAGTCACTACAGACTTTCCCTTTGGTCTTCGAACAATATCTCGTACATAATTTTTCAATATAGATTGATATTCTTCTGCCATGTAATCTTTCCATACTGGTTCACCTGAAGCTTCTCCATGATAATATGGCTCGGAGTCAATGATGTGGGTCATGGATGAAAGGTAGCTTGAGAATCTCTTTTGTATATTTCTCTCTGAAGGGTCTAGCTTGGATCTCTTCTCTTTGGGTACATGAAAATATACTAGACACCCAAATATTCTGAAGTGTTCAATCTCAGGATTTACTCCGGTGAAGGATTCTTCTGGAGTAATGTTCTTCAAGATCTTACGAGGACTCCTATTTTGAACATACACTGCTTTCATGCATTCTTCTACCCATAGATTCATAGGTAGACTTTGATCATGTATCATTTCTTTGGTTTCCTCGATGATAGTTATGTTTTTCCTCTATGAAACCCCATTTTGTTGAGGGTTGTAAGGAATTGTGAACTCCCTCTTGATCCCTACTTCAATACATAAATTGTTGAATTCTTTGGAGGTGTATTCTCCTCCATTATCTGATCTTAGTACCTTGATCTTTCTTCCGGTCAGTTTCTCAACTTGAGCTTTGAATTCTTGAAATTTTGCAAGGACTCTATCCTTTTTCTTCAGGAAGTAAATCCACGTTTTTTGAGAGTGATCATCTATGAAGAGTACATAGTACAAGTACCCTTTCAGAGATGGAAAAATCATTGGCCCCCACACATATGAATGTATCAAGTCCAAGATTTCCTTGGATCTATTGTCACTGCTCAAGAAAGATCCTTTAACATTTTTTCCAAGAGAACAACCTTTGCAAACACATTTATGCTGAATCTGTATCTCTAGAAGACTCGTTACCATTTTCCCTAGAGCTGGGAAAACTCTATAATGAATGTGAGAAAGTCTTCTATGCCATAGCTCACTCAAGTTGATAGTGTCATGTAGCAGGGCCTAGACTAGTTCGATGGTTAATCTGTACAAGATGTTTTCTCGGACACCAATTACCTTGGCATAATTTATATGTGAGTCTTTGTGCCATGCAAGAACTCTTCCTTCTGAGAAGGTAACCTTGTAGCCTTTGTCTTCTAAGGAAGAAATGGAGACAAGGTTCCTCTTCATTCCAGGTACATATAGTACTTCTTTTAATTGAAGTTTCATATATAAATCTAGTTGGAAGGTAGAAGTTCCAACCCCTCTCACATTATATCTGGCATCATCTCCAAGGATAACATGTAGATGTGTCTCTTTCTCAACAAAATTTGTTAGGTGATCTCTAAAACCGGTCATGTGCCTGGAGGCACCACTATCAATTAACCAAGTATTATCATTGGTAGGGACCATACCTGAGAGTGCTGAGATGTTGATGTCTTCATCTTCTTGAAGTCTTGACTTATATGAACTGAGTTTTCTTTATCCATCAAGCTTGTCTTCCATCATGATTCTGTTCATCATAATTTTAGATTCTTCACAAACCCTTGTTAATTGGGCTAGAAAACCTAACGGCTAGGCTAGGCTAGCACTTTTAGGTTTTTTTGAACTTATGACTGCCAAAAATAAGCCTTTGAGAGATAGGAGAACACTGGTAAGCTGAAGATCTCCTTCAAAGGTTTGCAGAAACCCTAATTTCAAATTTTATGCAGAAATTAGTGAAACCCTAGAAACCCTAGGGCCAAAAAGTCAAAATGCTCAAAAATTCAATTTGAAGCTTACTGGAGATGCGTTGAAGGAGGTCGTACACTCCCATATTCTTTTTAGCCCCAAATTCCAGGTGCCAAGTGTTGAAACCTCTTAGAAAGATATGTCGTATGGAATTTCTGGAAAGTCTATGAGGGCTGTACGGTTTTGCAGGAGAGAGAAGATGGCTGAAAATTGCTTGTGAAATGGGTTCTTCAAGACCTATGCTCTGATACCATGTTGATTTTTCAATGATCTAGGCTTAAGCATGAATTTCATTCCATTTTTATCATTTTACTTAAACCATAGACAATTTGTTGCAGGAACCAAGATCATAAGAAGAAACACAATGCACAAGTACATAAGAAGTATCTTGGGAAACCCTTCTCAACAAGGGAAGAAAACCCAACCAATCCTTTTCTATATTCTTCAAGAGAAATACCTCCATGACCATAGAAGACTAGCACACAAAAGGGTGCTCATAAACCCTATAAGACTAGCGCCCAAGAGATGTGCACACTTTTCCCAAGAAGTAAGTACTTGCTGAAATTTCCAAACTCACACTTGTGTTGTGTTTCCTCAATGGGGAATTTACCTTTACTTATATTAGACTAGACCTATCAACAGTGGTGTCTATTGGCACAACAAGTCTGACCTCAATAACTCACAATATAATTAATAATTACCATATTAATTATCTTTTACATTAAGGTGGGGTCGACCTGTACCCTTTACATTACAAATAGGGTTACATGTAAGTCTGACTCTTGAAAAATATAGAAAGGGATCTCATACACCCACTAGTGCTCAGCCTCTAGGGGCACATCCATCTATTCTGAACCACAGGTATGTCCACATCTCTAACTCACTGCGTCTCACAGGAGAACCACACTCACTAGTGATCATCCACTAGGATCACGTTCACCTGTGCTCATCCACATACACGTCCAACTCAACAGATCTTATTTATGATTGCATTACATAGGAGAGTCATCTAGAGTTCATCATCTCAACTCTCTGCTCAGAGGAGGCTAATACATTGTTTCATCTTTGTCTCGAAACGATGCACCCAGCTCATGGGATTTTCCACACGTTCACCTGTGCTCAACTAGGCACGCCCAAATCAACATATATTATTTCTCATTGCGTTCACATGAGAATCATGTGGAGTATCATCTCAACTCTTTGGACATAGGATGCCAACACAACGTTCCAGTTCTGTCTCAGATAGGAACCACATACCCAACTCAGGGTCTCTCTCTCAGGTCTGTGTCCTAGAGGATGTCTCACGCAACTGTAATCATCAATAATTGTCTGGTATGGCTGTGTCCTATGTCTGAATTCCACCTGATACATGATATCCAGACCAATTGGAGGTATGAAGGTACTAGAAGCCAAGGCCAAATAATCTTCCTTTTGATTCGCCTCTCTAGGATGAAGGAGGTGTTAAATGATATAAAGAAGTTTTCAACCAGGTCCCACACCTTGTTCTTGTATTGTTTGAGTATCTGTTGTTTAGCTAGGTTATTTTGCTAGGATATAGGTGGGAAGTATAAGGGAATACAACCCCACCATAGTATTCATCATTTTATGCTTCATATTATTTGTTAAACAAGGGTTTGCTAAGAGAAGTATAAGGGCATACATCCTCTTAGCTTAAATCTTAGCAAGAAAAAACTTTCCTTGGGGAGTAAGAGGGTTTACAACCCCAAGGAGGTAGCTTTTATAGCTCCTTTGCATGACCTGATTAACCCAATAATTAAGAGCACTAGTCATTTATTATTGCATTGGATAAACAAAATTGTTTCCTTGGTAAACGTGATTTCTTCAAGTTTTAAATATTTCTCTTTTGGATAGTGATCTTGATGCCTTGGGGATTCTTCCTCCCTTAGGGTGTTCCCTTCCTCCCGCAAATTCTCATTGATGTACTAATTTGTTTCCTACATGCATTAGGCTATAGAAAACTCTAACCCTAAATGGTAATAACTCACAAACTACTCCTAGACTTAGGCTAAAACTTTTCCCTCATAATCTACTTGCTATAACACACTTTTTGGGCAACTTTCGGGAAAGTTTCATTAGATAATTTTTCTTCTATAATACATTGTATGCTACATCCATAAGGATGATAATTTTTAATGCATAAATTATTTATAAGCACCTTGTTTGACTGCTCAATTTTCATGTTATTCGATGCAAGCCAGACTAGTCATTGTTGGTTAAAATATTGCATGTTTAACTGAATTTGTAGGACTTTTAAGCTACAACGTATGATATCATTTTATTTCTGATGTTTAATATTGTTTGATTTCTGAAAATTAGGTACAAAAAGATTGAATTTCTGGTCCACCTAACATACTATATGCAAGTGTGGCTTTTCTTGTGTCTTGGGTAGGTACAAAACACTTTTGCAGGTACCCAAAGATTTGGCAACTTTTAAACCATCCAGAGACGAGTCATAAAAGCCTCCTTTCTATTTCCATCAATGAACTTTAGGGTGATACCTATTTTCCTTCCCTTCCATCTGTCTCAATCCCCCAAGGTCATTGGGATTGCCTCCCTAGAGTGACCTAGTCACCTTTGAAGCACAAGACCTACATCGAGGTGACATTGGGTGTAGTGTCCCATAGTTATAGAAATTTCATTTGTGGTTGGGTCAGGATTTTCCCAACCTACAACTTGTGCGATAACATTTTTACGTCATTTTCGGGGAGGACTTTGAATCCTCTTCAGAACCCTAACGACAATTTGACAAGCTATCCCAAAGCCATTCCCCTAGCTTGCCTGGTGAATCCATGCAAGGGACGTTCCCTTTCCACCTTTCTTGATGAGCTCATCTGGTGACTCCACCTTCCACAAACCCACCTTTCCTTTTCCCCCCTTTCCGTCCTTTGATGAACATTAGTCTCATCTGGTGATTCCATTGAGGCTTTACCCCAAGTGATGGAACCATGGCCTCACGAGACTTACCATGGGCATTCCATATCTTGATGTTCAAAATTCCCCCCGATATCCAAATCATTTCACTATAGAGTGGAGGTAAAATTTCCCTAAATTTGATGGTGATCTATCTCTAGCAGTCACCCATGTTGTGAATTATTTGAAGTATGCTTTGAGATTAAATATTCTACATGAAGATGTGCTCGTGAAAATTTTTGTATCTTCACTGGAATCAATTAAAAAATATTGGCTTGCACACTCATGTGATCTGAAGAGTATCCCTTCTTCTACAAATCTCATTGAAGAATTTCTCAGGCATTATTAGCTAACTACTCAAAGTTTGCAAGATTCTTTCCAAGAGCTCAAACACACTCTTTGTAGAGAAGGTTTTTTGATCGATGAGGAGACAATATATGAAGAATTTCTTGAAGGAAAAACATGTGAATACAATTCCCAAGACCATCACGAAGAAGTTTATCATGTTGAATATCTATACGAGGGATTTGACATAGATGTAGCATCTTCCCTTCCACTTGATGAGGACATCCAAACCTATGATCCTCATACACATCAAGAAGAGAAAATGATGCGTTATAATCCTTTTGAAAACTTTGATTATTCTTTTTTCCATGACTGTGGAAATGAAGAAAACTTCCATAAGGGTCTCAATGAAGTTTCTCTTGCAGAAGTTCTAAACGAGACATTGTTATCTACTGTCCCTTTTGAAGAAGATGAAGTTTTCCAGTCTCGTGAAGAAGTAATCAACTTCTATGATGTAGATGAAATAATGGAACAACCCCTAGATATAGTTGACGATCACATTGATGATTTCATATAGACCGGGAGATGCAGATGGGATTTGGTTTGTTTCATTTTTGATGGAGATCGTATCTACAACATTGAAGGCACATCTCAGATAAAGGATACATGAAGCATTTCTTCAGAGGAATTATTTTTACATCCAAATGGTCCATATATGTGCCAATGTGATGATGTGGTTACATATTTGTTCCATCCATTTGAGGATGACCTGATGTAGTATTTTCAGGATGATTTTCAATCACCATACTCATATTTTGATAGACACCAAGTCGTGGCCCGCCCAAAGCACTCTGAGGTCCATACTTCCAAACATAAGTACTTTCACGTTGAGACTTTGGGTAAGGATTTGCAGACAAAGAAGAGACATTTCCTGAGTCTGACGAAGGGGTTTCTCTCTAAGGATGTGCCTTACCCCGTTTCCTCTTATTTGGGAAATCATAGGGTTTTCTTGGGATCTCTTGTCCTTTGTTACCCTTTAGGGAACAATGATCTTCTGAGTGAAGATGAACACGAACCATCGTCTATGTATAGTAAACCCCTTTAGATATGAATTGATCAGGATTGTGGATACACTTTCAGGTGAGATCATTAGGCTGATGGTTTCTCTTTCCAACAGGAATTCCTCCCTCCCACCCATCTCCATGAATTTTATTTCATGATCGATTATATTTGTGTTTATACTCATGATGATTATGTGCTTGCCTTATCTTTGTTGTATTACATTATTAAGCACAAGGGGAGATACTTTGATGAGGTGACCAACTGGTTGCATTGGTTGTATGATTTCACCTAATCTTCAAGGCCCCAAGCCCCTAGGTAAGTAGATTAATCATTTTGATTCCATGCATTTTGCATCTTGATTTCTAATACTAGTTTAGATGCATTTCATTTTCATTTTTCTCTATTTGCTTATTGATTTCATGCTTATCTTAGAAATTAAAAAACAATGTCAAATTTTTTCTTTTCTAGATTAGTTTTCATTTCTGGATATATATATATATATATAAAGGGTGATAACACCACCCTAGATGCTCTGATCCCTTTGTCTGAGTTTTTTTTGGCAGGCACAAGTCTACCAGGAGATGTTGCAGTTCGCATGCACTCTACGACGAGAACATGTCCCCAAGTAGGAGCTAGATGTTATCCCAATTTTTCAAATAACTAAGGAGATTATGTCTTGTGGCCCTCAGGTTGTAGATATGGAGTGTTGAGAGACTACATGGCTAGCCATATCCTTTTGCGCATATGGAAACCCTTCTCACCACCACAAATGGTCACAGATTTCAAGATGTAATCCACCACATCAGCTCGCTTCTGGAAGGCAGAGGGCCTTTCTCCATGAGGTACAAGTCAATATTATGGTAAGCATCATTTCAATATTTAAGCCAGTTGAGTATGTTTTATCTTAGATTTCTCTAGATTTCATGATATATGCTTGGACATTATTCCTTTTTCCTTGCTTCACCTTGGTGGTTGAAATTTTTCCCTAGTAAGTGGTCTTCTTTAGGGATGGGATTGCTACTAGGAACTCCCTTGAAGAGCCATCATACCGTTCACGACCATACTTACCACTTTCCATCACTATTCTCCCCCATTTCCTTATCTCTTGAAATTTTAGGGTGTATTGACCCAAGAAGGGGTTGTCCCTCATTCTATGGGAAGAAAGGGTTGAAGGCCCAGAGGGATTGATGTTGGGTAAAATATAAAATCCTATGTATGAACCTTTTAGATGATTCACCTAGGGATCACCCAAGAAAGCAATGAAACACTTATCTTTGAGTAAAGGGGGACCCACAATTAAATGTGATTAAAAATGATTAAAATGTTAGTTGAAGGATAGGAGGTATCATCACGAGCCAACCTATCATGAGGAGGTACTATATGAGCCAACCTTATCATTTCCACTAGGTGTTTGTGGGTGAAATTGCCATTATCTGGACACCACACCAGGGAAGTGGCATTCAACCTTTCATTAAAATTATGAAAGAATGGAAAATAATGGGCTTGGAAAAAGTGCATTGTGGACGAAGGTATGACACACCCTCTACAAAGGCAACCATGAATGAGACACTGTGATCCCTTATATGTCATGATCCCTATGCCCATTGAGTCTTGACACCAACCACCTCACCCACTTTACATGGCTTAGAGAGGGATCTCTCGAAAACTCTCCTGGACCTAGTGCAATATATACCCAATATGACTCCTCGTTAACCCTCCCATATTCAATCTTGACAAGTCACACAATGTGTTTGAGAAATTAATTATTTGATATAGTGATATTTGATGCACATGCTTAGGTGGATCATTTATTGATTGGATTCACTTTTCATGATGTTATGACTTGATATCCTTGGAGGGCATGCTTATTTGTCTTTGTAGGACCTAGTTTGTGGACAATTTTGGAAGAACAATCCTAGCTTGGGCTTCCATGGGTCTTGAATCCCACAACTCGATGCCAAGGGACCACATGCCGGATGAGAAAAATCAAACTTGGAAGGCCTTAAATATGACTTGGACATTGTAGCCTAACCCCCACATGCCAAGCATTTTTCCTAGGAGAAGCGAAATGTCACATCTACATGCATGACATCACCTAGGGAGGTTAGGGATTGGTGGTGAGGTGACATGAATTTGCACAAGGAATTTTTGACGGTATCATGAAGCAAGTGGTCTTGATTCTTGACATGTGGATTTGGGAAGCCTCTCCACTGTCCTCCATCACCAACAAACTCTTTTTAGTGCCAAAACGTCCCCTAAAGGGGTGACGTCTATGTGTATTAGGGTTTTTCTTATGTACAAAAGTGAATTTTTAATAAATTGTTTAATATTACTTTGTAAAGGGGGAAAGATTATAGTTTGTTACCCCTAAATATGTGGACAAGTCACCTTGGTGACATTTTGTATAAATAAGATATCATAAGATCTCATTTTAACATAACTCTCCCTCTTGTGAGAGGTACTTGGTATGAAATTTTCGCTATCTTTGGAAAATTGTATCTCTTGGCTCTTGTTTATGGTTATCTCTTGATGTAATGGTTGGTGGAAGTGATGTGCTAGCCTTGGAAGGCTCTCTCTTTCTATTGTGGTGGATTATCTTAGCAATTTCCTTTAAATTGGTATGGTTTTTACTTTCATGCTATCACTTGTTTCAAGTCAAGGTTATTGTGCTAGGATCTAGGTGGGAAGTATAAGGGCATACACCCCCACCATAGTCTTCATCATTTTATGCTTCATATTGTTGGTTAAACAAGGGTTTGCTAAGAGAAGTATAAGGGCATACACCCTCTTAGCTTAAACCCTAGCTAGAAAAACTTGCCTTGGGGAGTAAGAGGGTTTACACCCCCAATGAGGTAGATTCTCTAGATCTTTATTTGCATGACCACATTAACCCAATCATTAAGAGCACTAGTCATTTATTATTGCATTGGAGAAATGAAATTGCTTCCTTGGTAAACACAATTTCTTCAAGTTTTATATCTTTCTCTTTTGGATAGTGATCTTGATACCTTGGGGATTCTTCCTCCCTTAGGGCGTTCCCTTTCTTGCAAAAATGATCATTTCTGTACTAATTTGTTTCCTACATCCATTAGGCTGCAGAAAACCCTAACCATATATGCTAATAACTCACAAACTAACCCTAGACTTAGGCTAAAACGTTTCCCTCATAATCTACTTGCTATAGTGCACTTTTTGGGAAAGTTTTGGGAAAGTTTCATTGTATAATTTTTCTGCTATAATTAATTGTATGCTATAGCCATAAGTATGGTAATTTTTATTGTAGAAATTATTTATAACAACCTTGTTTGATTGCTCAAGTTTCATGCTATTCGGTACAAGCCAGACTAGTCATTGTTGGTTCAAATATTGCATGTTTAACTGAACTTGTAGCACTTTTAAGTTGCAACCTATGATGTCATTTTATTTATGATGTTTAATATTGTTTGATTTATGCAAATTAGGGACAAAAATATTAATTTGATGGTCCACCTAACATACTAGATGCAAGTGTGGCTTTTCTTGTGTCTCATGCAGGTACAACACACTTTTGCAGGTACCCAAAGACTTGGAAAATTTTAAACCATCCGGAGACGAGTCATCAAAGGATCCTTTCTCTTTCCATCACTAACCTTTAGGGGGATACCTCGTTTCCTTCCCTTCCATCCGTATCAATCCCCCTAGGGTCACCGGGATCGGAATTTGGCTCCCTAGAGTGACCTAGTCACCCTTGAAGTGAGGGACCTACATCGAGGTGACATTGGGTGTAGTGTCCCATAGTTATAGCACTTGATTTTGTGGTTGGGTTGGGATTTTCCCAACCTACAACTTGTGTGATAACATTTTGGCGTTGTTTCTAGGGAGGATTTTTAATCCTCTTCAAAACCCTAACGTCACTTTGGAAAACTATCCCAAAGCATTTCCAATATATTTCCTGGTGACTCCACCCAAGGGATGTTTGATTTCCACCTTTCTTGATGATCTGTTATTGAAGCTCATATGGCGACTCAACCTTCCATGAACCCCCCTTTCCTTTTCCCCCCTTTCTATCCTTTGATGAGCATTAGTCTCATCTGGGGACTCCATTGAGGCTTTATCCTAAGTGATGGAACCATGGCCTTGCAAGAATTACCATGGGAGTTCCATAATGTGTATCCTTCTGTTGATGTTCAGAATGTCCTTGGATATCTAAATCATTGCTCTATAGAGTGGAGGGAAAATTGCCCTAAATTTGACGGTGATCCATCTCTAACAGTCACCTATGTCATGAATTATATGAATGATCCATATTTATAAGAAGAACAAAATGAATAACAGACTAAATACAATAACATAGAGATACAAAGAACAACAAAATATATCCAGTGAATAATAACTTCTATTGAATAAATATAATAGGCTGAAACTGTAAAACTGCAGAACTGAAAACAACTTGCTCGAATGGTGGTAGCTTTCTCTGAGAATAGATGTGTCTTCTACGCGCATTTATATAACTAGAATGATTACAATGAGGCTCCAGAGACATTTTTAATATTACTCATGAATTCAAAAACCCTAGACATCCAAAAACCTAACCTTAGGAGATGAAACACCAAAAGTTATGTGGTCCCAGATGGGTAAGTTGGTACCTCAACTTCCTGGGGTCGTAAATTTTGCATACAACCTCCATTTTAGGCATGCAATAGCGCGTTGGAAAGGAATTTTCGAGAACTACACATTATGTTTTCAAAATACGACTCTATCTGCATTTTGAATGGGGCAAGCTAAAAAAAACATTGTTTAGGGCCCCAAAGTGGCCCTGGAAGTACACAAAGATGTACTGACATGAAAACTTCCAAAATAATCTAGTTGGATTATATGGGCGACTACCAATCTCCTCCTAGAATATGTGTAGGGATTTAGACATCCCTGGAAGTGTAGAACCCACAATTACAAACAATTACAAAAGAATGTGTTGAACTAAAACTCTCAAGATGAGACAGTTGGAATAGGTGGGTGGCCACCAATATCCACCTATATCAGTCCTCCTCCCTTTGGAAGCAATGGTCTCCATTGTTTTGAGTTCCCCCATGAGGTGAGGAAATTTTTGCTGAATTTGGCCTTGGGTGAGCCACTTTCCTTGGTGCAAGAGCTACCCTTCCTTGACAACCCGATAAATTTGGATCCTCTATTGTTGAGTGCACTTGACCTATGTGTCCACTACATGATCAGTGGATTCTTTTTCCATGTAGTCAGGGTTGAGAAAGATTCTTGTTCAATGAATATGGTGGCTTTGTCAGCCTCAGACTGAACATGGGAAGATTCTGTTTGTCTCGTTGCAATAGGAAGTGAAACATCAATGGGACCCAAGGGTTGGAATCCCAGCCCCACCTGAAATGGGATATGTCCAATGGATATATGGAGAGCCCTGTTGTAGCTATGTTGAACATAAGGAAGACTCTCATCCAATGTATTTGTATGCTTAGATTTATATGTGCAGGATATTCACAATCATCTGATTGATGACCTCTATTTGACCATCGATATGAGGGTGGAAGGCAATAGATTTAGTGAGCTTGGTGTCCAAAAATGACCAGAGACTTGACCAAAATGTGTTGAGGAACCGAATTTCCTGATCATAGATGATGGTTTGTGGTATCCCAAAATGGACCTACACTGATTCGAAGAAGAGCTTGGTAGTATCTGCTGTTGTGATGCTCTTCTTGCAGGCTGTGAGAATGGACATCTTCGAAAACCGATCAACCACCACAAATACACAATCATTTCCTTGCTAGTTGGACGAAAGGATAGACATGTAATCCATCGAAATAGATTCCCAAAACCTCTCAGGAGTAGGAAGAGGAGCGTATAAGCCTTGCTTCTTTATGGCTGGCTTGGAAATGGCACATGAAGTGCAATATCTGATATACTTGTTGACGTCCTGCCGAAGTTTTTGCCAATAAAAATGTTTTTGTAGAACAACCACAATTTTCTCCACACAACAAAGTCTTTCCATCCAACTGTAGTGAGCCTCCCAAATCAACTTTGCATGCTCACTTGCAGGAACACAGAGGTGGCCTAAATGGCATAAAAATCCATCATGAATGTGAAAATTGGTCACATTCATGCTTGTACCCAAGAGCTGATAGGTGGTGGTGAAGTCAGGATCTCGTTGATAAAGTTGGGGCCACTCAGATGCCTCATTCCCATAGGAATGGAACACGGTGGTGAGTGTAGCCATGGGAGGTCAATTGAGGTAGTTAACAACACAAATTTTGCTCCCTTTCTTATACTTGATGTTGATATGGAACTGCTGCAGGTATGTGGACCACTTTTGATGGTGGTTGTTCTGCAACTTACCCTATGTTTGTATGAACTGTAGAGGTTTGCAATCAATGTGGATGATTGTCTCCTTTCCCAGAATGTAATGTTTCCATTGAAGACAATCTTGCACAATGAAATACATTTCCTTTTCATAGGTGGGGTATTTATAGACGATATATAAGAGAATCTCACTATGTTATGCTATTGGATGACTGTGCTAAGTGAGAAATGCAGTTATAACATAGTCAGATGCATCAATCTCAATCTTGAATGGTTGTTGCAGATTGGGTAAGGAGAGTACTGGAGCTGAGTACAAACGATGCTTTAGATAATCAAATTCTCGTTGTTGTGTCGTCCCCCTTGCGAAATTTACCCTACCACCTCCCTTGGTCACTTGACTGAGGGCCCATGCAATATGGGAGAATCCCAGCATGAACTGTTGGTAGAAGTTGGCAAGTCCCAAGAATCTATGAAGATTGATTAGTGTGGTCAAGGATAGCCAGTCACGGATGACTTGGATCTTAGCTGGATCCACATGCACCCCATGCTCATCAACAATCTAGCCCAATTATTGGAGCCTTTTCATGCCAAAAGAGAATTTTTCCAAGTTGACATATAGCTTGTGCTGCCGCAGAGTGCTCAAAACCTATTGAATATGATGCATGTGCTCCTCCCAAGTTATGCTGAAGATGAGGATGTCATCCAGATATACCACCACATAAGAGTTGGTGAAGGGTCTCAATACATCATCCATAAACCTCATGAAATTTGCTGGTGCATTTGTTAAGCCAAAGGTCATGACTATCCATTCGAAGAGACATTATTTAGATTTGAAAGTTGTCTTCCATACATCAGTCGGTTCGATGGGAACCTGGTGGTAGTTAGACTTTAGGTCAATATTGATGAATAACTTTTCCCCCTTGAGTTTTTCAATAGGGTTATCAATTCATGGAATTGGGTACCAGTTCCTGACTGTGATTTTGGTTAATGCTATGTAATCAGTGCAGAGCCACCAGGTCCCATCTTAATTATTCACCAATACAATCAGGACTCTTCAAGGGGAGGAGCTGGGTATGATGTGCCCCTTTTGAAGGAAATATTGGATCTGACGCTTGATTTTTTCATTTTCTATCAGCGAGCGATGATAGACTGGTCCATTAGGAAGAGGTGCATCAGTGGCTATATCAATTGGACTCTTGACCTGACAGTGTGTTGGTACCCCGGTGGGTGAGGAGAAGGTGTCTCTGTACTCTTCCACGATCCCGTTCACTTTCTTCTGCTATAAAGAGAGGCTCTGTGTAGAGGTCATAGATGTGGCAGCGACCTTCTGCTTACTATGAGCATGGATCACAAAGAAGATAAAATTCTCAGTCTGTGAAATGACATTACTGCATTGCTTAGCAGAGATTAAATAAATAGCGATAGGCGACGCTACCTATGGTATCCTGTACAATTGTATACCCAAAGTAATAATAACACTACGTGGTCTAGAATAATACACAACATGTCACTTCCACAAATATGGTTGTCCTAAAAGAACATCACAAACTTCAAGGGGAGAAATATCACACAATAACTCGTCTTCAAAGGGCTTGATTCTGTAGGACAGATGACACTGTTGGATGATGCATAAATGTCTTCCTTGGCAAAGCCAGTCGATGGTGTAGGGCTGTGGGTGCGGTGTCATTGGCAAGTATAGCCGCTTGACTACCTATGCTGATATCAGGCTCTTTTGACTGTTGTTATTGACAATGAAATGAAGCGGATCCCCCTTTACCCACATATGTGGGTGAAAGAGGCATTCCCCTTCCTTTGGTTCTTTTGGTTTGCTTGGCTAGACTTTGGTGGTAGCAACAATGGCATTGGGTTCAACATCGATAATTGAATTCCCTCTTTTTGGATTTGATTCAAAGTCTAAATCTTCCTCTGACTCAGAAGCTTTCGTCTTGACCACCAATGACTAATTGGAGACATTCTTCGGTGTTGTGCCAAGGGATTTTATGGTATTCACACCACTTTCATGTGTCCTTCTTCGACTTATCATTACCCTTCTTGGGTTGCAGCTTGGAATGGTTTTCCTGAGAGTGGCCATGTTTGCTCTATCCATTGTGTTGTGGGTTGGGGCCACCTTTTCTCTTCTTCGACTATGAGGAGTTTGCAGATCCAAACTCTTGCCACTTTTGCTTAAATTTCTACTCGATCTTGACAACATATCTATAATCCACACCTAGTGATGAAATGTATATAAAATCCATTTCTATTTGAATGTATCTATGAAGATAACCATGGTATTTGAGAACTAGATGTTGTTTAGTGTCTTTGATACCCAATTTGGTGTGCAGGGTATAGAAAATATTGGTGAAGTCTGGTACTGTCTGGTCCCTTTCTTGATGCAACATGGTCCATCTTGTGCATTGGTCCTTGTAGCTTCGAAGAGGGTAGTACTGTTCTTTAATGGAATACCTTAAGGAATCCCATGTAGGGGAAATGAAAAATATTAAAGATTCCTCTATGGACCTTTTCTCAGAGTAAGTATCCCACTAGTCCTTAACATGGGGGATGACCTTAAGGAGTAAAAAAGTAATATTTTCCCTATCAAAAAAATTGTGGAACAAAAAATACCCTTCAAGTAGATTCAACCATTTATATACAACATCCACATCTATCAGTCCTTCAAATAATGGAATATCAAAATTTACATGTACCTTGAAGGGGGTTGCAGGGCCACTTGATGAAGATGTGTCTCGTGTGGTCAGTCGTCGAAGGATCTATTTCGTTCCTTTTTCCCGCAAGGCCTTCCTTAAGTAACAATTTAAAAGGATCTCTTGCTCCATAATTTTTCTTCTCGTCCCCCATGAGTTGTTTTTGTCTCAACACGGTCGATCTTGCAAAGGCTTAACTAGTTCAAGTCCCAACTTCTGTTACCTAGATCTTGTTGGGGACATGCATGAAGAAAAATAAATGAAGAGCAGGTCACTATGATACCATTGGTACAGATTTATGAGCGGAACAGAATGAATAAAATACTGAATACAATAACACATAAATACAGAGAACAAAAATAGATATCCACTCAACAATAATTTCTATTGAATCAATAAAATAGGATGAAACTGTAAAATGGTAGAGCTGAAAACAACTTGCTCGAATGGTGGTAGCTATCTATAAGAAGAGATGTGGATGCTATGCGCATCCATCTGAGAATAATGATTACAATGAATCTCCATAGGGATTTTTAATATTACTCATGAATTCCAAAACCCTAGACATCCAAAACCCTAACCCTAGGAGATGAAGTGCCAAAAGTTATGTGGGCCCCGATGGGTAAGTTGGTACCTCAACTTCTCAGGGTCATAAATTTTTCATACAACCTCCATTTTAGGCATGTGATAGCCCATTGGAAAGGAATATTCAAGAACTACACATTATTCCACCAAACCTTGACTCTGTCTATAGTTTGACTGTGGCAAGCCACAAAAAACACTGTTTAGGGTCCCAAAATGACCCTGGAAGTATAAAAAGATGTACTCACATGAAAAATTCCAAAATAAGCCAGTTGGATTAGTTGGGAGGCCACCAATCTCCACCTAGATGCTTTGTAGGGATTTAGACAACCCTGGAAGTGTAGAACCCATAATTACAAAGAATTACAGAAGAACATGTTGAACTAAAACTGTCAAGATGAGTCGGTTGGAATAGGTGGGTGGCCACCGATATCCACCTGGATCAATGAAGTATGATTCAAGATTAAATATGCTACATGAAGATGTGCTGATGAATTTTTTTTTGTCTTCACTGGAATAAAGTAAAAAATATTGGCTTGCACACTCATGTGATCCGAAGAGTATTCCTTCTTCGACAAAGCTCATTGAAGAATTTCTCAGGCATTATCGGCCAGCTACTCAAAGTTTGCATTTCAAAGAGATCAAACACACTCTTTGCAGAGAAGGTTTTCCAATCGATGATGAGACAATAGATGAATAAGATCTTGAAGGAAAAACATGTGAATAAAATTACCAAGCACATCCCTAAAAAGTTTATCATGTTGATTATCTAGATGCAACATTTGATGAAGATGAGGCATCTTCCCTTCCACTTGATGAGGACGTCCGGACCTTTTATCCTCCTACACATAAAGAAGAGAACATGGTGAGTTATAATCCTTTTGAAAAATTTGTTGATTCTTTGTTTCATGACTGTGGAAATGAAAAAAACCGCCAAAAGGGTCTCAATGAAGTTTCTGTTGCAAAATGCCTAAACGAGACATTGTTATCTACTGTCCCTTTTGAAGAAGATGAAGTTGTCTAGTCTTGTGAAGAAGTAATCAAATTCTATGATGTTTATGAAATCATGGAAAAACCCCCATATATAGTTGATGATCACATTGATGATTTCATACAGATTGGGAGATGCAGATGGGATTTGGGTTGTTTCACTTTTGACGGAGATTCTATCTACGACATTGAAGGAACATCTCAAATAAAGGATACATGAAGAATTTATTCAGAGGGATTATTTTTACAACTAGATGGTCCATATATGTGCCAACCTGATGATATGGTTACATATTTGTTCCATCTATTCTAGGATGACCCGACACAACATTTTCAGTATGATTTTCGACCACCATACTTAGATTTTGATAGACACCAGGTCGCGGCCCACCCAAAGAACTCTGAGGTCGATACTACCAAACAAAAGTACTTTCATGTTGACACTTTGGGAAGGCATTTGAAGAAAAATAAGAGACGTTTCTTGAGTCTGACAAAGGATTTTATCTCTAAGGATGCACCTTACCCCGTTTCATCTTATTTGGAAAATCATAGGGTTCTCCTGGGATCTCTTGTCCTTTCTCAGCCTTCAGGGAGCAATTATCTTCTGAGCGAATATGAATAAAAACCATTGTCTATGTATAGTATCCCCCTTCAAAGATGGATTGATCAGGCTTGTGGCTACACTTTCAAGTGGGATCATCATGTTAATGGATTCTCTTCCCAGCAGGATTTCCTCCCTCCCACCCATCTCCATGACTTTTATTTCATGAACGATTCTATGTGTGTTTATACTCATGATTATTATGTGCCTGACTTATCTTTTTTGTATTACATGATTAAGCACAAGGGGAGATACTTTGATGAGGTGACCAACTGGTTGCATTGGTTGTATGATTTCACCTAACATTACTCATCACCTGATCTTCAGGGCCCCAATGCCCCAAGTAAGCAGGTAAATCATTTTTATTCCCTGCATTTTGCATATTGATTACTCATACTTGTTTAGATGCATTTCATTTTCATTTTTCTCTACTTTCATATTGATTTCATGCTTAGCTTAGAAATTTAAAAAAAAAGTGTCAAAACTTTTCTTTTCTAGATTAGTTTTCATTTATATATATATATATATATATATATATATATATATTGATGAAGGGTGATATCACCACCTTATATGCTCTGATCCCTTTGTAAGAGTTTTCGGCAAGCACATGTCTACCAGGAGATGTTGTGGTTCTCATACACTCTACGACGAGCACATGTCCCCAAGTAGGAGCCAGATGTTATCCCCATTTTGTGGATAAATAAGGAGATTATGTCTTGAGGCCCTTAGGTTACGAATATGGAGTGCCAAGAGACTACATGACCAAAAATATCCTTTTTCACAGATGGAGACCCTTCTCACCACCACAGATGGTCGCAGATTTCCAGATGGCATCCACCACATGAGCTGGCTTCCAAAAGGAAGCAGGCCTTGCTCCATGAGGTACAAGTCAATATTATGGTAAGCATCATTTAAATATTTAAGAGAATTGGTTATGGTGTATCTTAGATTTATCTATATATCATGATATATGCTTGGACATTATGCCCTTTTCCCTACTTCACCTTGGTGGTTGTAATTGTTCCCTAGTAAGTGGTCTTCCTTAGGGATGGGTTTGATACTAGGAACTCCCTTGAAGATCCATTATACCGTTCCTGACCATACTTACCACTTTCCATCACTATTCCCCCCCATTTCCTTATCTCTTGGTATTTTAGGGTGTATTGACCCAAGAAGGGGTTGTCCCTCATTCTATGGGAAGAAGGGAATGAAGGCCTAGAGGGATTGATGTTGGGTAAAATACAAAATCCTATATATGAACCTTCTAGATGCTTCTCTGAGGGATAACCCAAGAAATCAATGAAACACTTATCTTTGAGTAAAGGGGACCCACAATGAAATGTGATTAAAAATGATTAAAAGGTTGGTTGAAGGATAGGAGGTCTCATCACGAGCCGACCTATCACGCCCATGAATATCTAGTGGTATGAAATTATCGTCATCTGGTCACCAAGCCAGGGTAATGGCTCTTAGTTGCATGGCTAAGAGAAAGGGGGTCTCATCACGAGCCAACCTTCTCATTGCCACTAGGTGTTTGTGGGTTAGATTTCCATTACCTGGACACCATGCCAGGGCAGTGGCCTTCAACCTTTCCTTAAAATTATGAAATATTGAAAGAATGGAAAATAATGGGCTTGGAAAAAGTGCATTGTGGACGGAGGTACCACACACCCTCTACAAAGGCACTCATGAATGAGACACTATGCCCTCTTGTATGTCATGAGACCTATGCCTATTGAGTCTTGACCCCAAACACCTCACTCACTTTACATGGATTAGAGATGGATCTCTTGTAAAATATCCTTAACCCAAGGAAATATATACCCAATAGGACTCCTCATCAACCTTTCCATATTCAAGATTGACAATCACATAATGTCTTTGAGCAATAAATTGTTTGATATAGTGATCTTTGATGCACATGCCTAGGTGGCTCATTTATTGTTTGGATTCACTTACCATGATGTTATGACTTGAGATCCTTGGAGGGCATGCTTATTTGTCTTTGCAGGACCTATTTGGTGGACAATTTTGGAAGAACAAGCCTAGCTTGGGCTTCCATGGGGCTTGAATCCCACAGGTGGATGCCCAGGGACCACATGATGGATGATAAATATCAGACTTGGAAGGCCCTAAATATGATTTGGATGATGTATCATAGGCCCACACATGCCAAATGTTTTGTCTAGGAGAGGAAAAATGTCACATCTAGAGGCATGGCATATCCTAGGGGGGTTAGGGCTTGGTGGTGAGGTGACATGAATTGGCACAAGGAAGTTTTAAAGGGATCATTAAGGAAGGAAGTGGTCTTGATGCTTGACATGTGGCTTTGGGAAGCCTCTCCACTCTCCTCCATCAACAAAAAACTCTTTTTAGTGCCAAAACGTCCCATAAAGGGGTGACGTCTATGTGAATTAGGGTTTTTCTTATGTGCAAAAGTGATTTTTTAATAAATTGTTTAATATTACTTTGTAAAAGGGGAAATATTAGGGTTGTTGACCCCTAGTCTTGTGGTTTACCCCTAAATATGTGGACAAGTTACCTTGATGGAATTTTGTATAAATAAGAGATCATAAGATCTCCTCTCATTTTAACATAAGTTACCTTGATGAAATTTTTGCTATATTTGGAAAATTGTCTCTCTTGGATCTTGTTTATGGTTATCTCTTGATGTAATGGTTGATGGAAGTGATGTGCTAGCCTTGGAAGGATTCTCTCTTGCTATTGTGGTGGATTATCTTAGCATTTTCCCTTGAAATTTGTATGGTTTTTAATTTCATGCTATCACTTGTTTCAAGTCAAGTTTATTGTGATAGGAGTTAGGTGGGAAGTATAAGGGAATACACCCCCACTATAGTCTTCATCATTCTATGCTTCATATTATTGGTTAAACAAGGGTTTTCTAAGAGAAGTATTAGGGCATACACCCTCTTAGCTTAAACCCTAGCTAGAGAAACTTTCCTTGGGGATTAAGAGGGTTTACACCCCCAAAGGGGTAGCTTCTCTACTCTTTCTTTGCATGACCCCATTAACCCAATTATGAAGAGCACTAGTCATTTATTATTGCCTTGGAGAAAAAAAATTGCTTCCTTGGTAAACGCGATTTCTTCAAGTTTTATATCTTTCTCTTTTGGATAGTGATCTTGATGACTTGGGGATTCTTCCTCCTTTAGGGCATTGACTTTCTCCTACATATTCTCATTTCTCTACTAATTTGTTTCCTACAACCATTAGGCTGCAGAAAACACTAACCCTAAATGCTAATAATTCACAAACTAACCCTAGACTTAGGCTAAAACTTTGCCCTCATAATCTACTTGCTATAGCACACTTTTTGGGCAACTTTTGGGCAAGTTTCATTGGATATTTTTTCGGATGTAATAGATTGTATGCTACAACCATAAGACTAATAATTTTTACTGCAAAAATTATTTATAACAACCTTGTTTGATTTCTTAAGTTTCATGCTATTCGGTGAATCCAGATTAGTCATTGTTGTTCAAATATTGCATGTTTAACTAAACTTGTAGCACTTTTAAGTTGCATCCTCTAATATCATTTTATTTATGATGTTTAATATTGTTTTATTGCTGCAAATCAAGGACAAAAATATTAACTTTCTGGTCCACTTAACATACTATATGAAAGTGTGGCTTTTCTTGTGTCTCGGGCAAGTACAAAACACTTTTGCAGGTATCCAAAGACTTGGCAATTTTTAAACCATCTGGAGATGAGTCATGATACCTCTTTTCCTTCCCTTCCATCCATCTCAATCCCCTGAGGGTCACTGGGATCACCTCCCTAGAGTGACCTAGTCACCCTTGAAGCGCGTGATCTACATCGAGGTGACATTGGGTGTAGTGTCCCATAGTTATATCACTTGATTTTGTGGTTGGTTCAGGATTTTCCCAACCTACAACTTGTGCGATAACAATACTGATGTTGAGAATCTCCTCACATGGAAGATAAGTTTTTTTTATGAGCACCCCCCTTTGTCTGTGCTCTGTCATTTTGGTTTGATTCTATAAGTCGAGCCTCCTACTAATATATGTAAGCCATTTTTCATAAATCAATAAATATCTTCATTCTTTGGAAATATCCGTCTAAAAATTTATTATTCCTTTTTTTATCTGCGCATAAGTGTCTATATATTAACATATACAACATGTCAATCCAGATACCTTAAATGGTTAAAGATAATACATGACACTGGATTAAGAGTGTTGCATATGTTTTGCTAAAACACTTGGAGAGTATGATTTTTGTCTGAGTCTGTCATTTGATCCTACTTTCATAAGTTGATATCAGAGCCAAGTTTATTGAGTATGATTTTTGTCTGAGTCTGTCATTTGATCCTACTTTCATAAGTTGATATCAGAGCCGAGTTTATTGAGTCTATGAGATAAATGTTTAGAGTGAAGGAGCTGAGATGCGAGGATAAAAGTTTAGAGACTTGGATATGCATTTGTTGGGGACTCCATAGGACCTTATGAAGGCCAAGAGTAGTTTCTTTTAAGTCCAATTTCAATAATTCTATACTACAAGACGAGTACTTTCCTTTGAGCTTCCTCTTACCTAGTTCTGAAGTAATTCTCTGCAAGTTACAATAATAGAAAATATAAACATGGTTTCAACTATAATTTATGATGAAGTAGAAATTCAAGAACACCCACATCAACATATTGTTGCTAATATAATAGAATATACTCCCACACCCAACTAGCAAATGCCCAAAATCCCAATGTTTAGAATCTATGAAACAAGGATGCTTGACTTTAAATCCTTAACAAGATTCATATACATCCAATATCATTCCTGTTTCCTTATAGAAACATGCTTACCAGGTCCCATTGATTCAACCAACTAACATAGAATATGGATTAAAGCACAGATTCCAATATATCCATATAGCCCTAATCCAATTCAGTTTAAATTCCCTTGTCAAAACTGGACTCCTTGTTTCATCACTTTGTTGTGTATTAGACTCCTGACATGTAAATTCCCAAGATGAATTAATTGTTGGGTTTGAAGCACCTATACATAATGGATCTGTCTGGACCTCTGTCTTCCCAAAATTCAGCCTAATCTTGACAAACCATCATATACACACCTGTCTGCAAGCCTATGCACAACTGAATGGATTCAATATGGCCAGTCAATCCCATATATCACAACTTCAAACATTCATCTGTTTCAGATACCTCTCCACCACAATGCCTCCATTGATTATATAGGTTGCAGAATGCACAAATGAAACCATGGTGCTAAGAGAAGGTAATATAGACGTAATAATACCATCCTTTTCCCCGATTACATTGACTCCTAAATGGAATTAGGAATATGTAAGTCTGGAAAGGCAAGAAGCACTAGAGCATCCTAGAAGAATGACCATACAAACTTCTACCTCTGGACGAGAAGTCATTAGATTAACTAGATCCTCTTTTATGTCCAACACTTCTGGATATTCTTCCAGAAAAATCAGTAGAACCACTTTCTCTTGATTTACTGATAATGGGTATCGACATCAAGGCAGTAAAATTAACTGTAAAAAATGCACAGATAAGATTCTTTATGTTAGAAGAGAACAACAGAGGCATCATCAATAGAGACCTACTGAAGGTCATATTGTACAACCTGCTAGTGTCCATTTGATCAACATATGTCTGTCTAACTATAAATACTATATATAATCATTTGACTTAGAATTAAAAATGATCAATCCATCTCTTCCAAGAGAAAAGGAAACATGCCATAAGAAATTAAATGAAAGAGGATTTCCCCATAACAACACACAAATGACCCTTTTAGATCAAAATATAACTGTTGAAATGCAGTTTCTATCTTATAAGAAGGGTGAAGATGGAAAAGTCTCTAAAGAGTAGAAGCAATTAAACTACACAACTATCTGAGATAGGGTTGAGTCACATAACTAAGCTCAAAGAAAGATACTCACAATAATACAATATGATATTATCAATGAATAATTGGAGCATATATTACAAAGGAGTTTACCTCCTTATATGTCAGTGTTCATAAATCAAATCATTTCCACTTATGAATGTGGGATAGATTTCTTTACACAAAAAGTGAACATGAACATATTCTAAAGTTATAAAGTGACTTTATTACATAGTAAGCCTTATATATATAATAAACTCCCATAAGGTGTACAATTATGAAACAAACTGAAATCAAATACATATACTGAATGTAAAACACATAAAATGAACATTGAACATCACCAACATCCTTTAGAAGCTTCTTCTTTGAACATAGTTCCTAGACCAGTTTGAGCTCCATCAAGCTGCCTTATAACTGTTGTAACAATGTAGCTGCTAAGTTGAATTCCCGAGTTCCTGGATTCCACCTCCCCAAACTCTCAAATCACAAATCTCCCGAAGTCAATTACTGGACAACAATCCACATGCATGTCATGTAACCTCACTAGTAGTTTTCAATCCACATGCATGTCTCTCCAAATAATGAGATATCTTTCCCTAGATCCACAACTTCTGAACTAATTGAGAAACAATAAATTTTGAGTTGTTAATTCATCCCTTCCTATATTCAAAGTGCGGGCTTCCTAAAATGCATAAAATCCATTTTCTTCAACAAATTCTTCACCATTGTCAGAATATGGTGGATCTTCAAACATGGATACACTCGCTATATGTTGTCTATCTTTGACCTTTCCCTTAAGAATGTCATTGGCTTGTTTTCTACAATTCCAAGTTGTCTGACCCAACTTCTTGCAATAATGACATTCTATTTCCTCTTTGTCTTTTTTTGATATATTGCGGTTGTTTCTTGCATTGAATGCAAGTTCTGATTGGCTATCACCTTCAATGGTTCTCTTTTCTTTTGCTAGAAATGATGCCGTCATTTCATCCAGACTTTATGAATGTAGCTGACTTAGGGTAAAGATAGCACTACTGTATTTAGGAGAAAAAATGTTAAGGAGAATATCCTTTGCATCCTCCTCATCAACTACTATCTTGACACCTACAAGCTATCTGATAATATATCTTACATTGTTGACGTGACTTGACATGGTGGCTTCAATTGACATCTTAAAGATGAATAACTATAATTTCAAGGAAAAGTTTGCATTCATTACTTGTGCCCTAAATGACTTATAGAGATTTTCCTAGATCTCCTTGGATGGTGTATATATCTACGTGATGTAGCTCTAAATTTGAGAGGGAAAGGACAATAATGGATTTTTCCTTATCATCTCTTCTCTCCCATTCTATCAACTTGCTTGCTTGGATGTGCAGGTGCTACTTTGGTTCCTTTGACAATTCCCCAAAGGTTTTTATTCATTAATTGCATTTGGATATTCACTTTCCACATATGGAAATTGAAACCCAAGTAATTTTATAATAACATCCCCATGACCGATAGCATCTGATCTTTTTTCAATTCAAAAAAATAATTACCGATGGATGCAAAGAAAGGTTATGAAAACTAGAGCTATAAATACTACAAATTTGGGAGAGATCATTTGTAGAACTGCAATAAAACCTTTGTTTCCCTCGTTGAGAAAATTAAAAAAGATCATGCATTAAATCATGACTATTAGAAAAACAAAACTCGGATATGAGTGGAATTGCTACTAAACACCCTCAAATTGTGGCACTTCGTGGTTCTTTTGATACCATATTACAAAATGATCTAGATCACTAAATGAGGAAACCCTAGATAGGGTTGAGTCATATAACTAAGCTCAAAGAAAGATACTCACAATCACACCATATGATATTCTCAATGAATAACTGGTGCATCTATTACAAAGGAGTTTACCTCCTTATATATCATTGTTCATTAAGAAAATAATTTCCACTTATGAATGTGGGATAAATTGTTTTACACAACAAGTGAACTTTAACATATTCTAAAGTCGTAAATTGACTTTATTATATATTAAACCTTATATCTCTAATAATTCATACAATGCTCTCAACTTGTATTTCTAGGATTGACCAACTTGGTCAGTGATGGAGGAAATCAAAGAACATGTTATCCCTCCTTTTCCTCCAACATTTGTATATAGAGAAGAAGAATTTGTCCCAATAGGCATTTGGATAGAAAAATACAAATTCACTGACCTAGTCCTAAAAGATGTAAATATTAATGAAGATATAGATTGTTTTGAGTTTATGCAAAAATAAGCTAAGGTGAAAAAAGGTTAGAAGGTAGTCATAACACTACATGAAAAATTGTTTGAAATAAAAGCCCAAGTCATGGATCTTAAAATGATCACAAAGTATAATAAATATGATTCTAGAGATCATGCAGATGAATTCAAATATTCATAGATCCTTTATCTTTTGTAAGTGGACAATGTTTGGGAGATGCTTCATCTAAACCTCCAATTTAACCTTCTGATACATAACACAATTTTGTAATTTCTACATTATCAGATGCATGGCCCATTTCTAGCTTTAACTGGAAATCTTCCAATGATATCATGAAAGCATTAAATTCTTGGTGTTGTAACATGGTCCAAATTTCCATAAAATTTGGACTTTTTTCATGACCTATAATTAGGGTTTGTCAAAATTTTAGTTTGGAATATATATATATATATATATATATATATCCTTTTTAAGGATTTTATTACTTAGATTAGTTTTATTTTTCTTTAAGTTCTTTTAATAAATCAAAGGTTTAATATAAACCTTTGTAAATAGTATTAGTTTCATTTAAATAATGTAATTATGTTATATAATATTTAAATTTTTTTTATTATATGGTTTTATATTAATAAAAGTGTTTGTTGCTTGCATTTATAATCATGCCCATCTATCATAAGATCGAAGACCCACAATGGATTGCACCCCCCTGTGTGCTCAAAATTTAACCAAAAGGGGGGGGGGGGACTTAATCCTAGTTAATAAACTTTCAACGTGGCGCTCATCAGTGAATTGCGGCCCTAGGGGTGTGTGGTTAGCCTAACCACACCCAACCCGCCACATAATCAACATGTGGCCAACACGTGTCATATGTGACATCAGCTGGAGAAAAGGTAAAAGACTTAAATTACTATTTTGAATTAATATTTCACCAATAAAAAACTACACGTATCTATTTTTATGTAAAAGGGGTAAAGGTTAAATATTTGGTTTATTTCAAGTTTGCAAAGAGTTCGAGCACCCGATTAACATTTCCTGTGAAATTCTCTATTGTCACTTTAGTCCGATACCTATGACAATCAACGTCCTCAATGGGTAAACCTAAATCCTATTTATTCCTTCTGTTGTCATTACTAGAATGAAGTCATCTCAACCCACATAAAATAAGAAAAATATAAACATCGTAGAGGAATATATGGTCGACAAAGATAAGGATGTTTTCGATCCAGTCTTTTCTTATGATCCATCTGAGTTATACCAGTTGGAAAACCAGGGTTTAAGGGATTTGGTCGACCATTAATATGCATGGGACTTTGAACTCGCTAAAGTTTTAGTATCCCAAGTATATCATTTCCCGGAATTTGTAGTTTGGTGCATTGCAAATTACGTCCCATCCAAAATATCCATAATTTCCACAGCTGGGTCTATTCTCATTGAATTAACCCCTCAGGATATTATCAAGATGATGAGATGGCCATTGAACCTTGATAGTGAACCATTAAATGAGCTTATATCAACTAAATGTTTCGGATAATTTAAATTAGAAGAAAGGGTTACCTTATTACATTCATATCTCTGTACAAATATTTATGTTCTGGGTGATAATTCTTTCATTCAATCAAATCTATTTCTTGAAACTTCCCTGAAAATCATTTCTATGATCTCTATTATATTGGGGAAAAATGACGACTTGAGAGTTGGTGAGTTTGTGTTAGGGATCGTGGTTTCAATTTTCCCAATTAAAACCAAATCCATCACTAAATTAAATTATGCCCAGTTCATAGCAGACCAAATCCATTACCAACTCTCTAAATTCAAATCTCTTAGAAACTTCAGATACTAGTCATATCTGGTTCACCTTTTTCTCTTTACACATGACTTCCATTTTATGCATCTAGGGATAAACGTTGAACATGATCTCAATAATCCAACTTCATTCATTCATTGGACTTATGTGATCATGAAGAAGCCTTTGAATGTTGAATTTTCTCAGTATGTTGACCAATTTATGTCTAAAGCCTACAAAATCATACACAATGAAGCTCCCCCTAGAATCTTTCTTAAGTGAAACAAATATGGAGTTAAGTCCAAACAAAAGAGTGGGAGACTGGTATATCATTGAACATCACACTAAAATCAAAATTTATGGTTTTCAACTTTCTCCTTTCCTCTTACCTATTTTCTTGACTCCAAGAATTTTTTCTCTTGAATATGTTAGGAAAATATTGAACTCGGATGAAATTCACTTTGTGCCAAATAAATATAAGGTAAATTTCAAATTAAAGAAGGAGGTAGGCTCTTTTACTGTCAATACCATATCAAAACTATAGGTGACAACAAATATGCTCTCAAATTTGGTATTTCAATAGGGCATACTACAAGTGACAACATGGGCATACTCCTTATCAACATCAACAAAAAGAGCATCTGGAGCTATTGGAAAATTAGGACAATTGGAAAGATGTGCAGAACATTCTACAGATCCATGGTAAAGCATCTGAGCAGTCTAAGAAGTCTCCAATCACACAAACACCATAACAGTTTGAGAAGACATACAAAATGAAAACTTCAAAGTCTACCTCAAATAATTCATAGACAAGGGAAGAAGGATCAACCAAAAAACATAAATTAGAAGTACTTGAAGAAGAAGGAGATCCATAACTACCTGAAGAAATAATTCTAAAGAAAAAGGGCCCTACTGTGAATATAAAAATAACATCATAAAAAAAGATCAAAAGTTTGGGAAGTCAAAGTGAAATAGAGCCAGGGACTATTTATGAATCAAAGCAATTAGACCAAGTTCATTAGTTTATGGAAATAAGAAAGACAGGTGCAAGCATTAAAAAAATTATGATTCCCAAAGTCTATGACCATGGTTCATATCAGACCAGCGTGATGTCAACTGTATATTATGAGAAGGGAATGTTGAATATACCAGTCATGGAGCCAAAGAAGAAGAAGAAAGTAACAAACATCTCCATTGATGTAAATGTCATTCATCCATTGGATAAATTTGACTTGCATAGACAAAATGTAGAAATGATAAACAAATATGCCATGATAGGTAATCTTGGAATAAAAAAACTTCAAGCCATAAATAATAACCCCAGGACTTAGTTAAAGAATGAAAAAATTAGCTACCAGAACCAAACAGATAAGAGTGGAGGATATATAACAATGGATAGTAGAACTAGGAGATAATCCAAAATATGAGGCATCAGTACAAACACTAATAAAACAAAAGGACAAAGAAATCCAAGTATTGAAGCAAAAGATTAAAATCCCAGGAATTGACCATGTATAGACCCTATAACTACAAGAAATCTAGGCAGAAAAAGATCAACTTATGAAGAATATGGTAGATATGGGAGAGTAGATTGAAATGTATGGAAAACATATTGAAAGTCTAAAAGGAGGATCTTATTTTTTTCAAGCAACAAAGACATCAAATTCAACAACTAGAATATCAATGGCATTAGAATATATGAACCTAAAAGGTGTTGAAATTGAGATCTTAAAGAAAAAAATCTCAGAGCAAAAATAATAAATCAAAGAGAAAGACAAAGTTATTGCAGAATATCAGAAACTGAAGGCTAAGATGTTAAATTATATGGAACAAATGAAGAGTAAATTTTCAGGTAAACCATATTTGATAGGAGCCAAACATCATATCTGGGATGAAATCATCAATGAAGTAGTCAAAATTTGGGATTATTTTAAAATAATAGATGATGAAATGCTACTAATAGATGAAGCAAATGATGTAATCTATAAATCATTTCTTGAATTAGGAACAAGACCCCAAGTTTCCACTCAAATCATAAAGTTCCTAAATTCCAATTCTAGAGAAACATTGTCAAGAAAAGGTGCTAATGATAGAACAACAATGGTGATGGAAGCTGAAAGAATTTTCATGAGGAATCTAATACAACAAACTCAAAATGAATGCATAGCATTGAAAAGCAATGTGGAATATTTTTCCAACAAATTTGAGAATTTAGTGAAGATGGGCTTACATTCATCTTGGGATAAAGAAGGCAAGTTCTTGTCATATGAAATCTACAAAATAAGCTTGTTCCTTACTAGGGAGAAAGATGATAAATTTCAAAATATGGTTAATACTCTAAGAGGTCAAACCATTGTTGACCTACTCTTAGATGACTTCTATCTTTTATGGCAGACAAAAAGCTTATTTTCACATGCCCCTACATATGAAAGATACACTAAGTTGGATATTGATTCAGGTAGATGAATTCATTCAGTTATCCTTCAGATGCGACTTGGAATCTCTTCCTCCAGTTGTTGGCAGAATGACTCACCAAAGAAGATGAAGAAAATTAGGACTTGACTCCTCCAACTGTCCTATTTTTAAGGAGTCAAATATTTTGCTGTATCAGAATATCTTAAGAAATATGATCGAATAAACATTTTTGGTTTCGACCTAACCAATATAAATATTCATGAGAACTCAATGTAAAGAGAACTTTTTGGCCTAAGCTTAAGTTTTTAATAATATCAGACATCTTTGAAGATTCAAACTTCGGTGTTTCAGTCTATGTAATTCCTTTTTATTATGTTATGTCCATGATCTTAAATTCTTCTTAAATCTATCTACTGCCATGAATGTGATGATTTAGTACAACAACTACCATCATAAAGATGCAAAGATATCATTAAAAGTTACATATTTCTTCAAATATACGGTGAGTATAAAATAAGATTCGTGCTTGCATTTTATCATTCCTTTTGAATCAAGAAGTATTCCTTTTGATCAAATTATATTCTGGTATAGATGCATAATAAATCATTTCTTCTAGCTGAAATTTAAGTAATATTTATCAAATGATACATTATTTCGATTTTTAGTTTTTGTTTTCTCCAAATCCTTCTTTCATCCTCTAAAGCCTTAATTGTATGGAACATAGATATGCCTTCCAATCTTAAATCTTTAAATATTTAAAGACTAAATATACATGCCCAACTAAGAAACACAAATACTCTGTTTTATGAAAGATTAACTTAAAAACAAATCAATAAATCTTATGGATTCCTTGGCATAGTTTCCTAGCCAGAAACATCTCAAGGGTTACAACATTCTTTTGGTGTCGTTGTTAGGGACCGAATTAAAGAAATTTATTTTTCCCTGGGAAAGACGACAATAAAACCTACTCATTGTTGGTGAAAAATATATAGGAAGGCTAAAATCCCTTCACATGGTGACTCCACATTTTCAATCCTAGCATCAGGAAAGAAAAACACAAGGACTAACCTACACCCCAAAAATACTACCACAACAACAAATCCCGAAAAACGTTTTTCCAAGAAGAATCCTAGGCAAAGACCCATAACTTCTTCTTCCATACCTTCTATTTCCAAACTTTCTTCTTCTATAGAAGCTAAAACCAAAGGAAAATATCCTATTCTTTTACAATATCCTCCAAAATATTTTTCTGTAAGCCCTCCTAAAACCTCTCTTCCATATTCTCCCAAAACATCTATTCCCACCTCTTTGAAACAATCTATCACTGTTTCTATAGCCCACTCTGTTGAATTGTTTCCCAATCAATACATTGAACTTTTCGTCAAAGACTCCATTGTGGTTTTTGTTGAGGGGTCCGATATCCCTTAACTCAACAACATGAACCAAACCTGTCTTAGAGGCCCAATTAGACTCTGCATCATTTAATGGTGGAATGGTTCTCCAGATCTTTCGATCTAGCTAATTTATCGATGGGATTTACGTGGTAATTGAGGGGATATCTTCCTATGAAAGTTCCTCCTTCAGCTTAAATGTTCTCTTTTTGTCTTTTCTTTTATTAGATGAATTTGATAAAATGATGTGTGTTGGTATAAACCATCTGGTAGAAGGGATTCTTAACTACTGAAGAAGGATGAGCTTGGGATAACCCTCATGCTCAAGCAAGCAAACAAATATATTCACACCTATTACAATCCTAGTACTAATACGTTAACTTGCTGGTATTTCATCATTGAGCGAGATACAATTATCGTAAGAAAAACACACATGTAATAAAATGGTGGCAAGAAAAAATGTTTCCTTAGATCTAACATCAATCACACATTAACACAATGATTTTCTTTCCATCATTAAGAACGAGAACTGCAAAAATATTGAAACAAATAACTTATCAATAGTTTCAGAAACTCTTGTTACAACATCAATTACTAAAATAAATTTGGAAGTAATTCCTCCTCAATCCAATCACATAACGCCTTTGATGAAAAACAAAATTTTGTCTCTGGTCCTAAAGATGACTTCTTAATTAAGGCAGTTCAGAAATAGTTCTTTACAATTCCAAAAATGAGGGTCTTTCCCAAAACCATTGACCTTTTCTAAAAGTTCAATACCTTTATTTATAAAGAATCACTAACTAAAAATAACTGCTACAAGTTTAAGTTAAGTAAAAAAAAATATCGCCGCGTGCCGCTTGATCTCTTTGTTCCCTGAGAGTCATCTCATGGTTCTACTGGAGTGGATGACTCTTCTCATATTCTGACCACTAGATGAAAATTTCTTTGCATGTGTTGGCATACGAGAACTTGAGATGGTTCATCGGGATTGAAAGAATTTCCTTCACTTCTACTGCTCGTTCTCTGTATTTGACTATTTTGGCGCTTAATCGCTGAAGAACTATACGAGCCTTGATTAGATTCTCCATAAATTGTTGTATTTGACCTGGTGCCATACTTGCCACCTGTAGGATCTCCACTGTCCACACCGAGTCTTTTTCTGCATGTCGCTTGACTATGTCATGCACATTGACAAAGTCTTCGGGTGAGCCGAATTCTGGGAGGCCAATGCCTTTCATCTCCCGATTGATCTTTTTCCATACTTTTTCACACTCATCCCACTTATTTTGTATCTCCTTCTGAGGTTCCTGAGCCATACTTACCCAATATTCGGTTGCTTTGCTGATACGAGCGATGCTGCTATCCCTTAGCACTCGAATACCGTGCTCTTCGACGTCTCGACCTCTTTTCACTGTGCTGATGTAATCAATTATTTCTACTACTTGGTATGCTTTTTCATACCATCTTTCCATGTCCTTGCAGGTTTCCAATTCCATAAGGGTATCTTCTTGGAAATTGGCTATACCTAAAGTGAAAATATGTTGTTCATCTGTGAACTTTGTATAAGCATCCTGGAACTCACTCCTCAAAAACACCGTGGCCTGCATGGAGTCTTGATAGTATTTTGTCAAATGGCGTAGATGTTCCAACTCCTTTAGTGCATAACTTTCCTCTTCATGATAGATTTCCTCTTCTTGTCATAGGCAATCTCCTGTATGTCAGTGACCTCATCAATAAGCTCAAGGATTTGTTGTTCTCCCTAGGTTAGGTGTTTCCCAGGCTCCTAGCTGTGTGTATATATTCTAGGGTTGGTTCCTGGACTTGTCTCATATGTTCTGATGGCTTGAACTTTGTTTTTTTTTCATCGGCTGGTGAGGCATCGACCAAACTTGAAGAACCAGAGATGGGTTCAATACTTACTTGGTAATCGACTATTGAGGTGCTGATCTCTTGCTGTTGAGCCTCCTCTTTTTGACCACAGGATCCTAGATCATCCCTCGATCTATCTTTTGGGGTCCATGACAGGTCGAGTAACTCAGTGTCTAAGACACTTTCGACCTAATGGTCTCTCTATGGAAGGCTTGGACCTGGAGAATTGAGACTTGGTTCAAATTCTTTCTCAGGTTTCTTCTCCTCTGTAATCGGTACTAGAGTTACCAGGGAGACCTCCGAAATCTCTTCATTATCATAGATGGTTATTATATCAAACAGGGGATTTGGTACACCTATTCCACCTGGCCTCCTTGATACCTCAGGGTAGGTTGGAATGGTCCCTGGTGATATAATTTGTGGTGATGGAACTCCAGGGTTTTCCAAACCAGTGACTTCTTCCAGTTGTATTTACTCTAATCCACTTGGCTCTCCTCTGATCGTGATTGGTTTTTCCTAGGGGATCCTCATCATTTATATGAGTTAAAGATCATTCTCTAACTGGTCAATGACTCTCTGCGCTCCTTCTAGTAAAAGAAATCCTCTCCTTTGTGCCTCTGTGGTCTCTACTGCTCTGATTTCTTCTCTAACACTGAGAGCCTCTTGAGTTGACTTCTCTATTGTCTCCACCTACTCGTCCATGCTCATAGCCTTAAACTTGGTCATGTTCGAGTTGGATTTCCTCTGTACTACCTCCTCCTAGTCCTGAGTACATTCTATAAAAATCTCATCCTCAAACTTGTCATGCACATATGGCCAACATGACGATACTTGTGAAGCGTGTTGGGGAATTAGGTCTTTAGGGTCATGCTTGCAAAATCGGCCTATCGGGAACCTAAATTCAAGATGGCTCAGAGCTTCTTGTTTGTCTTGATCAATGTATTTCACCATGTAAAACCCCACATGGAAGCTGTAGGGTATGAATGCTCGTTTTTTGTCTTTAACTAGTGTGGCGTTATAGCCCTGCAGGATCATCTGATAACGGATTTCTCCTACAATGAGCCGGTCTGGGACGTGAACAGGGAGAAAATGTGGTGCTCCGGTGGCCCCAAACACCCCGATATAATTTGTGTGTTCGTCTAGATACTAGTGGCATACCTTCGATATCATTTTCTCGGTTGCTACAGACAGCCTTAGGCATTCCTTTTTAAATAAAATAAAATAGACTTAGGTAATGAATTCATCCCAAATAAGGGCTAAGGATTTTTTGTACATGTTCTCCCATAATATGATGAAGTAGGCATGAACAGGAAATTCTGTAACACACCAGCTTAAATTCATCCCAACGAAGACATTCCTTGCATAGATTACATAGAGTAGGTACGAGGCCATGTGAAAAGTGGGAGCTTCTCCTTCTTTCGACGTTTCAACTTGCAATACATTGATGCTTAATTGCTTGGAAATTATTGCTCTCCAGTTGAAGCTACTCCCGGAAATTGCCACAATTTATTCCAGGGGCATCCGTGCTTTTGAGAACTTGGAGTAGTCCTTTTCTCCATACAACCAACAGATTAGAGCCATCAAGTAGATGTATGGCTCCCTCAGGTTCACTATTCCATACCAACCATTTCTCCAGTTTGTAAATTTATTGTCCTCCTTCCACCATGAGGCCATTTATCGGCTGGTGTCGTGGACTTCATAGAAATTCACTAGAATCTTTGTGTTCAACCACTCCTTTGGGTCCCTGAGCTTGTAATACTTCTGAACTTCTGTTGGGAGAAAAAATCCGACACATCCACCATTTTCATCTCTTATCAAGCATTTATGCACGTCTGTGTGATCAATCAACCGACTCAGGGTCTTGATGCATGGGAAAAATGAAGTTTGACAGGAAACCATGTGCATGCACGACTATAGAATGTTTGAGAAAACTTGGTTGTTTAGCGCCCTTACATCCAGGTCACTATGTGGGATAAACTCTTGGTAATCGTCCCGGTTGATTCTATTGAATAGACCCCCCCACTATGAGAGCATTATTTTGGATCCAATGGTTTCTTCCGTATCACCGAAGACCGAGGGTTAAATGAAATATTTCTTCATTGAGGTTTTAATGACTGGCTCCGCCCTAGGAGTGTATTCCAATTACCTTGCAGTACTAGGAGAAGAACCCTCACCAATTTATTCCTCCTTCAACTTAGGTGCCCTCGGTGAGCGCCTAGTCGTTGGATTTACTGGAGGCATTTTCCCTGCAACTAGAACATAGTTAGCCACTATGTAAAGTATCAAATACATATATATAACTAATTACAATCATCGAATTGATAAAATTTAACACATACCTCTGTTGTTTTTTTAACCTGGTTTTGATGGTCTGAGAATCAACGCAGTCTCAAGACACTCACTTTGCTTCTTCAGATGCTCTGGAAATGGAAAATTGTGCGCATAGAAGTGTTTGAAGCCGTTTTCATGATTTAAACAGAGATGAACTTACCTTTTCGCATCAACTATTCAATCTGAGATATGAGTGCGGTTCTACAGAAGATGCCGCTAGATATTCATTACGTTTAAAATTAAATTTGATCGTAGATCAACGATGCGGGCACGACCTATAACATGACCTATCGATGATTTCAAATTCCTGTTTTTCAATCGACGCACGAGGTAACAATGTATGTGGGATGAAACATTCACTGGCCTATTAAATGACTGAATCCGATCGTATCTCGTGATGAAAACATCCCATCGTTTTGCTAATCTAGCTGGTGGATCAGGGGTTGGTGATTATCTTTAAACATCATTCGTTGATATCTTCTCACAAGAGCTCTGACACCGATCCATATTTCCATACAGGTATGACGTGGAAAAGTTGACTCATAGGTGTGACTAGGACATAAGAAACCTTAAGATGACTCGGGACGAAACTAGACCATACAAAACCCCTATGCGATAAAGACACGTGGAACTTGAGACCAAAGTCTTCATTTAATCGTGTTATTTGGAATCAAGGATGTTTCCTTAGCTAATCGTTCTAACAACAGGTCCTACCATGCCGACGCCAAAAAATATCAAGGATCGACGATCAAAAATAAGCTTACCCAAGTGCTCCCGGATTAATTCTCTCGAAAATTTTCTGATCCCGAAAGTGCATCGGGGATCGACGATCAGAGATGCGTCAATGCATAAATTTTCAGTGATATAACTCTTTGATATTTCGCCAAACCTGAACAAGCACATCCATCATCGGCTGTCGGGGGTTTGTCATGGCTCTTGTCAATGTTTATCCCTCTTCATATTTCGCCGACGTCGATGGGGATTGACTATCTCTTGAACCTTCATGGAAATTAACTATGTAAACTTACTTCGCCTTTTACCGATTCCGGTGGTGCATCGACGATTAGCGATTAGTGTTACTGTGTGGCTATTTTACCTCCTTGGATTTTGCTTATGCTGAACACAAGCACATTAGTCACAATGTTAGCTGCAGATTCTTAGTTAGAATGCCAAGTTATTTTAGACTCAAGGTTTCATTTAACAAGTTCAAGAAAATACGATTTGATCGATAAGGATCATGAAAACAAAATAAACCATCCCTCCGTAGTGAACTTAATTCAAACAGTAAAAAAAAAGAAAACAAGTGGTACCCAAAAGTGACATAACTTCATACAACTTTTAGGGTGTGTTGAGCGCTCGACAATTTCTAAAGTATAATTTGCTGATAATTCACCCATCAGTTCTCCAAAAGAAACCCTTGAAACTTTTCCTCATACTTTTCCTAAGTCTTATTTCTTATCCCCGAAGGAGGAAGATATTGAAATTCCTCTTTAGAGTCATCCTTTTGAAGAAGAAGAATTCAAAGTATTCTTTAATCCACTAACTCCTGAAAATTCACAGCTGTTAATTAACCATTTAGTTATGGCAGAAAAAATACCACAAAAAAAAGAACAACTTCCACCCCCACCCCCTCCACCAATAATTTTCAATAAAGTTACTAATCGATATGCTCCTTTGAATATCCTAACTAATCTCCATGATTTTCCTGATAATTATTTGAATTTACTGCTTAGATTTAATGGGGAGGATGAGATCACAACCCTCAAACATTTGGAATATTTTGATCATTTTACTGACAATCAACATTTGGAATATTAATATGTATACATGAGGATATTTTTTCAGACATTTGAAGGTGAAGTGAAAAGTTGGTTTAAGGGATTACCCCTTAATTCCATCAATTCTTGGGATGCACTAGAATATGCTTTCCTTAGACAATGGGGTGAAAAGAAAGACCATTTATATTTTTTGACTGAGTTTAGGAATATTGAAAAGAAACAAAATGAATCTGTCTCAGATTTCATCAAGATATTTAATAAACTTTATAATAAAATCCTTATAGATGTCAAACCATCACAACCAACAACAAAAGTTACTTTTGTTGTCTCTTTTGATCTCTAATTTGCCTTATTGCTGAGATAAAGAATATCCACCACCTTAACTAGTATGAAATATGATGTAGTAGAAATTGAATCCAATATGATTGCATCAGGAAAAACTAGAATTAGAAATGAATCAAGAGAAAGAGAAAGAAGAAATAAAAAAGAACAAGTTGGTATATCTGGTACTAACAAAATCTAGGAGGATACAATTGAACAAATGTCTAGAATTATTAAAGATCTATTAAATAAACTGGCTAAGATGGAAACAAAGAGAATAAGGCCTAGAATTAGAAACCAAAATCAATTTAGATTACCTTTTAATCCTCCCATAGGTTTTGTAGAGAGGAAGGAGAAATGAAGATCAACCAATACAAACACCTATAAAAAATGAAAATATGGTTAAATTTTTTGAAGAAGATCAAATTGAGGATATTGATGACGAAATTAATATAATGGAAGGCGATCCTTCCAAATTGTATGTGACTCAGGATGAATACGAAAAATATTTAAGCTTTAACTCATATTTCAATGAAGATGATAATAATAATTCTGATTCATCATCATCTCAATATAGAGCTTTCACATATGCATTACAAGCTGAATTACATAGAAAAATGTGACCTTAGACCAAGAACCATTGTAAATACAACCAAAATGAATAATCAAGGTCAACCAAAAAAAATGCAAAATAAAGACATAGGGAAAGAAATTACACTTGCAAAACAAAAATCTGATCCACAGGTTACAAAGAAAACAGATACAAAAAAAATAAATAGAGAAAATAAACAGTTCTTTTAATCTAGAACATGAGCCCAATAAGATCATAATCCCTATCCCTTTGTTAGAAATTACAAAAAATTCAGTTTATAGAAAACAAGTAATGAAAATGATTGACTATTCTATTGCAACAACCCAACCAGATACATTAAATTTGCAAGATGAAAGGCCTACTGTAATGTTTGGTCCTCATATTGAGGAAATGAGAGAATAAATAGACCCATTCTATATCTCTTTAACATTCCATGAACATCTTTTACACAATTTCATATTATATTCAAGAGATTCTCACAATGTAATGCGGAAAATAGTTATGGAGAAGTTAGGGTTACAAACCACAAGACCATACCATGAATTGTATTCCTTTGATTCAAGGAAAGTTAGATGTTTAGGGATGATAAAGGATTTGGTAGTTCACTTAGTCGAAATACCTGTTAAAGGAGTTTTTATGGATATAGTTTTGGTAGATGTGATTGTAAACTATGAAATTCTTTTGTCTAGATATTGGGGAAGTAAACTAGGAGGCTCGTTGAAAATGGATATGACTTATGCCACAATCCTAGTTTTTGGTGGAGAGACTAGGAGACTTTATAGGAAAGTCAAACTTGCTTACACTGTCAGTGATCCTGATCACCCTAATAATTATCTTGTCTATTCAAAAGAACAAGATTTGGGATGCTTTATTTTATCTATAAATGATGAACAAGAAGATTGTACAAAAAATGTAAATATTTCTTTGAATGAAAATAAGCTTGAAGAGGGAATGTGAAAAATGTATTTTGATGGAGCTTCCTCTCGGGTAGGTGATGGAGCAAGTATTCTTCTAATCTCACCTATTGGAAATTTAAGGTCTAAAATGGGCCTTGTAAGGAAAATAGTAAAATAATAGTTAGAATAATAAAGGGCGTTGGCTAAACGTTCTACCTTTTGGGTTTTTTGGCTGGAATCCGACGAAGTAAATTTGGATAAAATCACTATCTTTTGTTGTTTAAATTTCATTTCTGAATACATAAATGGATTAAGTGTGCTGAAAAACCTCTGGGACACTCGAATTATACAAAATTATCCACTCAAATATGCGGATCCAACCATTCATCACCGAATTTCAGGAAAAATCAAATGGAAAAAATTACTGGAAAACATCCAAAAGGTAGAACGTTTAGACCACTGCATAATAAAGTAAGAGTTATGAATTCTCAAAGGGAAATAAAAAAGACGTTTTTTTTTTTTTTTTTGACGACTCATTTTCTTATAGGTTTTAATAAAATTTCAAGTGTAGGCACTTATTGGATGCATAATTAAATTCCACATCCAACGAGTTCCTACTCTGCATACTTTTGATAGACCCTGAGTGAGATAAATTTGAAATACATGAAAATAACATGTTTCTTTCAATAAACTTGTTTTTTTCCATGTATTTCCAATTTATCTTATCGTGGGTCTATCAAAAGTATGCATAGTAGGTACTTGTTGGATGCAAAATTTAATTCTATATCCAACGAGTGCCTACACTTAAAATTTGAGTGATCTTATCAAGAGATGAGTAAGATATACAATTAAAAAAATACTTTTCTTCCTTTCCCTCCAAAAATATTTACTGTTATGGTTGACATCATCATCTTAAATCCTATTGGTTCTTTTAAAGTTGTTTTTGATAGTATACTTTTTTGTTTTGAGGCCCAATTTTACCTCAAAATTCCCTTAATGTGTATATTTAATGGAAATAATTTGAAAAAAGATGAATTCAATTCTCTCTGTTTATAATAAGTTGTAAGGGATTATCAAGAGTCACTTCTTCGATGCATATCAAGCTCTATCAAGTGTCTCCTCTCTGTTGTGTTGCCACTAAAAACCTCTTTTTTTTCTTATTTTTTCTCATAGACCCAAGATGTTTCTCAAGAAATAGGAACCCCCCCTTTGATGTTTCAAGGCCCTTTTAGCATGCAAAAGAATCTAAGTTTTTCTTGTTCTTGGTTGATTCCTTTTCAATCCTTTTACTTAGTCTTTTTTAATTTCTTAGACTCATTGACACAAGTAGTTTTGACAAAGGAATTTTTTTTCCCACCAATATGACCGGTGTTGGCGAGTTGGAAGTTTCTTTGTCAATACAAGAAAGAAAGAACGAAAGTATTTTTAGCATCTCAATTCCGTATCGACGGTTAAATTTTTTTTAACCGCTGATACGTCGATGTTGATCAGTCCATAGATGCCGATACAAACGACACTAAACTTCCCATTATCGCCGATACGTCGAAGAAAATCTTCTCATCATCGCCGACACATTAATCACCTGCGCCTAAAAGGTGATTTCACACCCTTTTTCATCGATATTGGCGCAAAGGGATACGACTAAGACTATAAATCCTAGGACAACTAAAATTGTTTTCATTGTTATTCACTAAGCACACAAAGTGCAAGTTAAAATAATCCCCCCAAGCACAATAATTCTCGTGAGCACCTGCCCCTTCACACCTATGTGTCACCACTACACTTGTTGGTAAGTGACCTGATCCACCCACACATGTTTTCTATTTTTTTTATCAATTGGGGTTTTCTTTTTTGTATCTTGCTATTGTTTATGGATGGGGGCCTGTCCGTGTCCCTTCCTTTTCAAACCTTCCTCGTCCACAGTGTTTAAGGACTATGCTTTTGCACTGGCCAAGTTTGGCTGGTCTTAGCCACCTCCTCCCTTTTCCATTGCTTACAAAAAGGTTCTCCTTTTTCCCTAATCTCTTCCAAACCTCATTATGGATCTACCATTGGTCATACCTTAACCCTTTTTCCCCAACAATTGTGGTAATATCTGGAATCCGGTGTTCCCTAAACCAATACTTCTCCCCTCTTTCTCAAAAATACTAGTGCCACTGCACACAAACTCTTCTTCTTTCATTTGGCACCCTGTATGAATCTTCCATCACATTAGTTTTTATGTGTATGCCAAGCAATAGTGGCAGATTTTAATTGCTAGTTATACTACATGGAGAAAATTCAGGCTTAGCCTCAGAGCCCACTTTGCATTTCTTTGATATAGATCATGGTCTAATCACCGATAAAGCCTGGATTCATCGGTGAGGATCATATGTTTGGTTCCGATATGGCCATTTTGTCCTTATTGATGACAATACAGAGTTAGACATCGATAAAATTCCTTCCTTATCGACATTGATTAAGAGTCGAGTACCGATATGACCCTCCTTTCATCAGTGAAAGACCATTCATCGGGTGCCAACATATCTCTCTTTATCAATGACACATCATATTGAAATCGTCGATATAGATTTAAGTATCGATCGATATCATGAGTTCAACATCAATACAGACTCATATTGGCACATAAAATCTCATGACATTGATTTCATACAAACCCATAAGAAGGTGTCCAGAATTGAAACCAATCTCCCTTTCTTCTAACTTCTTGCCTATGTGGAATCAATGAACATTCAATGCATTTGTTTAATGCTAAATTTTTAATGTTGATGATGGATATGTCTCCTTTTGCAGATTTAACCATGAATCCTCCTCCCAAATGCTCACAAAGTGCTGACAAGACACCCTTCGAAGAGGCCTCTACAAGAAGGAGTATACAAGAACAAGATGTCGACACCCCGATGCCTGTTTATGATGACAATAAAGGTGTCATCGACAAAGAGACCTTTCTCTAATGGGGTGAATTTTATCAATTGTTCAACAATCATAATTTCTCCCAAATGGCAGAAGATGATCCCAACCTCAATACTTTTAGAAACATCAGGAGGTCCAAGCTATACAAATTCGCTACACACACAGTGATGTTTCCTTGTGTGGAATATATTTTGTGGATTGTGAGGCACACTGATTTGGAAACCATATATATTTTAAATTCTAAAGGCCACCAAATAACCTCCTTTGAGGGTTCGATAATCACTTCCTATTATCACTTGGAAGATGAAGAGAGGTCACTAGACTAGACGCTGATAAAGAAGTTCCCACACAATCCAAAAGAGCTCCTAAAGGCTTGGTATAAACTAGGTAAAGTATTCAAGTCAAGACTTTCAAATGATTACGCCATCAATATGCTGAAATTTCCATATCAATACACATTGGCTATGATATGCAAATTGTACGGGGAGCCCGATGCTCAAAAGTTCAGAATGACATGGGTGTCACTTTTATACTATGTTGCAGATGTCTGGTCAAGTTTTAACGAAACATTATTTTTTTCTTCATCTTCGGAAGAAACACTCAAAGAAACAAATAACACCATACCAATGTTGATGTTTTGTAGCTTCAGGAGGTATTCCCACTAGTGGCCTTGGTGTCAAGCATGTGGGAATCATCGTTGGCACCATGTTGCACTTTCATTTTAGAGAAAAGGCCCTTGGAGTGTATATGGGGCTTCTTGGGATTGTTGATGGGCTTTGTGTGCTTGTGTAGGGGATTTACATCCACATTTGAAGTCTAACTTAATGTTGAGTTAAGTTAGGGGATTTTACTCACCCTTTTGAGTTGTATAAAAGGACATAAGGTGCGAGAGAGACATTAATTATTGTGTGTATCCTTGGTGACCTCAACCAACATGGCAGAGAGGTGGTGGTGACCTCAGTCTAGCCATGGAGAGGGGCCAATATGCCTCATATCTGTTGTTTCTGTGATTTTTTTGGGCATGTATCAAAGGAGGAGGAGGGTTGAGTAGGAAAACTATTTTAATACCCTAGATACATGCCTATGGAGGGATCGAACAACCTAAGAAAGGTAGCTACAAGCATGTGGAGGACTTGACCAACATATGAGAGGCAGCTGTAGGCAGTGAGGGGGATAGACTAGCCTAAGAGAGAAAATTATAGGAAGGAAGGGAGCTTGACTTGCATTTCCGGGGCTGACACTATGTGATGAAGGGATTGGTCTGCTGTATGAAGAAAAAAATAGGTATGTAGGGGTGATACAACCAATTAAGCCACACAGAATAGGGCTGAGTCAATAAAGTTGAGGAAGCTTGAGGGCTGACACAGTAAATAAGTCTTGGGACAATATGAGGCAGCTTGTGGTAGGATGTTGTATCTTGTAGTAGACCTATATTGAGGTTGTGAGAGGGCTGGTACAAGCAAAGGAGGGTTGAGGGGAGTTGAGAGGGCTCAGACCCTCACCATATATCCACATATGTGACTAGAGGTAAACTACAACAATTAGCAACAAATTATAGGCATATTTGAGGGCTAGAATAACCACCCTAACTCCAAAGTTTGGACAACTTTGAGGGCTGGAACAACAACAAGTTATAGGAATTTTGGTGGGTCAAGAAAACAACCTTTTGGGAAAAATTTGGGACAACTATTGATGGATATCACAACTGAAACAATAACAGAGAGAAGGGATCATGTAAAGGCCCCATAGGTTGGTGTCAAGTTACATAGGTAGAGGAGGGTTTGAGGGGGAAAGGGATGCCCTAACCATTAGCATCAGTTCAATAAAATTTGACACATAAACCAAGGAGGTTTTCTGCAGTGATCTTGTAAGTATTTTCATATCTTTATTTATGTAAGATTGGGCCATTGTCCTTGGCATGGGATCCCATTGTTCTGAGTTTAAGGACATGTTATTTTTGGGCATTGAATTCCTATCTACTATGCATGATCTAATTGTTAGTTGTATTTTATGTTGTGCTAAGAGTTAGGCACCTCAATGTGTTTATGTTCACAGTTTAAATTTTATTTCTGTGTATACCATTCAGAACCCAAACCAGACTTGATGTGTGTGTGCACTGAGTCTGGGTGGACGTTGAAATCTAACATGGTATCAGAGCTTGAGGTTCTGAGACGATGATTGGATCTGAGTTATTTACATAGGTGACAACTCTATGAGGGAGTTGTAGAAGTTTGGAGGAGCTAGTTCTGAGAGGGAGTGATAATGACTATTGCAAGTGGCAACAAGTTAGATGGTCTATGGTTTGAGGCATGGAGAAGATCGTTCAAATGAGGAGTTGTGGACTATTGCATATTGGTGGTGTGGTAGGTTGGGAGTTTTGGTGGATTGGCAAAGAGCTCGGTTCATAACAATATGTTGTGTGGCATGTTTCCAACTCCATGGATGTACTTTCACTGGCTTTTCATACTGAGTTGTAATGAGTGTAGCTCATGTTCTTTGGAACAAATGAGATAGATTCATGTGTATGGTAGGTTGATGAGATAGAGTCTTCTTTTTGTCGGGCTGAAGAGTTTCACATTTGACAGTGAGTTGGGGTGTGACAATGTATGAGGTATTTGATCCAGGAGGATGATGACACTTGCATAGATGAGTTGAAAATGTCTAGAGTGGACTAGATTGAGTGTCTAACCACAACTTGGGACTGTTTCAGAGAGAGGACACAGGTTCGGTTACAACATGTGCATAGACACAAAGAGTCTTGTGACTTGGATGATGGAATTGGGAAGACGTTCATTGGATGGTCATGACTTGGGTAATAGGGTTTATTTCCTTGGGAGGATTGCATGGTTCTTATATAGAGGGAGCCATTGAAACATGATAGAAGCACGTGATTTGTTCGAGATTTTCACAAGAGTTTGATTCAGGTATGTATGCGGAGCCTGGTATGGGGACTAGACATGTAGTACATGGATTTGGAACAATATCATTTAGGATGGATTCTCGGGAATTGTTGAGAGTGACAAATGTGATATGGGTTCTAGGAGTGTGCTCTTAGTCTCACTAATTGAGGAGAAGGGATATGCAATTTTGTTCCGGGATGAACATGTGTTGTTCATGCCTAGAGGATCTAGCTCAGAAATAATGGTAGTCTTGGAGTTAGAGAAAGAAACCTGTATAGTCTAAAGGGATAGCCTATGTGAGCTATGGAAAGCAGTAGGAAAGTGATAGTGAACAAGGAGAAGATAACTTCGAAGGTTGTACAAAATTAGAGGGATTTTGACTTCAGAGGGATTCAACAGGCTCAAACGAAGAGTCATCCATTTAGAGGGAGTCAACCTTCAGGTTCAGATGGGAGAGAGGAGTCTTCCAAGACTTTCAAGAAGGTGTCATACATTGAGATGGCCAGGTAGGATGCTCAAAAGTAGGAGGCTTCTAGGAGTAAGGTGTCTTCCAAGAAGGGACCATACCATACAACAAGATTTGCTTCATTGACACAGGGAGAAACCAATAAGGTGGATTGGAGACTAGTAGATGTGGTAGCGGATCCAGTGTGAGAGACAAAGATACTTTTAGTATGGAATACATAGATACTTCTAGATGATGGAGGATGGAATATCTCCCTCAATAAGAGGGAGTGTTGATTTTTTGTAGCTTCGGGAGGTATTCCCACAAGTGTCCTTGGTGTCGAGCATGTGGGAATCATCATTGGCACCACGTTGCACTTTTGTTTCGGAGAAAAATCCATTAGAATGGAGCTGGGGCTTCATGGGATTGTTGATTGGATTTGTGGGCTTATGTAGGGGTTTCACACCCACATATTAGGAAGTCTAATTTAATGCTGATTTAAGTTAGGGGATTTTACTCACCCTTTTGAGTTGTAAAAAAGAACATAAGGTGTGAGAGAGACATTCATTATTGTGTGTATTGTTGGTGACCTCAGATAGCATGGGAGAGAGGTGGTGGTGACCTTAGTCCATCCATGGAGAGGGGTCAATAGGCCCTATGTATATTGTTTATATGATTTTATTGGGTAGGTATCAAAGGAGGATTAGGGCCAAGTAGGAAAAATGCCTTAATACCCCAGCTACAGACCCGTGGAGGTCCTGACCAGCCTAGGAAATGTAGCTACAGGCCCATGGAGGACTCAACCACCCTAAGAGAGGCTGTCATAGGTAGTGAGGGGGCTTGGATATCCTAGGAGAGGTAACCATAGTCAACAAGGGAGCTCGAACTACATTTATGAGACTACCACTAGGTGATGAAGAGATCAATATGGTGTAGGAGGAAAAACAAAAGTATGTAGGGCTGTTATAACCAGTTAAGCCACAAAGAATAGGGCTGAGTCAACATAGTTGAGGTAGCTTGAGGGCTGACACAGTCAACAAGTCTTGGGACAGTCTGAGGGAGCTTGTGGTAGGCTGTTGTATCTTGTATAAGACACATGTTAATGGTTGTGTTGAGGTTGTGAGAGGGATGGTACAAGTAAAGGAGGATTGAGGGGATTTGGGAGTGATCATAACCTTACCATATAGGCACCCATGTGACCATAGGTAACCTAAAATAGTGAGAATAGTTTTTTGGGAAGCTTTGTGGGTTGGAACAACCACCTTGGCTGTAGATTTTGGATAACTCTGAGTGCTGGAAAACCAACAAGTTCTGGGTAGTTTGGTGGGCCAAGACAATATCCTTTTGGGATAGTTTTGGGAAAACCATTGAGGGTTGTAATAGCCAGAACAACAACAAAGAGAAGGGAATGTGTAAGGGCCCCATAGGTTGGTGTTAAGTTGGAGAGGTAGACGAGGGTTTGAGGGGGAAAGGGATGCCCTAATCCTTATCCTCAGTTAAACATAATTTGGCATAGAAACGAAGGAGGGATTTTGTAGTTATCTTATAAGTATTTTGGTATCTTTCTTTATGTAATATTGGGCATTGTCCCTAGTATGGGAACCCTTTGTTTCAAGTTTAAGAACATGTGATTTTGGGAATTAAATTCCTGTGTACTATGCATGATCTAGTTGTTGGTTGTATTTTTTTCCTTAGACATCTCAATGTGTTTATGTTCACAGTTCAAATTGTATTTTGTGTATACCGTTGAGAAACTAGAACATACCTGAGGTGTGTGTGCACCGAGTCTAGGTGCTCATCGAAATCTAACAATCAAGGGAGTTCCCGAGTTTTCATATGTCCTCGTATATCATGAACATGATGTGCATATGCCACTCATTACCACAAATGGGTTGGACCTGGTAGCCCATCGATCCCCCGATCCACATCTACTGCAAGATATTGTGGGAGCACAAATATCGAACCGAGTATTGAAAAATATGCGACAACTTCTTGGCTCCATTGTAGCAACTTATATTTTACTCACCAACATCGTGCATGATAGAAACATCACATGCTATATTCAAAAGGATAGGGGACTGGTACCTCCTAGAGTATGAAATGTATCTCAGGATATACATAGCCACCAAATCCCCACGTTTACTTTTGAAATTCATTCCAGACAGGATGGTGTTGAAGGAGATCACCTACTAGACCATCTTGTGTGGAGTTGGTGCTATAAAAATAAAATAAGGCTATTTGGCCTCCTCTCCCGCTTTGGGTCGGGTTTTATTCATTTGAAGATATCAAGGAGGCACAAGATGAAGTAAACTCATTGGTGTTTTTCTATTTCGGAGACAAAATATTTTAGAGGCATGATCCTTTGGACGTCATAAGAGATCATTGCATCAAATACAGGTACAAGTGGGACTATACAACTGACGTTTGGGAAGAAGAGGAAATCCACCGCTATGTGAGGACATACCACAATGTGATCTTCAAAAGGAGAGGAAATCCACTAGGCATGATAGAAGATGAACAACAATTTCTAGAAGCGCAAAAGAAGGTCGAAGAAGAGGAAATTGAAACAATAGAGGAGACAACAACAACAACCTCCGAAGCGCTAGTAACGGAGGAAGAGAGGAAAAGGAAAGCAAAAAAATCTAGTGAATCAGATAAGAACAAGAAAATAAAAGAAGAGGAGGTCGAACAATGTAAACAAAAAGTGGCTGAAGAAGTAACAATAGCCATAGTCGTTGTAAAAAACCAAATAAAGAAGAGTAAGGTAAGAAAGAAGAAGGAAGAAGAAGTTAAGCGTAATAAATGAGAAGAAGAAGCAATAGTTGAATCAAAAGTAGCAGCATAAGCCAAAGCAATAGCAAAGGCATTTGGAGAAGCAGAGGCAACCAGAGAAGAACAAGCAGCTGAAGGGTCAACAATAAAGGAAGCATCGAAGGAACAAAAAAATAAATATGAAGAAGAAAGAAACAATGATGCATTACCCATGGATGTGGACATTCCAGGGTTGTCAAATTAAATTCCACTCATGGGAGGACACTTTACATAGGGTGAGATAGGGCTGGGAATGTTCACGCCATCTAACGGTCAAAAGATTTCCAATTTGAACACCTTCAGATTCGATAAAGCTTCTAGTAAGATATTGCTGCAGAAAACTAGAAAGATCCCAATGACTGGGAAAGCTTCACTATCAGTGACTATAGAAACCACTGTGACAAAAAACATAAAAATGATCCAATTTCAATAACCTATGTTGGCATCGCCTTCACATTGGCATTGGAGTAGAAACATAGTTACCGACTTAGTGAGAATTGTGACCTCAAAATGAGAACTCTGGCTCTTAAAACCCATATTTTTGCATAAAAAACATGAAAATCAACCCCCACATCAAAAAGTGGTGTTACTGGTAGCATCATTTTTTTCTAACTGGGTCAAAAATACAATGTTTTTCAAGCATTTCCTTCAAAAATCAAATAGTTGCTCAAAAAAACCTTAAAATCAACACCTAAATAAAACGTGATACTACCTAAAGAAAAATGTTTTTTCTAAACGTTAAAATTATAGCTAATTACAACCTAATTGAAACTATGGCCTTGACAATAGATCCCTATGCAAACTAAAAACCCAAAATTGGATCCTAAATGGTCACTTTTATTTACTAACTTTTTATTTTTAAATTTACATTAAAAAATAAATAAAGATAATGGAGAAAATCTTCTCATTTTTATTGTTTTTTTAAATGAAGAAAAAAACACATTAAAAAAATATATTCAAAACCCAAATTAAAAAAAAAATCATTTAAAAAAATGGAAAAAACCTAAAAAGAAATGAAAAAAAATTAAAATTTAATATTTTATTTTCTTTGTAAAAAGGAATAATAAAAAAAACCATGAAACATAAAAAAAGAAAAAAAAAACCAAAAATATACTCACAAAACTAAAAAATAAACCAAATTTAAAAAAAATATCTAAAATAAAAACAATTTCAAAAAATATTATAATAATAATAATCTATTTTTAAGGTCACGACCTTGTTTGTGGGACAAGGGACCCCCCTCAGTCCAACGATTTGACTGGTAAAGTCTATAGATGTATACATACCCTACCCCCCTCTGGATTTGAACTTGTGACCTCTTAAGAGGAAACACATGTTCTTAACCATTAGGCCCACTCAAGATGTATATATTATTTTTTTTGTTGTGTTTTTTAAGATTTTTGAGGTTTTTTTTTGCCATAAATTTGTTTTTTACCTTTTTTTAATCATTTTCTCTTTCAAATTTTTATATATATTTTTAATTTTTTGGTTTTTTTTTCCTCTTTAGGTTTTCAAGTTTTTCTTTAATCCCTTTTTAATATAAATTTGCGTTTTAGTATTTTTTTTTTTTAAATTTCATTTTTTTTTCCTTAGTTTTTAAAGTTTTTAATTTTTCAAAAAAATAAGTAAATTCAAGTTAGAGTTTTTGTTTTTTAAATGGGTGTTTTTTTTTAAACTATTTTAAAAACTAACTTGCAAAGTTTTTTTTTTGGTCCAATTTAGTTTTTTAATGTAAATTTTAAAAAATAAAAAATAAAAATCTAAGCAATGATTTAGGAGCCGATTTTGAGTAGTTTATCGACGATGATACTCGCTGTTGAGAGCATGGTTTCAAATAAGTTATGATTTCAACTTAAAAAAAAACAGTGCTACTGGTAGCATTGCTTTTTGATTCAAGGGTCAATTTTAAAGTCTTTGTCGATAATGACATCAGTTGTTAACGCGACGGGTCTAAATTTTAACCATTGTAAAAAATAATGTGGATACATTATGGATAAGAAGATTTAAAATATCAAAAAACAATCTAAAAAGGGAGGGGGTTGCTACCGGTAGCACAACTTTTAAAAACGAGGTAAAACGTGACCCCCCATGATCTGAAACTAGGGTGACACTGATACCAAATTTGATTTGGTTCTAGGCCACTTAACAAAGGTCAAATTTACAATTGTGGATCTATTGAACTTGAGTGCATCAAAGGTGGAAAAATGTACTTATGAATAATTGAATCCAAATTGAGTATTAACTTGGTGGATGTGTTAGTCTCATAATCCAATACCTAATGCATTTAATGAACATAATTGCAGAAATAAAACATGCATAAGATAAGATGAGACAAGATATCACCGAGATGTTAACGGAGTTCACCAGAACCTTCTTCTCTGGATATGCTTGGGATACAAATCACTTGATTATCATTCCTTTGAAAGGGATGAAATCTTCTCACAAAATGTGGCACATGCTCCTTACAGGGTTGAAACCCAGAGCAACCTTCTCTCACTCAAAAGAGAAATTAAGGCTCTCACATAAGTGACATTTCTTCAGATACCATAAGGACTACATTTGAGCTCTCTCTCCACCAAGGGATGATCCATAAAGGATTCATGCCTAGAGATTTACATAGGCATTTAAATAGTTTTTCTCAACTCCACAATTCAAGGAGACAAGATCCACAAATTTAGGATCAAGTAACTACTCAAGTACAAAAAATAAGAAAGCATCTCAACCAACTTGGAAGACCCTTAATTTCCTCCTTGAGACTAGGAAACCACTCGTGGTAAAGTGAGGAAGAGTCCAAACCAAGTCATGAGACCCTTAACTTCCTCCTTAAAACTAGGAAACTAATTTCCCCTTAAAATTAGGAAACTAATTTGTGACTTGGATTCTCTCACAAAACTAATTCCCCATTTTTACAATTAAATGAATAATACATGAGATTCTAAAACTCCAAGCATTGATCATTTTTCCAATTTGCAAGAATAATACATGAGTTTCTCACTCACTTAAAGTATTAATAATTTTTACATTTTAAATAAATCATTCATGATTATTAATTATTCTTTTCTACCTACCATCAATTAGTATTTTAATGATCTTCTCCATGGTGTGAAAAGTAATGATTCCTTGTGTGGAGATCCTCCTGGATCACACCTCCCCACAAAAAGAAATTTTGGTCCTCCAAAAGTGTATAGAGAAACTGTGACTTGAATCTCCGCAACCAGTTTCTAGGTGTTGGCACATGGGCAGACCTAGGGTTCAATGCTTAACAATGCACCAACAAAACCCTGACTACCGGCCCTTTCGACAACACCTGCGAAGTAGGCGAAGTCTCACCCGAGGTAGAAGCAGGGGGGGTTACAAGACACAAGTGTCTGTAACCAGGCTGGGACACAATTATGTGATAAGAGCACTTTGCAGAATATTCTGTTAATTCTTAGGAAGTGAACATGCATTAGTTTATTAACCTCATTAACACCGCATAGCATAATCAAATACATATAAGTGCAGTAACAACAAGTGATTATGCACCCTGAGCACTTAGCACTTAACACTGTGAGTTAAGTCTAACATTCATTTACCCTTTAACATAAGTAAAGTACTTAAGCAACAAAATATATATTCATTACACATCATAATCAAAGCATTAAGCAAATGCATAACATAAATGACACTGCACAAAGAAAACCATGAGACACCAGATATATGTGGTTCACCCCAGGGTGGGGCTACGTCCACAAACTGCTTCGCCTCTTTATTATTCACCAAAATATTACATCCAATCACTTATGTGCACTAAGCCACAGAGTCAAACTTCTCACAAGACAAGAGATCTATGCACTAAGCACTAGATCCTCCTTCTTTACCTTCCAAAAATAGGTCAAATGCACATAGCCAAAATCTCTTATCACGACACTTAGCACCGACTCCACTCTGAGCATCACAAGCACTAAGCATAGTCTACAAAATCACAGTCGAGCACCAAGCCTCAACCACTTTGCACACACACTACTACTGCTTCTATTCCTCTTTATTTATACTTTACAAAATCCTACAATAAGGCCTAAACATGGGGAAAACCCATGGAACGACATCCCATAAAACCGTTACAAAACCCATAGGACCCCTTATTGGGTCCACATAACCCTCAAAGTAGGTGACATCCACAATCTTATCTCTGCCCGGGCTCTCCTACTTTGACCAACGTGTCGAAGTCCAAAAGTGGGCCAAAGCCTCCAAAAATGACCAAAGTTTCCCCCAAACTTGGTCGAGGGCCAACACTAGGAAGAGTCTTACCCTCAACGATGCACTTCCCCACTACTCAATCTGCATAAAAATGCCTCTAAAATCCCACACCCTTATTCTCCTTCACCTTTGTGCTTCAGAATGATGATTTTGATGCCAACTCTTGGATTAATGCAAATATGTAGCTGATTCCTTGATCTGCATAACAAATGTCTCTAGTAGGTCGTACCCTTCTTCTCCTTCACCTTTGTACTTTGGAATGAGGATGTCTATGCCAACACTTGCATCAATGCAAATCCATAGCTGATACCCTAATCTGCATAACAAATGTCTTTGAAAATATTCCCCCTTCTTCTCCTTCACCTTTGTGCTTCATAATGAGGATATCAATGCTGACACTTGCATCAATGCAAATTTGTAGTTGACAATACATGGATTACAACTTTTCAAAGTAGCACCATACTTTCCAAGATATTTTAAAACACTTATGGTGTTAAACCCTAATATTGGCTCATTACCCCTTAATTGGGGCATATTATATTAGTAATGTTATTTTATTTATGTCAGCTTTAGGCCATTAGTTGTAATTATACCTCCTAGTCTCCTATATATACCAAGGAGACATTTTCATTTT